>OZ030005.1:415000-717500 GCA_964023405.1 Apodemus agrarius | reverse complement strand
ACAGGAGGGAGAAGGGGAAGCAGGCAAAGACGAAGCACAAGAACTTACGTTTCAGTACTGGTGAAGGAGGAGCATCACGGAGAGGAAAATTCGGGTGGAATTGTGGGGCAAGTCAGAAGCGAAGAAGAAAAGGGTGTCAAGAATGACTGACCCTAGCCGGGATGTTTTCTACCTATAAACATATCTAACGCCTGCTGTCCTGGGCTCTAGGACAATGGGGCAGTGAAGAATCTGCTCAAACACTGGGACCCCAGTAGTATATACAGTCCCAGACCCCAGTTCACAGTCCCCGGACGAGGGCAGAGCCTGAAAACCACCTGGAGTCTCCTCCACTAGTGGGATAAATTCCTCTAAAAACAGCATTCTCTTCTCCTTTCCTCTCCCCTCACCCCACCTTTTTTTTTTCCTATAGAATCTTATGTAGCCCAGGCTAACATCAAATTTGATATGTAACTGAGGCTAGTCTTAAGCTGCTAATCCTCCTGCCTCACTCAGCTTTCAGTGCTGGGATCTCAGGCAGATGCCACCACGCCCAGCCCCCTTCTTCCCTGTGCCTCCTCCACGTATCTGGAAACATTCAGCTACCCACAAGAAAGGGAGGGGAAACTATGAAAACAATTTTCTTTGCTAGACATGGTGGCATACACCTCTAAACCCTGCACTCAGGAGGCTTAGGCAGGTCATCTTTGGTTACAAACAGAGTTTAAGGCTAGCCTGGGCTACTTGAGACTTTCCCATCAAACACCAAACACCAAAAGGGCATCAACAATAACAGGAGAAGTGACTTACTTTTCACTGGAAGGCAGATCGGAGACAGAACCAAGGAGTCCACGTGGGAAGGAACGAGCCAGAGAGTCCGCGTGGGAAGGAACGGGCCAGAGAGTCCGTGTGGGGAGGAGCGGGCCAGAGAGTCCGCGTGGGGAGGAGCGGGCCAGAGAGTAAAATGGACATCAGTCCCTTCTGTCTCTGGCACCTCCCATTTTCTTTCACAAAATACTTTTTAAAGTGTTTGGTGATTGTTCTTGTGTTCTGTTGAACTTAGAAAGGAAACCAGGTTTGCAGAATCCCCAAGCGTCTCCTAATGTCTTACCTTCGCCTGGCCCGTGAGCATTAATGAAATCTAACGGGGCCATTTCCTTACCCGCACAGGCTGAACACCCCCATCCAAAGCCGCTCCATGCAAGACCTGTGAGTGCCAAGGTGACGCTTGACTAGTGTCCCTTTGGCTTGTTTTCATTGATTTTTTAAGTTTACTTGACTTTGTTTGTGTGTACACGCCTGTGTAAGCTTGTGTGTGTGTGACTTTGTGTGTACACACCTGTGTAAGCTTGTGTGTGTGACCTCGGAGGACAAGCCACACGGAGCCACAGGCCAGTGTAGACTGTCTCAGATGAGTGGAGCCGGGTCCTGGGAGGGCAGACAGTGTTTGGAACCGCTGCGTCGCCGCCCTGGCCTCCATTTGTTCTTACTTCTTGAGACCTCTCACACCACAGCCAAGGCTAGCCCACAACTCTTTCTGTAGGTTCAAATCCAGGCAAACTACCACCACCACCTCCACCTATCTCCCAAGTGCTGGGATTCCCAGCCTGAGTCCGCACACCCAAGTTTGGATTTGCATGCTGCCCGGCTCAGGGGGTCAGGGCAAGAGTCCCTGGAACGCTCACAATTCTGAGAATGTCTCAAACTCGAAACTCAACCAGCTTCAGCGTTTCAATTAAGGAGGACTCAGGACCAGACTAGAGAAAAGCAGGATTTGGATCGGCTGATCAGAAACGTCCAAAATACTCATATTGTACACGCAGGGACTTCGCAGTGGACTGAGCCCAGTCACACAGCACTCTGCCACTTGCCGCACGCCTCGGTGGACGCCGTGTGATATTCCCACAGGTAAAGGCCTTGTCTATGACGAGGCTGTCCTCGGGGAACTCGCTGGTGGGACTCCCTGGCCGGAGAAACACTGAGCTCATTTCTCAGGGCAGCCTTGCCTGTGTGACTCTCCTCTGATCTGTTTCCTCATTCAGAAGATGTTCTGATAGCTGAGCTGTGAGTACCCAGGCAAGAAAGTTATTCAAAGGTTCGTTCTTTGAACTGCAGCACTGGCCAAAACCCTCTGTACTTAGAACTACATCGCTTTGCTTAGTAGTTTACATAATTACATTGATCTCCCAACTTAAGGTAAACTTTTATGGCTCTGACATCCTGATATGCAAAGCATCGACTAAGCACAATCTCAGGTTTCCATAGAGAGGGCTAGGTGATAATTAGGTTACTCACAGAATCTCATTAAGACCTAGGGGGTCTGGCCTAATGTCCTTTGAAGTCTCTCTTAGAACTGAAGCCCATATCAGAAAGACGGATGTTACCTCTAGTTTATTACTCGGAAACATTTTTTTTTAACCTGGTTGACGTTACATTTCCTTATGGCAAATGGTTATTGCTGATTGTCTTTTTGTGCCTGCTGTACTGGATACGTCCTTTGATATGTAAAGATCTCAAGCTTAAAAACTCCTGGCTGACTGCAGCAAAATACACTCAGATATCAAGCCTTTCCTGTGTCTTGGTATTTGTCACTCTGCCTGGAACCTGTGCCTTCCTGCTTCACAAAAGAATCCTGGATATCTGCAGCCCCAACTCAGGGTAGAGTGAGGTCCGCAGCAACCACTGAGCCACGCCCGAGCCCTTCACTAGGGGATTCTAGGCGGGGCTCTTCCACTGAGCCACACCCTCTTTTTACTTTTTATTTTGAGACAGTTGAGTTCATGGATACCCTGGGAAGCTTAGTAAGAACTCATTTAGAGCTGGGCATGGTGGCGCATGCCTTTAATCCCAGCACTTGGGAGGCAGAGGCAGGCGGATTTCTGAGTTCGAGACCAGCCTGGTCTACAGAGTGAGTTCCAGGACAGCCAGGGCTACACAGAGAAACCCTGTCTCGAAAAACAAAAAACAAAACAAAACAAAAAAAGAACTCATTTAGAAATAGAAAGTGAAAAGCCAGGCGATCATAGCACAAGCCTTTATTACGCCTTTAATCCCACCTCTAGGGAGGCAGAGGCAGGTGGATCTCTGTGAGTACAAGGCCAGCCTGGTCTACAGAACTGGTTCCAGGACAGCCAAGGATATACAGAAAAACCCTGTCTCAAAAAACAGGGACAAAAACACCACCACCCCCCCAAAAAAGGAAAAAAGAAAAAAGGAAAGAAAGAAAATAGGAAGTTAAAAAGTGGGGCTGGAGAGATGGCTCAGCGGTTAAGAGCACTGACTGTTCTTCCAAAGGTCCTGAGTTCAAATCCCAGCAACCACATGGTGTCTCACAGCCATCTGTAATGAGGTCTGATGCCCTCTTCTGGAGTGTCTGAAGACAGCTACAGAGTACTCACAGATAATAATAAATAAATCTTTTTTTTAAGTGTGTCAGTTCAGCACTTGCTGGAGCACCCCAAGGAGGACTGGGGGTGTGATTCCGTGGTAGAGCCCTGCCTGGCACACAGGTTCTGAGTTCAGTCCCCGGCAAAATGGGGTTAGGGAGAGTTGGGAGTCATAGATTTCACGGGACTTACTTTCTTCTTCGGACTTGTCTGGAAGGAAGAATGGATGCAGCCGTGTTCAACGTGGGTGCGCATAGAGGGAGAGAGACGTGTGGGGATGGAAGTGGGGGAGGGGAGGGAGGGGAGGGAGGGGAGGAGCATGAGACAAGGGAGGGGGGTTGGTTAATAGGTTTACCACCGGATAAGCATCCCTGACCAGACAGAGAAGAGAGATTAGGATGCTACCAGAAAGCAGGCAAGCCCTCTCTCAGTTTACAGGATAGGACAAGGACTCAGTCCGCAGCCGCTCTCTCTAAAGTGTTCATGAAGCGCTTCTGATGTCTGGGCACAAGCAAGGTCTACGTGAGACAGTATCTCCCCCAGTGGACAATATCCACGGCTTCCCGGGAGCCTGCGGGGGAGGGGGCCACGCGCCTCGAGAAGTGGGACGGGGTGGGAGGAGTGTCTGGTCGGCCTGCAGGGCGTGGCAGGAGCTGTTAGAGGGATGCTGGTTGCTGACCTGGAGTGGTTACCAGGGGAGGCGTCTTGGAGGAGGATATGATGTTTTGTCTGAAACCTGAAAGATGAGCAGGCATTAGCTGAGTGGAAAGATCTTGGAAGGGGAAAAGAAAAATTAGCCCAGACACGGGGAAGAGTGTGGGTATGCGCCTACCAGGAAGGCACTCAGCTGTAAAAGGGCCGCGAGAGGAGACCGCGGCGAGATGGGGCAAAGACAAGTGGGTACCGTTCTAAGAGCCAGTATGGTATTTGGACCAAACAGGATCTGTATCCAAATCTTGGTTCTTTCACCTCCTAGCTGCGTGAGCCTCTTCCGACATTTCCTCATAAAAACAACCTCGGGAAGGTTTGGAGAGATGGCTCAGCAGACAAGAGCGTGGCGGCCCTTGCCAGCTTGAAGTTCTCATTTCCAGCACCCACAGGGTGGCTCACAAGTTCCTGTAACTCCAGCTCCAGGGGATCTGCTGCCTGCCCTCGTCTGGCCACTACGGGTACTGCATGTGCATGGTCCGCAGACATTCAAGCAGGCAAAACACCCTTACACGTAAAATAAAAATAAATAAATTTAAAAGAAACAAAAAGGAAACAGTGAACTTAAGGTTCCCTGAAGAAACCTGTCTCAAGAAAAAATAATGTGGAGAGTGATTGAAAAAGGCATCCAGCATTGACCTCTGGCCTCCACGGGTGCACATTGGCGTGCACACCTGCATACGAGCACATACACACACGATGGAATCAAATTCAGGTGGTGCACGTCTGTGATCTCATGACTAGGCTCTCTCTCTCTCTCTCTCTCTCTCTCTCTCTCTCTCTCTCTCTCTCTCTCTTCCAGACAGGGTTTGTGTGTCCTGTGTGGTCCTGGCTGGCCTGGAACTCGATCTGTAGACCAGAGACCTGCCTTCCTCTGGTTCCCGAGTGCTGCCATCGTTTAGGGAGATCTTGCCCTCCCTCTACTCACACACCTGCGCCCAAAGGAATCAAAGCAGAACAACCGATGTTCATACAGAGGCTCCCAGAATGAGAGGTGTCACTATTAACACTGGAGCTGTCCTGGAGAAAACACACACACACACACACACACACACACACACACACACGAGTGTATAATAGCATGGCATCATACTCTCCCCACCAGGCCAACCCACCCCCTGTAAACTAAATAGACCCATTCCTAAGATCGGAGTCGTCTGTCACACCATGAGAAAAGTAACAGGTATAGCCTGATACTCACTACGTAGCCCAGGCTGGCCTCAAACCTAAGTGCCTCCTGCCTCGGCCTCCTAGGCGGCAGTTACAGATGTGACACACCAGGCTTAGCTCTCTGTCTACCTTGTAGGTCCTGAGGACTGAAATCAGGTCATCGTGCCCGGCAGCGAGTGGCTTCTGCCCGGGAGCCATGGTGCTGCCTGGCTGCTAAGCCTGAGGACTCCGCCCTCACCCGCCCTCAGCTCCAAGCTAATTGTACAGACATTAGGGGCTGCTGGCCTATCCTAGTGGTTTATACCAGTGGCTCTCAGCCTGCGGGTAGAGACCCATTAGGGGGTTGCACATCAGATATCCTCGGTTTTGGATATTTATGCTACAGTTTGAAACAGTAGCAAAATTACAGCTATGAAGTAGCGACAAAATAGTTTTTTGGTTGGGGGTTGCCACAACATGAGGACCTACCTGTCTTAGAGGGTCGAAGTATTGGGAACCTCTGGTTTATACACATGCGTGGGCACACACACACACACACTATATATATATGTATATATAATATATATACATATACATACATATATATTATTCTAGCATTATAGCTATCAGTGCCCCACAAGGCTGATATTGGAGACGGACGGCTTGGTGGGTAAGGGCTCTCGCTATGCAAGTGTGGGGATCTAAGTTCTGATCCTTGCGGCACCTATGGCCACTACGCCCGCATTCCCAATACTATGAAGATTCAGTGACAGAGAATCCCAGGCGCTTAGTCACCAGAGCCAACGGGAAAGTGAGCTGTAGGCTGAGTGAGTGGAGATGCTGCCTCATGGGAGTGGGATGGAGAGAAACATGCACACACACACACAGGTGCACACACGCATGCACACACACAGGTGCACACACGCATGCACACACACAGGTGCACACACGCATGCACACTGGTGCACACACGCATGCACACACACAGGTACACACATGCATGCACACACACAGGTGCACACACACGCATGCACACACACAGGTGCACACACGCATGCACACTGGTGCACACACGCATGCACACACACAGGTACACACATGCATGCACACACACAGGTGCACACACACGCATGCACACACACAGGTGCACACACGCATGCACACAGGTGCACACACACGCATGCACACAGGTGCACACACGCATGCACACACACAGGTGCACACACGCATGCACACAGGTGCACACATGCATGCACACACACAGGTGCACACACGCATGCACACACACAGGTGCACACACGCATGCACACATAATTGGGACAGAAATATGGGCCAGCATGTGAAGGTGCCTTCTAGCAAGTCTGAAGACCTGAGTTCTAGTCCTAGGACCCACACAGTGGAGAGGGAACCAGCTCCTGCAGGGCATCATCTGACTTCCGCGTGCCTCGGCGCAGGTGCCTGTTCAGTATTACTTTGGCCTTTTTTTGTTTGTTTGTTTGTTTTGAGACAGGATTTCTCTGTGTAGCCCTGGCTGTCCTGGAACTCACAGACCAGGCTGGCCTCGAACTCAGAGATCCTCCTACCTCTGCATCCCGAGTGCTGGGATTAAAGGGGTGTGCCACCACCCAGCATATTTTTTTATTTTAAATTTAGAACCAAATAATCAAAGCATAAGGCACTCTGTAGCTGTGCCGTTCCTTGTGAGCTGAGAGCAGAGATTCACACTTACCATTCGTGGACAATCTGTTCATTAACCCTGAGGGAGGAGACAAAACAAAACAAAACAAAAACAAATGATGTCAACACACAACAATCAAAACAAGAAAAAATCCACAGTGAGTGGACTTTCCCAGCCAAGTGTGGGGAAGTGAGACTACAGAGCCTTAGCCAGGAGGCCAAGGCGGCTGGGGGGAGGGGCCATAGGACGGCTGGGGGAGGGGCATAGGACGGCTGGGGGAGGGGCCTTGGCAAGCCCAGTTTGGTTTTTTTAATGGATTTTTGCCCCAACAATATAGAATGAACTTCCATTTCTTTGTGGCTTTTGTCCCCAGTGGTTTCCCTTTCTCTGATTTGTATTTCCATTTCCCCTTGCATGAGGTGCATGTTATCACACTTAAAAGGAGATCAGGGTGTCTGTTCTGACCCTAGCCAGTCCACCAATCAGGTATTTCCGCGCTTGTGGACACAGACAGAGACCCAGTCCCTGCCGTAGAAGGAACACACGTAACTTCAAACGAAACAGGAGAGAAGACTCACCAAGTGGGGCACTCTAAACCCAAATAAAAACCTAAACCCCCTTAGAGCTGGCAGGCTGCTCAGAGTCCCTTCTGTACCCCATAAATCTGTAACATCTGCCATTAAACCTCCACTGTGTGCCAGGCTGTTTTACTGTCTTTCCGTCCTCTATTAGAGAAAAGGAACACACCCACCAGGTCGTGTCAACATGACTGAGAGTAGGGGTTCTCGACCTACTGTGGGCCCTGACCCTTCAGCGGTCAGATATCAAATACTGTACATATCAGATATATCCTTACAACTCATAACAGCAGAAAATTACAGTTATGAAATCACTTTCTGGTTGGGGGTCACCAGAACATGAGGAACTGTGTTAAAGGGGTGTGGTGTAGGAAGACTGAGAACCACTGATTTAGAGTTTCTTTCATAATCTCAACCCTTTGACCCAGGTCAGTGGAATACAGCACCGTTTACTTCCAGTGTGGTCTGAACACCAAGCAGTGGGCAATTTCATCACTGTGCAAACGTTCGAGAATGGATGTTCTCAGTATACGATGCTGTGGTCTGCTGGAGCGTGTGCAGTTCAGCGCTGAAGGACGGGACCCAGCAGCATAGGGTGCCCTGCAGCACATTCCCACTAGATCCTGAATTAGTTCCATCTTTGGACTTCTATCATTATGCTAAAAACTTACCAATGTTCTGTGTGTGCATATTGAGGCCAAAGGTCAACCTCCAATGTTGTTTAAGGAGCCATCTGTCTTGTAGTCCCTGTCCCCCCCCCCCAAGATTTTTTTTTTTAATTATGTGTTTCTGTGTGGGTGTGTGCATGTGAGTGTAGTGCCTGAAGTCACCGGGAGAGGGCAGCAGGTCGCCTGGCGTTGGAGATGTAAGCAGCTATGGGCAGCTGAACGTGACTGTAGGGAATTGAACTCCGATCCTCTAACGTAGTTGACGCACCTCAGCCAGCCCTCTAGCCCCTGCCCCGTTCCTTATCTGTAAAGGTGAGGCGTTGCTTGTGCTGCAGAGCAGGCAGGAGGGCACGGGATCACGTGCTGGGGTTGGGTCTCTCCTTTCACCCTGTATGTCTCTGGGAAAAGGCAGGCCATGCAGCAGCAGACGCCCTCGACCTCCTGAGCCAGTTTGTAACCCCCACACCCCTTTAAAAATGCGCATGTTGGGCTGGAGAGACGGCTCAGCCGTTAAGAGCACTGACTGCTCTTCCAGAGGTCCTGGGTTCAATTCCCAGCAACCACATGGTGGCTCACAGCCATCTGAGGTGGGATCTGGTGCCCTCTTCTGGGGTGTGAAGACAGCTACAATGTACATATATACATAAAATAAGTAAATGTTTTTATGCATATGTAGCTATTATTAATAAAGCTGCAATGAACATGGTTGAATAAGTGTCCTTGTGGTAGGATGGAGTGTCCTTTAGGTATATGCCTGATATATAGCTGGGTGTTGAGGTAGATCGGTTCCCAATTTTCTGAGGAACTGCCATATTGCAGCTTTATTCATAATAGATGGAAACTCAAAACCTAGATGTCCCGCAACTGAATAATGGATAAAGAAAATGTGGCACATATACTGTTTTTAACAGCTGAGTAATATTCCACCGGGACACCGTGGAATCTGCAGGCAAATGGGTGGAAATAGAAAAGATCACTCTGAGTGAGGTCGCCCAGACCCCGAGAGGCAAACGTGGTGTGCGCTGACTGTACGTGGACAGTAGCTGCTAAGGAGACCCAGAGAAGCTAAGTGACGAGAAGCACCCAACGGGGGCACGGGGGCCTTTCTAAGAAGGGGAAATAGAATAGAATTTTGGGGGGTGGCCTGGGGGCAAGTAGGGACAGGAACTGGAGGGATCGGGTGGGAACAGGACGAAGGGAATGGAAGGAGAGAGGGCATTTGGGGGCGGGCGTAGTGCCGGGGAAACCCTCTGAAACCATCAGGGCCCTTATGCCTGGACTGCATGGACGGCCAGGAACCAGCAAGGCGGCCCAAGGACGCAGGACAGAGCCAGCCGTGGCTGGAGAAAGCCAGTGACGCGGTTTCTAAGGAGTCTCTGCTAAACTCACAGCCTGGTCCGGCGCCGTCAGAGGTGCCGCGCCCCAGCGGCGGAGCAGGTGCTCGGACCCGCAGCCTAGCCTCGGGCAGAGCCAGAGGAGCCACAGAGGAGGGGACACCACAGGGCACAGCCCACGGAGCCGACGAAGCGGGCTCGGAGGGGCTCGGAGACGGGCAGACGCGCACCGGGCACGGCTCTGAGCCAGGTCCACTGCGTGCTGTGGTCGTGTGGGACTCCCGCGGTGTGTCCGACCTCGCTGGGCTGCCTGGGGGCTGCGCCCAGGCTTACTGTATGTTGCTGGGCCATATCAACCGGTATCCTGCTCTCTAATGTTTTAAAAGGGAAGCAGAGTAGATGTTGATCTGGGATAGAGGGGAGGTGGGAGAGGGACTGGGAAGAGTGGACGGATGGGAAACTCAGGATGTAATGTATGAGAGAAAATAAAAATTAAAAAACTAGGCATATGCTTGAGTGTGTGTGTGTGTGTGTGTGTGTGTGTGTGGTGTGGTGTGTGTGTGTGTGTGTGTGTGTGTGTGTGGTGGTGGTGGTGGTGGTGGTGGTGTGTGTGTGTGTATGTACATGGACTGTGGTTCGTGTTTGGAGGTCAAAAGACAACCTTGAGTGCAAGCCATAATTTTAATTTTTTGAGAGGGTCTTTCTAGTCCTGGAACTCTATTAGCCCAGGCTGACCTGAACTCGGAGATCCTGCCTCTGCCTCCTGAGTGCTGGGATTAAAGGCGCGCACCACTACAACCGTCTTCCAGCCTACGAATTCTTGCTCTGAGTTTTCCATCGAACTGCTCAGCCCACGCCCTGTGACTCACACACTTACCCAAGATTCCTGACGGCATCAGGACCAGGCGAGGTGACGTGGATGGCCAAGATCACCGATGAAGCACGGGGCGGCGAGTCGGACGGGCGATAGAGACGACGCCATAATCAGAAAGCCAAAACAAGATCAGGCTCTGGGGGCTGGGAACTTGTTGGAAAATGGAATCTATAATAGGTCGTGACGCGCGCGCGCGATTGGGAATGAAGACCAAGGTTCTGTGAGGGTCCCAAGATCCCGCAGATTCGAGGGTGGGGGTGGGAGGGGAGGACAGGTTCGGTTTCAGACCTGGGGACTGAGGTGCATATGTTACATAACAAAACAGACCTGGCCTCCTGGTTCTCCCAACATCCCTCAGTCCCTCACCTTGCAAACCCTGCCCCAACCCCGAACTTTCCAGCCCAGGGCCTGGGCCGCCCTAGATGCTTCTCCGTAATAATTCAGACATCCATCTTTCTTTTCTGTTTTTTTCTTTTTCTTTTTTTCTTTTCTTTTTTTTTTTTTTTTTTTTTTTTTTTTTGGTTTTTCGAGACAGGGTTTCTCTGTGTAGTCCTGGCTGTCCTGGAACTCACTCTGTAGACCAGGCTGGCCTCGAACTCAGAAATCCGTCTGCCTCTGCCTCCCAAGTGCTGGGATTACAGGCGTGCACCACCACGCCCGGCCTTTTCTTTTCTTTTCTTTTCTTTTCTTTTCTTTTCTTTTCTTTTCTTTTCTTTTCTTTCTTTTCTTTTCTTTCTTTTCTTTTTCTTCCTTTCGTCCTTCCTTCCTCTCTCCCTCCCTTCCTCCCCCTCTCTACCCTCGCCTGCACCTCGAGCTCTTTCTCCTCCCCACCCCCCCCCCCTTTTCTGGCCACTTCCCTGGCCTTGGTCCTTAGAGCCCGTGAATTCACCCGAGCGCAGGGTCCCGACAACCCGACAACCCTGCTCTCTAATCTAATCTGGTTGGAACTGGTTTGTTTCACCAGCAGGAGACAAAACCTCAGTATTCAGAGCTGAGAGCGGCAGGCAAGCGAGCAGCTCGCCTGCAGCTGCGCCGGAAGCCGAGGAAAGGCGCCCCCTGCTGGCTGCAGAGCCCGGCGCTAGGCTGGTCTCCGCTTGATCCCGGGATCCTTCATCTCCACCTTCTGAGGCTGGAATTGCAGGTGGGATGCCGTGCCCACTGGCGGTTTTTGTTGTTGTTGTTGTTGTTGTTGTTGTTGTTGTTGTTTTGTTTTGTTTTGTTTTTTTAAGGGCTCTGGGGATTTGCACTCCTAATGCCTTCTTCGAGAAAGTGCATTGGCCACTGAGCCATCTTCCTAGCCCACGAGACTTTTTCTGTCGGCATGTGTCTGGCGAAATTAGATCTAGGGTGGCTTTTTGTTTCTGTCACATCCTGAAGCTTGTATGAGCCACTAAGCGAAGAAGGTTTTAGGGACAGACTCTTTCAAAGTGTCTTTCCACTTTTTTTTTTCAGTCAAAATTTTGTGATTAGTTAGACATGGTGGTGCCTGCCTTTAATCTCAGCACTTGGGAGGCAGAGACAGGTGGATCTCTGTGAGTTCAGGGCCAACCCGATTTATACAGTAAACTCTAGGTCAACCAGAGGCTACATAGTGAGACCCTGCCTCAAAAAAAAAAATTTTTTTTTTGTAATTAAAAGTGAACATGCCAGAAGGATTCCAGTCCATTGTCTTTGTGATGAGAACAGAGCATGTTCAGAGATGGCCTGTCAATCATCCTCACCAGCCGAGCGTGCCCAGAGATTCGTTTCTCCACCTTGTTCGTGATTCAAAGTGGGCATGCGCAGATGTGTCTTTGGCTGCCTTCTTTCATTTGTCCAACGTGACCTTGAGCTAAACAAACCCCAACTGCGTCTTCTGCTGTCCCTTCCGTCTTCTGCTGTCCCTTCCGTCTTCTGCTGTCCCTTCCGTCTTCTGCTGTCCCTTCCGTCTTCTGCTGTCCCTTCTTTAGATGGTGCCTTCCCTCCCTTGAGCGCTTTCCCATCTGACCGTGCGTGCACTTCTCCGGACCAGGGCGCTGCTCTGGAAGGACTCCTGTCTCTCCCTGCCCGCTGCGGGTGAGGATCCTTTCCTCTTTTTGCTTCTCAGCTGAATTTGCCTTGAACTTACTCTCACCAAGATGCAAACTAGTTACATATGGATTAAGGGGGGAACACGCAGAATTTGGCAGGGAGAGGGGAAGAACCGTGTTTGAATTCCATCAGAGGAGTCACGCTAGCTACTCAGATTCTCCTCGGTCCCTAGATTAGAAGCTAGGCTCTGGACGCAGGAGAGGAAATGCTGGCTGAAAGTCAGATTATTGCCTCTGAGGGACACAGGTCACCAGGTCAGCCGGGGAAGGAACTAGAGACTTACCTTTCAGCACTGTAGGCACACGGGCACAGGGAGGACGGTGAGCCGGGGCCACGGGAACATTTGTCATGTTAAGAAGGAATATGGAATCAATTAACTCATCTTTTGAGCATTGTCCCTTAGTGTACTGCAAAGATCCCCAAATAGGGCACGGAATTAGAATGGGGAGCTCTGACATAGCCTCTGGCTCCTCTGTCTCTTTGAAAATGCATCCCTTCTGGAGGGGAGAGCGCCGGGGAATCTAAAACCCCCCTGTTCCAGGAGATCAGAGAATTTGGTCTACATAACAGCCGACTGTTGGGCTGGTGAGACGGCTCAGCGGTTAAGAACACTGACTGCTCTTCCGAAGAACCTGAGTTCAAATCCCAGCAACTACATGGTGGCTCACAACCGTCCATAATGAGATCTGATGCCCTCTTCTGGGGTGTCTGAAGACAGCTACAGTGTACTCACATATAACAATAAATAAATCTTTGGGCCAGAGTGAGCAGAGGTCCTGAGTTTAATTCCCAGCAACTACATGAGCCTGTCAGCGGTCTGCCCTCAGCGGGAGGCCAGGACGCTCACTCTCAGACGAGGGGCCCACCTGACCTTCTCACCAGGAAATACACAGTCCACCGGGCTAGAAGTGCGACTCCAACCCGGTCGGCTATTTGATTCTACTGACAATATCAAACTGTAGTCATGGAAACCAACGAAGATTCTTTCTTCCTCTCCTGCAAGCACCATCTGAGAGGGTAGCTGCCCTTGAAATCTGTCCCTACCCAATCAGCTTTAGATTTAGGCCGAGTGGCCGCGTTCAGGTTGAGTATTCTCTGAGTCTGCTCCTAGAATGCGATGGTTAGACGTTTGCCCTCTCTCTTTCGTCTCCCAGAGTTGGACCCCCGCCCCCCACTCCCCACTCCAACCCTTGTTTTTTTTTTTTTTTTTTTTTTTTTTTTTTTTTTGGTTTTGGTTTTGGTTTTTGGTTTTTCGAGACAGGGTTTCTCTGTGTAGCCCTGGCTGTCCTGGAACTCACTCTGTAGACCAGGCTAGCCTCGAACTCAGAAATCTGCCTGCCTCTGCCTCCCAAGTGCTGGTATTACAGGCGTGCGCCACCACACCCGGCTCCAACCCTTGTTTACATAGAGAGAGTGATTATGACTTACGTTTGACTGGAAGAGAAGTGGAAACCAGGAGCCATTGAGTCATCCGGAAAAAAACAAGGCAAAGAGGGTAGGGTCAGTACAAATGCGAATGGACTCAGTCTCCCCAAGCATTTCTTTGTTCCTTCGTGGAATGGTCACCCACCCATTGTTACACAGGGAGGGGCTTTTATGCAGTGGCAACACTGATTGTCCCGAACTTTCTGTGATGGTTTGAATAAGAATGGTCCTGGGGGCTGAATTCAGTCCGTCAGGCATGCACGGTGGTGCTGGGGCCACAGCTGAGCAGACAGACCTCCTCACAGAAGGGCCAGAGGAAGGACGGCTCGCCGTGGCCGTTGGGAGCCTTTGCCACCTGCATGCGACACGTGTGAAGTGCACAAGGCACGCTAGGTTCTGAGCGCCCATCGCTTCCCTCCCTCTGCTTTCAAAATGATAGCGTTATCTGACACTGGCACAGACAAGCTCGTGCCACGCATTCCGTCCGGCCGAGTGCTAGGAGCTTTCCTAGGCCGCAGGAATAGTCGGGGGCCCACACTCTCCGGCCGCTCACAACCTCAGAGGCCATTTCCCCTTCCATGTGCCACTGGGAAAACGATTCTCAAAAGGTCAGCCAGGAACCACTGAGTTACCCCTGGGACTTCTGGAAGCTGTGATGGTTGCCTGAGCCAAGGGACACTCAGTCGCTGGAAAGCACGGTTAATCTCTGTCTTAGGGTTCCACGGCTGCGAAGAGACACCAGGGCCGTGGCAACTCGTATGAAGGCATTTAATCGGGGCTGGCTACAGGTTCAGAGGTCAGCCCATCGTCATCGTGGCGGGGCTGGAGGACGCAAGAGTTCTGTCTCGATCTGCAGGTAGAGGGGACTGTGTGCCACACTGGGCACAGCTCGAACACGGGAGACCTTAAAGCCTGCTCCCGCGGCGACACACTTCCTCGGACAAGGCCATGCCTCCTAACAGTGCCCCTCCCTATGAGCTAGGCAGTCACACGCGTGAGTCTATGGAGGCCAAGCAGAAACCAACAGAATCTCATCGTGGCATTGGTGGTTCTGGGTGTGTCCTCTTCTTCTGAAACAGAAGCTTCCGTGATTTAGCGTTGGCTTTGAATGACTGTGTGGCCCTGGGCGTGTCTGCAGATGTGTATGCTGTTCAGCAGGCCAGCAGGGGAAGGGAAATTCTTGCTCCCTCACATCTGTAATGTCCTTTATTTCCTATCCTTGGACATCAAACTCCAGGTTCCATGCCTTTGGAATTCCTGGGCTGACATCAGTGGCTCCCTGGGCCCATGGACCTGTTCCTTGGACTGTGTGATGGTTTGTGTATGCTTGGGCCAAGGGGGTGGCTCTAAGGTGTGGCCTTGTTGGAGTAGGTGTGTCACTGTGGGCGTGGCTCCTCCTGCACCACGTCAGCATCCTGCCTGGATGCTGCTGTGCTCCTGCCTTGACCTCTGAACCTGTGAGCCAGCCCCCACTAAATGCTGTCCACAGCAGTAAAACCCTAAATTAGACAGACTGAGAATTCTATCTCTGGACTGAGCCACACTACCAGCCTCTCTGATTTTCTAGCATGGGATGGTGTGTTGTGGGCCTTCTCAGTCTCCTCAGTAAATCCCTCCACGCCTGGCTATTCTAGTCTACTCTTTACCTTATCATAGCCAGCCCTAGTCTGTTCTGCCCTTCTTCTGTTTCTATTGTTTCTACACACTCTATTTTCTATTATAACCTATATTTATCCTATTCTGATGTTATTTCTTTATTTACCTGAGTTTATACCTGAGACCCATGTAAAGGTGGGATCTCCCTCTATAGACCAGGATGGTCTTGAACTCACAGAGACCCACATGCCTCTACCTCCTATGTGCTGGGATTAAAGTGCTACCCAGTATTCACCCACTCCTGTTGGATTTGCATCATACTGTATTGTTTTAGTCTGGCCCACTTCCACTTCATTATGCTCTATCTACTCTCTCTCCTCTATTCCTTCTGGTTCTCTGGAGGATTCTGCCTAAGCAGTGTTTCTACAACATTCCAACCCCTTCCGTTTGAGATTGCATTTTAATTTACTTCAGTCAAAGTAGCGCACCATACCAGGCTGGATCCAGGTACAGATGTGAGAGTCCAGCTGTGCTCTATTAACCCAGCCGATTGTTTTGGAAACAGGGTCTCCTGTAAAACATGCTGGCCTTGCACTCACTGTGCAGCTGAGGATGACCTTGGACTCTCAATTCTCCCACATCCACCTGCTATTACAGGCATATTTCATCATGCCTGGCATCTGCTTGCTTTTAAATAATTTTTTTCTGATCCTCAAGTCAACATTTTATAGCAGATTGAAGCTCTACCCTTCCTCAGAATTCCCAGATGGCCCCCCAGGCCCGACAGAGTCTGAGAAGAGCCATCTGAGAGCACAAACACGGGGTTGAGAGTGCTCACCTTTCTCTTCCATCGCGACTGGAGGCCAAAGTGTCATTCCAGCGGATTCCATCGGGCGGGAAGCAGGCGCAGGGAGGGAATGAGACAAATCATTCCCTCAAGACTCAAATCACCACAACGACCACGATCACCGCCGCTGGCGTCTCTTGGTTCTCTCGGCGTTCCTCAGGGTCTCCCGCCTGCTCACCCACCTGGCCACCCCCCCCCTCCTCACCTGTCTATCGCCCACCTGCTCATCTACCCGTCCACATAGCTGTCGTCTGCCGATCGGCTCCCGCCCACCCTTCTACCCACCCACACTGCGAACCTCGCCATCATGCATCCACCCCTCCTTCCATCCACCGACTTATCCATCTGCCCACTCATCTATACCTCGTCTACTCACACACCCATAAACCTACCCAGGACCCACCTCCACCCATCCGCCCGCCCGTCCACTGCCCATCTATCACGCTTGACTGTCGCACACCCATTCATCCCTCCATCCACCAACCCAGCCAGCCAACGTTCCCTTGGGCCAGCCTGGCCTACGCGTAGGGCTTAGGAGACACATGGGGACTGGACTCAGCTCTGTTCTAAGACCTGCGCTCGGCCGACTGGGAGACGCCCCTGGTAGAGGGGTAAAAAGCATCCCTGTGGTGTTCTGCTGGGACTTGGTGCCTGCGGCTGCTTCAGTCATTTATAGACACTTCAGCTTTACCACATCTAGAAGAGAAGCTGTGATCGCCAGCCTCCCGCCCATCAGAGATGATCAACTGATACGCGGGAAGCTATGAGTCCATATTGATAGAAACATTCAAACAGAGTCTCTTCTTTTAATTTTTTGCGTTCATTTTATCTTTATGTGTCTGGTGGTGCCAGGATATGTGTGCGTGAGGAAAGGTGCTTGCCGAAGTCAGAACCAGCAGATTGCCCAGGGCCTGGAGGGACAGGCCATGTGAGCGTCCCGATCTGAGCGCTAGGAACCAAGGCAGTTCCTCTGCAAAATTAGTATGTGCTCTCAATGACTGGGCCCTCTCCCCCGACTCCAGGTCATCTCTTAGGGAAATATATATATATTTATATATATGATAAAGAGAATAGAAAAATCTCTATTTGATAAGCATAAACATTTGGTTACTATAGTAATCCCTTCTTAAGGCAAGACCTACAGATTTTGCTAAATTTCATTGGCCAACATGAAAAGAAACAGAGCACATGTGTGTAGTCTCAGTATCTCCCCCATGTATTTATCAGTTACAAGAAGAGAAGTAGTAACAGACCGTAGAGAAACCTGGTAGATAGGCCTTAGCCAGAGACCAAAGAAAGCATCTGTCTTAGTCAGGTTCACGTTGCTACAACGAAACACTGTGACCAAAAAGTCAGCAGGGAGGAAATGGTTAATTTGGCTCACACCTCCTCATCGAAGCCAGGACAGGAAGTCAAACAGGGCAGGACCCTGGAGGAAGCCATGGAGGGGCCCTGCTTCCTGGCTGTTTTCCCATGGCTTGCTCAGCCTGCTTTCTTACAGAAGCTAGGACTTTGTCATAGAAACACTCCAGGGGTAGCACCCCTCACCATGATCACAAAGTGGGATCCTTACAGCTGGGTCTCAAGGAGGCATTTCCTCCACTGAGGCTCCCCGCTCTCCAATGATTCTAGACTGTCATGTTGACACACAAGCCAGCCAACACGGCGTTGACGTGAGACAACCCGTTACCAAGCACGTGGCTGTGGCTCAGGCAGGCACAGTGTGACTTCAGTATGTTCTTGACCCTAACGCATAACCTGTCTAATCATGGGAAAAGCTCAGGGAAACTCCGTCTAGGAGACGCTCTGAAACCAGCTGGCCAGGCTCATGTTTGAAGTTCACGAGAGACAGGAAAAGACTGATGCTTGGAAGAAGGTAAAGAAAAGAAGGGGGTGAAGGAAGAGGAGGAGGAGAGCCGCCTCGGCCGGGAAAGCGACTGCCTCGGCAAAAGCTGACGGTGTGAGTTCCGAGTCCTGAGACTCCCGCGGTGAAGGAGAGAGCCAACTCCTAACAGTTGTCTTCTGAGCTGCACACACACACACACACACACACACACACACACAAAACAAAAAATACAACTTTTAAAATAGAAGGAGAGGAAGAGGAAGGAAGGAGAGGGAAGAGGAGGAGAAGGATCTTTTTTTTTTCTTTTTTATTTCTTTTTGGTTTTTTTTTTTTCCCCCGAGACAGGGTTTCTCTGTGTAGCCCTGGCTGTCCTGGAACTCACTCTGTAGACCAGGCTGGCCTCAAACTCAGAGATCCACCTGCCTCTGTCTCCCGAGTGTTGGGATTAAAGGCGCGCGTCCCCCCTGCCCGGCGAGAAGGATCTTTCATATAACCCCCCAAACCTGCACGTCCTGGTTCCCACACACTCTAGTCTTACTGTGTCTTAGCTCGCCCACACTGCCCTCATTCTGTCCACCATCTTTCTGCCACACTGACTGTTCTCGGAGCCGTGAAGGGACTCAGTGTCTTCGAGCCCAACCTCTTTTCACACATACAGCTCTGTCTGTACCCAACAGTCTCCAGCCCTTCGGTTGCCTAACTTCTGCTTCTTGTTGAGGTCTTCGCTCAAAAGTCACTTTCCCAGCCGGGCAGTGATGGTGCACGCCTTTAATCCCAGCACTTGGGAGGCAGAGGCAGGCAGGTTTCTGAGTTCGAGACCAGCCTGGTCTACAGAGTGAGTTCCAGGACAGCCAGAGCTACACAGAGAAACCTTGTTTCAAAAAAAAAAAAAAAAAAAAAAGAAAGAAAGAAAGAAGGAAGGAAGGAAGGAAGGAAGGAAATCATCGTTGCCCTAGTAGGAGGAAGACAGGCTCGAGCCTTTTGGGTGTAGAGCCTTTTGGGTGTAGTCTTTGGCATCTTCACGCTGTGAAGGATGGGCATCTACCTCACTGGCGCTCTGGCAATAGGGTTAGTGAGTCCCCGCACTACACAAATTCCATCTCTTGACGCACTCAAAGCAGTCCAGCAGACTCTGCGACCACTGACGGCTGCGTGAAGACAAGAAGCTGACCAGCACATGTGGCGTCTCTCTACTGTGGCAAAAGTCACTGCTGAGAACCAACACGCCCGTTCCCGGGGGAGAGCCACCCGCGTCTCCAAGGCTAGGCCCGCCAACGTAAGCTTCACGAAGCTACCACTAACTGAGGGCAGCCCTCCAGCCTGGGCCTAGCGTAGTCCCAGCGCCTCCGAGGGGATGTCGGTCACCTGGAAACTCACAAAGCCGGCGCTGTCTAAGAGCAGGGCCGACAGCCCAGGACCTGTGCAGCCATCTCCACAGGGGAGAACAGGGTGCGCTGTCTACACCAAAAGCGAGGAAGTGGGGCAGACCTCAGAAGTGCTTGCCGAGTCCAGCCTCAGTGACCGCCCCACCCTCAGACACCGTGAGTGGACACCTCACCTTCCCGAGGAACGCAGGCCTCTGCGAGACCCAGGAAAAGGAGGACCACCAGGGAGCACTTCAGGAACGGCTCTAGTCTGCACATGGTGGGGCCTGCACAGAGCCTGCTGTTCTCCTTCCAGAATCAGCGGGGCTCTGGCCACTCACCGCTCTCCCGGACTCTCCAGATAGAACCTGCTGCCCACACGTGCCCTCCAGCCACCGGAGGCAGCCAGCCGGCGAGACCCACGCCCACGCCACCAGCTGCTGGCCCGGCGGCTGCCCCTTCCCACGGGCACCTGCGCTTCTTTAAAGCATCGCTCTGTGGGAACTGTATGCTGTGCCCACTTGCTTGTATTCCTGTGACGCAAATGCGACGTCGTGTCTGATGACACATAATGAGTTTTACATTTTAAGTCTTTCTCTGTGTGTCTATGCATATATGTCAGTCTCTGTGTGTCTCTGTGTGTGTCTCTCTCTTTGTGTGCCTCTGTGTCTCAGTTTCTGTCTTTGTCTCTTTTTCTCTGTGGGTATATTTCTGTGTGCATGTCTGTGTGTGCCTCACTCTCTACATGTATGTCACTGTATGTGTCATTCTCTTTCTGAGTCTCTATTGTGTGTCTCTGGGTTTATGTATCTCTTTGTGTCTCTGTCTCTCTGTCTCTGATTTTTTTCTCTATATGTATCTCTGTCTCTTTCTCTGTGTGTGTCTCTCTCTAGGTCTCTGTCTCTATGTCTCTGTGCATGTGTTTCTGTCTGTCTCTCTCTCTGTATCTCTTTGTGTTTTTGTCTTTCTCCCTGTGTATGTCTCTGTCTTTCTGTTTTGCTCTGTGTGTGTGTCTCTGTGCATGTGTGTTTATTTGTGTATGCATGCATGTGCATGCATGTGCAAGAGAGAGCGCGAGCCGGTTCAGGCCCAGGAGCATGTCCCAGGCGTTGACAGGCTGCCGGTGCCGGTCCTCCGTGTGAACGCCAGTTCTCAGCACCAGCTGCCAGCTCTCTTAGCTGCTGAGCCCTTTCTCCGACCCTTATGAATGTTGCTGGGTTTTTTCTTACATTTTTATTTTATATCTGTGCGTGTCTTGCCTGGTTTTTTCTCACATTTTTATTCTACACCTGTGCGTGTCTTGCCTACATGTACATTTGTTCAACATGCAAATTCGGGCCCTCAGAAGCCAGAAAAGGGTGTCAGACTCCCTGGCATCAGAGTTTGGCTGACTGTGAACAACCATATGGGTGCCGGAAATCAAACCCAGGGCCTCTGGAAGAGCAGCTTGTGGTCTTAACCACTGAGCCAACTCTCCTGCCTCTGTTGGATTGGTGGTGGTTGTTGTTTTGAGACAGAATCTGATTTTGTATTCTGGAATTATAGTCATGTGCAACCACAACAAGATCTTTTTTTTTTCTTTTGAGGCAAGCTATCACATAGCACAGGCTGGCCTGAAACCCACCGTGTCACTGAGAATGACCTTGAGCTCCTGACCTTCCTACCCCTGCCTCTCCAGTGCTGGAGCGACAAGTGTCAGCCCCACACCCAGCTTAGGTGGTTCTGGGGACCAAGCCCGGCAGGCACTAAGCACTCAGGCAGCCAAGCCGCGCCTGGTCCCCTGCTCTGTTTTACGTGTTCTAACTCATTTACTTGTTTTGAAGGGTGTTGTGGGTGTCTGCACATGCGTGCCAGGGCGCGTGGATGGAGCTCGGGGACACCTTGGTGGAGCTGGGTTTCAGGGATCGGGCTCCGGCTGCCAGGCTCGGCAGCCAGCGCCGTTCTTTACCGCCTTGATCTCTTCTAGTGTTGTGCTTTGTTTTCTTTTAAAACAAGCTCTTGCTTTGTAGCCCAGACTCCCCTTGAACTTAACATTCTCAGACCATCCTCTGAGAGGATGTGTGGACACCGCCGTGTCTGGCTGGATGGTTAAGAATGAGGGAATCCTCTTGACCAGGAACGGACTCGCTTAGGTCAGACTGGGAGAGGATCTGAGCGTCTTTGAAAACCACAGCAGAGCTGAGTGTGGGAGCTCACATCTGCAGTCCATCACTGGGGAGGCTGAGGCAGGAGGATCACAGGTTCCCAAGTTCCAGGCCTGCATAGTGAGAACCCTGGGAGGAGGGGGAGGGAGAGAGAGAGAGAGAGAGAGAGAGAGAGAGACAGAGACAGAGACAGAGACAGAGACAGAGACAGAGACAGAGACAGAGACAGAGGATCCCAGGACTCAGAAGGATCGGGGGCTGAAGGCCAGCCTTGGGTACAGAACAGCTTGAGGCCAGTCTGGGCTACATAAAATCGTGTCAGAGGGAGAGAGGCCACAGCGGGGACACTGGTCTGTTATCTCCGCCAGCCCGTGGGCTCTTCAAAGGCAAGGCCTCTTTGGCCACTGTCCCGGACACCAGCACTGAAGGAACGCGGTGGCTGCTGCAGGGCCCCGAGCTGCGGGCCGAGGGCCTTCCAGCTCTCTCCCTGCTCCCGCCTTGGCACGGGACTGTCTGCTTCCTGTTGCGGTGATGAAACAAAGACCTGAGGGACGGCGGAGCGGCAGCTTATGGCTGTAACCTGGAGGCAGGAACTGAGGCGGAGACGGTGGAGGAACGCTGCTGCTGCTGCCGGCGGCTTGCCCGGCGGCCTGGGGCAGCCCCGCCCACGGTGGGCTAGCCTCGCTCTCGTCGATCGCTAAGCAAGAAAACGCCCCGTAGACTTGCCTGCGCCAATCGGATGGAGGCACTTTCTCCACCGAGGGTGCTCCTTTCCAGGCACTCCTACTGTGTGTCAGGTTGACCAGAAAGCCTAAGGGCCAGACAGAGCGAGCGCTCGGGAGCTGCCTCGGGCTGGCACAGCCGCCCTGGGGCTCGGAACGGGCGGGTGTGGGGGTTCACGTCCCGCAGCCAGTGACCCCTGACGCAGGAACACTGCGGTCCGTCCCCGCCAGCCAGCGTTCCGAGTCCTCCCCCAGGCCGCGCTCGCCGCCCCTGCCGCCCCAGCCCCGGGCGGGCACCCGGTCCGGGAACTCGGCACACGGGACCCCTCGGCCTCCTACGCGGGCCTCACACCCGGGGCCCCTTTCTTTAGTCCTTCCAGCGCCCCCATCTGAGGGGTAGCTCTGGCCGTATTCTGAAGGTTGGGCTATTGAAACTCTTCAAGACATCGGGGTGTCCATGAAACTGCCTCTAAAGCGAGAAGGGGAGACAGAGAGGGAGCGGCGGACGGCCGCGCTCGAGGCCCCTGGTTAACCTCCGGGCTCCGCTTTACGGGGCTCAACAGACAGAGCGGGTTACTGAGGAAATGCAGCTTTGGCAGCTCTTTACTTCAATCGATAAATTAATTCATAGAGTCATTTTGTCCTACTGTGCAAAGGCTTTTCCATAATGCATCTGATCTTAATCGTGCAGCTGCCCAACTATGCATTCGCATAAGATGGCAGATGCGGGATCCTCCCTAAAGGGTTACTAGAGGACGAGGACGCTTCTCCTACTCTCATGCACTCAAAACCAGTTCAGGCCGGATCGGTCCTTCCATTTTTCTCATCTGGATACAGTTGAGAATACACCTAAGTAGAAATTGTCTAAACGTGTTTCTTCTTACCAGGGCCAGGGAAGCTTATTATTCAGAGCCGTGAGCACATGCGGCCTCACACATGCGTTGGGGTTGAGGGGTTCTGAGGTGACTAGACACTGGGGGGGGGTGCACATGCGCAGTAGGTCATGTGCATGGGCAGTGAGTGCAAGACCTGGGCCACCACTAGGGGAGTGTGGTAACACAAACCAAATAGCATCCCAGGCGAACTAAAGATTCTCCACTCAAGACCCCCCTGGGAGTTGAACAACCCTTTCTCCGGGGTGGTCTGACACCACCAGAAACAGGAGAGAGGAACAAAGGAGAGCCAAGGGTAAGGACACACACACACACACACACACACACACACGGTGCACGGACAGCCAAGGGTAAGGACACACGTGTGCAAAGAGGGCATAATGAAATTCATTGTGAGCTAGCCTAAGAAAGCCAATTTCAAATGTGTGTTTACATCATATATGTACATGTATGCTCACTTTACATACATAAGTTATATGTTTGTATATGTATAAATATAAAATAATGCCTTTATATATGAGATATGAGACCAACTCTTATAAATATATATAAATGTATATGCATAAATATATATTTATACATGTGTATTTGTATATACATATGTAGATATCTATATATGCACATAAAATCTTTAGAAGCAGTTTAGTATTAAATTTGTCTAATATTAAAACTAGTATGAAGGGGGCTGGAGAGATGGCTCAGAGATTAAGAGCACGAGCTGCTCTTCCATAGGTCCTAAGTTCAATTCCCAGCAACCACATAGTGGCTCTGTTGGTACTCTGTCCAAGCTACACCCCACAGTTACCTGGCAACAGCCAGGTATGCCCCGCCCCATAGACCTGGCCCACTATAAGAGGGGCTGCCTGCCCCTCCTCCCTCTCTTTCCCCTCTCATCCTCTCACCTCTCTGCACCTCTTGGGCTCTCCTCCCCTCCCCCCTCTCTCCACGTGGTCATGGCCGGCCTCCACTTCTCTTCTCTTCTCTTCTCTCTCTCTCTCTCCCTCTCTCTCTCTCTCTCTGCCTCTCTCTGCCTCCACTATACCATTAACTCCCATTCTCTGCCCTGAATAAACTCTATTCTATACCATGTCTGTGTGTGTGGCCCCTCAGGGGGAAGAGGTGCCTGGGCATGGGCCCGCCTAGGCACCCCCCTTCCCCCACACCGCTGTGCCACACCCTCTAATACCCCTTCTCTCTTTTATAACCCATCATATGGTGCCGAAACCCGGGAACAACATTAAACCATCAGGCTTACAGCCATCTGTAATAGTATCTGGTACCCTTTGCTGGTGTGTTTGAAGACAGCTACAGTGTATTCATATGCATAAAAAGATAAATCTTTTAAAATTAGTTTTAAAATTGTCTTCAGACACTTCATTAGTATTAGTATTAAAATAGTCTCTGGAGTCAGGAACAGTGGTGCCCAGCACTGGAGGTGGAAGTAGGAGAAAAAGCCAGACTCAGTGAGCTAGCCAGTCAGAGGCCACGCTGGGATCCATGAGACCTGGTTTAAAACAAAACAAAACAAAAACACAAAAATGGCCGGGTGTGGTGGCGCATGCCTGTAATACCAGCACTTGGAAGGCAGAGGCAGGTGATTTCTGAGTTCAAGGCCAGCCTGGTCTACAGAGTTCCAGGACAGCCAGGGCTACACAGAGAAACCCTGTCTCCAAAAACAAAAACAAAAACAAAAGCAAAAAAAGCCACAAAAACGTAGGCCAGTGTAATGGTTCAGCAGGTAAAGGCATTCTCTGCCAAGACTGGCAATGCCTTCTGCCCTCGCAAGCCCCATAGTGAAAACAGACCCGACTCCTGGAAAACTGTCTTCTGGTCTTCACGGTGACACGTGCAGACTCATATGCACAGTAAATAACCATTAAGAAAACGGTGGGATTGTACACAGTCTGAATATTTCCTATTGTCCCTTCTGGGTGTTATCAAGTGTATTGATGAATATATGTCATCACCTTTATGATCAGACATAAGCAATAATTACTTTTTAAATTAATGAGCACTGAGTAAAAGCAGGCCACCCTGGAGCCAGCCGCTGACAGATGATGTTTTCCAGGTTCGTAGAGTTAACTTTCTGATGTTCATTTAAAACTGCAGCTGGCAGGAACTGAGCCCCGTGCTCCGGGACTCTCCGTGCTCCGGGACTCATTAACAGTGGTAGGAGTGCCTCCCACAGGGACCCTGAGCACAGGCGACATCCCTGCTCAGCTCCTCTCACTGCTGGGTCACTGTGACCAATTTACTCCTCTTGTCCTGGCACACACGAAAACAAAATACACCAAAGAGAATAAAATAGCCTCCGGCTTGGCAGAGGGACTTGGGAATAAAACAATTTGAAACAATTCATGAAAGTTGAACTTTGAAAGAGCGACCACAGTGTTACAGAGTTGCCCCGGGGACTGATTACCCAGCTTGCTTGCTTGAGTTCTTCTGTTGCCAGAAGACAGGAGCCCAGGCTGAAGTCTCTTAATTCTCTGTGGTCCCCTCAGCAAAGGACAAGCATTAGTTCCACTTCACTCCTGTGCTCTCAGCTGGCTCTTGAGCTTGGAGACACTCTTTTGTGTGTGTGTGTGTTCCTTCCTTCCTTCCTTCCTTCCTTCCTTCCTTCCTTCCTTCCTTCCTTTCTTTTTTTTCTTTTTCTTTTTCTTTTTCTTTTCTTTTCTTTTTTTTTTTTTTTTTGGTTTTTTGGACTTTGGTTGTTTTTCGAGACAGGGTTTCTCTGTGTAGCCCTGGCTGTCCTGGAACTCACTCTGTAGCCTAGGCTGGCCTCGAACTCAGAACTCCACCTGCCTTTGCCTCCCAAGTATCTTATGGTGCCCAATAAAGAGAGTTTAATTATATCACTTAAAAATATGGAATGGGCTGGGCACGGTGGCGCACGCCTATAATCCCAACACTTGGGGGAGGCAGAGGCAGGCGGATTTCTGAGTTCGAGGCCAGCCTGGTCTACAGAGTGAGTTCCAGGACAGCCAGGACTACACAGAGAAACCCTGTCTCGGGAAAAAAAAAAAAAAAAAGACCTAAACTGGGTTTCCAGCACCCACAGTGATGGCTTGCAATTCCAGCTCCAGCAGATCTCGTATGGACTTTTCTGCCTCCTGGGGCCACTATAATCATGTGCATATACCCCACTATCCCCCACACATACAAAATAAATATTTTTAAAAATGTATAAGTGAGGCCGGGCAGCGGTGGCGCACGCCTGTAATCCCAGCACTCCGGAGGCAGAGGCAGGTGGATTTCTGAGTTCAAGGCCAGCCTGGTCTACAGAGTGAGTTCCAGGACAGCTAGGGCTACACAGAGAAACCCTGTCTTGAAAAACAAAATCAAAAACAAAAACAAAAACAAGTCAGGCATGGTAGTACACACCTGTAAAGCCAGAACTCAGGAAGAAAGGGCAGAGGGATTAAAAATTTAAACCAAGTCTCAGCCGTATAGGGAGTTTCGTGCTAGCCTGGGCTACATGTGAACATGTCTCAAACACATGAATATTAAAAAATAAGCTATGAAAATGGGTGTGGTGGCACACGCCTGTAATCCCAGCACTCAGAAGGCAGAGGCAGGCGGATTTCTGAGTTCGAGGCCAGCCTGGTCTACAGAGTGAGTTCCAGGACAGCCAGGGCTACACAGAGAAATCCCGTCCCAGTAATAATAATAATAATAATAATAATATGATAATGTTGCTATCATATGGCTAATTGTGCTATTAAATTAGAAAATTTACAACAGTATATTATATAGTACATAGGAAGACATAAAACATTGTATAAATAATGATTAATATTTATTTATTATTGCATCTGATGTCACAGGTCTGTAATACTAGCTACCAAGAAGACTGAGGCATGAGGATCCCAAGTTCAAGACCATCATGAACTAGAATAAGTTCCAGGACCCTGTCCCAAAGTTAAAAAAAAAAACAAAGCTGTAAAACAGGGCTAAGAATGTAACTGACTCAGTAGAAACATTCTTTTGAGTGGCTGGAGGCCCTAGGGCCAATCGCTAGTACTGAAAATGAATAAATAGCTAGGTGGGTAGATAGACAGATGAACAAACAAATGAGCTAAGAAGCAAACAAATAAATCCAAAAAGCTGATATAGCAAACGAATTGCAATGAAGAGACTATTGCAGGGACTGAAGAGAAGGCTCAACAGTTAAGAGCACTGGCTGCTCTTCGGAGGACCCGGGTTCAATTCCAGCACCACTCGACAGCTCCCAACTGTGACTCAAGTTCAGGGGATCTCACACTCATACAGACATACATGCAAGCAAACACCAATGTGTTTAAAATTTAAAAAAAATCATATTAAAAGAAGAAATCGTTCCAGGCGGTGGTGGGCACCGTCCTCAATCCCAGCATCGAGGAGGCAGTCCCAGGACAGCCAGGACTGTTATACAGAGAACCTTATTATGAAAAGCAAACAAACAAACAAAAAGAGATCATCCCACATTAAGAACAACTTCATATATTTCAGGTTTGTAATAACAAAATTCCTTGTAAGAATTTTAACTCATGGAAAGTCAGAGGTGGGGAAGACTGCTCAGCCAGTGGGGCCACCACCAGGTCGGGTGACCTGAATTAAGGTCCTGGATGTCACAAGGCGGGAAGAGAACAGGCTTCTTCCACCAGGACATCACGGCACATAGCCACCTCCAAAAACAAAGGGAATAAATTAGACCGTTAGGGACTGGGGAGATGGCTCAGCATGGGACGGGTCATGCAGGGACTGAGTCCTTCCCAGCACCCACACTGGGCAGCCCACAGCCACTTCTAACCCCCCTTGCAGGGAGTGATTTTCCGTCCTCTTCTGGCTTCTGCAGGCATACACACACACACACACACACACACACACACACACACACACAATTTAAAAAAATTTTTTCCTTTAAGAGAGGGTTTCTCCAAACAGCTCTGGCTGTCCTGAAGAACTCCCTCTAGGGGGCTGGAGAGATGGTTCAGTGGTTAAGAGCACTGACTGCTCTTCCAGAGGTCCTGAGTTCAAATCCCAGCAACCACATGGTGGCTCACAACCATCTGTAATGAGATCTGACTCACTCTTCTGGGGTGTCTGGAGATAGCTACAGTGTACTCACATATAATAAATAAATAAATTTTTTAAAAAGAGATACCCAATGCCCAAAACAAACAAACAAACAAACAAACAAACAAACAAAAACTCCCTCTATAGACCAGGCTGGCCCGCCTACCTCTGCCTACTAAGTGCTAGGATTAAAGTTTTTCTTCACTACCAGAAAATTAGACTGGGTGTTTTGTTTTTGTTTTGTGGATGTTTTGTTAAATACATTTAAAAAAAATGTTTTGGGTGGAACTGGAGAGATGGCTCAGCAGTTAAGAGCACTGACTGCTCTTCCGAAGGTTCTGAGTTCAAATCCCAGCAACCACAGCTCACACCCATTCGTAACGAGATCTGACACCCTCCTCTGGTGTGTCTGAAGACAGCTACAGTGTACTTACATATAACAATAAATAAATCTTTGGGCCAGAGAGAGCAGGGCATGAGCGAGAAGAAAAAGCATCTAAAGACAGCTACAGTGTACTTACACATAATAAATAACAAATCTTTTTAAAAAATGGGGGGAAAGGCAGTTAAATTTAGCTTCACACTGTTTTCACAAAAGTCAACGTGATTTCATAAAGATTTCTCTTTACTAGAAATCTTTCTGCTTTCTAGAAAAGCAGCTAGCCCTTGGGCTAGAGACTTGACTCAGCACGTACTAGCATTTGTAGATCTTGTGGCGAATCCAGGTTTCCAGCACCCATATGGTGGCTAATAATTACCTATGACTGCAGATCCTGGAGATCTGATGCTCTCATCTGACCAGCACAGGTACCTGGTGCTCCCATGGCGCACAATACACATAAAACAAATGTAAAAGCATTGAAGGGAAAAGCGACCTGGTATAGCACTATCCAGTTAAAACAGAACCCTCCTGCCCCACAGGTCAGAAAGGAGCCTTTTCTGCCACCTGCTGGCCATTTTACAAAATAGCCACGCAGGGTAACCAAAAAAATTAAAAGCAAGATGTAACTTAAAGCTGGATGTCTTAGCTCAAATCTCAAATCCCAGAACTCCTGAGGCTAGGCCAGGAAGATGGTAGCAAGTTGAAGCTAGCCTGGGAAACAAGATGAGATTCTGCCTAAAAAAGAAAGAAAGAAAGAAAGAAAGAAAGAAAGAAAGAAAAAGAAAAAGAAATTAAGCCGGGCGTGGTGGCGCACGCCTGTAATCCCAGCACTTGGGGGGCAGAGGCAGGCGGATTTCTGAGTTCAAGGCCAGCCTGGTCTACAGAGTGAGTTCCAGGACTGCCAGGGCTACACAGAGAAACCCCGTCTCGCGGGGAGGGGGCTGGGGGTGGGGAAGCAGTTCCACGTAGTGGGTGTGGCGGTTCGAGTCTGTGATCCTGAGACTGAGGCAGAGGCAGAAGGGGCTGGGAGATGCCGCGGTGGTGAGGAGCAGTGACTGCTCTTCCAGAGGACCCAGGTTCAATTCTCGGCACCCATATGGGTAACTCCTGTTCCAGGTGATCTGAACAAATCACACAGAAATATGTAGCCAAAACACCAATGCACATAAAATAGAAATAGTTTTAAAAAAAAAAAAAAGACAGAGGCAGGAAGCTAGCTCATGACCATCCTGGGCTATACAGCTCCAGGACCAGGCAATGGTACACGTCAAGATCTTTAATCTTAAAAAAGAAAGGATATTACTTGATCGTGCGATCGTGCTTAGCTAGCATGCAGAAAACCTGAGTTCAGTCTCCAGCACCACATAAAACTGAGTATGGGGCTGCATACCTGCAATAGCCTCTCCCGCCCCTCCCCAAATTTGGGAGATGGGAGGCAGGATCATCCTGAGCTAAGACTGTGCCCATGTCCCTAAATTAACTTTATAGGCCACCAACCTGCACCAGGCATGACAACCTGAATTCGATCCCAGGGACCTCCAATGAACAAGGAGAAAACCAACTCTCACAAGTTTCCCTTGACCTGCTCATACACACCATGCCACACACACCCAAACGTACACGTAGAGGGAGGTGTTTCCCTAATTGGCTCTTGATTGTGTCAATAAAAAAGGTGGAAGCCAGTTGCTGGAAGAAGGGGGAAAGGTGGGACTTTCAGGTCCCAGGAGGGAGAAAAAAAAGGACCTAAAAGGAGTCCGATTGGGAGGGGAGAGCTGGCAGCCCCCCGCGGTTATTGGCGGCCTGGTAAAGCTAGCGGTGAGGGTGAGGGCAGCAGGGGGCGCAGCCAGCAGCTCCTGGACCCCCCCCCCCCATGCAATGGAGTTGGAGCTAGGCAAAAGGGAGGGGTCATCGCTTGGGCTGCAGCGCTTGGGCAAGGAAATAGGTTTTTGTTTTTGTTTTTGTTTTTTTAAGACTTTTATCTATTGTATGTATAAGTACACCTTGACTCTCTTCAGACACACCAGAGCTCAGGACCTCTAGAAAGAAGAGCAGGCAGTGCTCTTGACCACTGAGACATAGCATGCTTTAAAATTACAGGCAACACATACACACAGAAAATAAGTCCTGATACCGTTAACCCCAGTGCTCCAGAGGCAGACGGGAGGATCTCTGATCTAGAGACCAGACTGGTCTGCATTAATGAGTGTCAGGATAGCAGGGCTACATAGAGAGACCCTGTCTCAAAGTAAATAAGTAAGTCAATGAATCGATGGATAAATGAAAATTTAAAACATTTAGCTTGTATGTATGTTCTAACCCCATCTCAAACAAATGAAAACCCACGGGGCGTGTGGCGTGTGGGGCACTGGATCCAGAATCACGCAGACGCCTTTCTCTTTCTCAAGTGGGTCTTCAAGTTTCGCTTCCAAGTCCCCTGCTGTCGGAAAGCAGCGTTACACTTCTTACAGATAGTCTCAAGTCGCAACGGATATGGAAACGGGAAGCGTTTCCCACAACCCTTACGCACATCCTTCTCCTTCGTGTGGACCCGACTGTGGCCCTGCAGGGTGGCCCCGTGGGCAGACTCCGTCCCGCAGCCTGCACGCGTGTAAGGCTTCTCCCTGGTGTGGACGCGCTGGTGGTCTCTCTGGTCGGAGAACTGTAGACAGGCGTGGTAGCACACGTTGTGCTTGCAGGGTCTCTCTCCTGTGTGACCTCCGGTAGAGGTCAAAGTGAGACCCATAAAGAAACCTCTTCTTGCATTTGGTACACTGAAACCGAGCGTGGCCAGCAAGACTGTTAACCTGCTCTACAGGCCGTGGGGCGGCAGGCTGCAAGCTCTGGATGAACAGCCTCTAGCCCATCTTCTGTCCTGACCATGTAGGAGGCCACTCCTTGGGAAGCGGGTAAGTTAAAACCACATAGACTCTGAAGATCCCTATTCAAGGCTGAATCTCTTCCCAGAATATGGGTGAAAGATGGTACAACATCCACAACAGTGTCCTTCACTCTGAGAGAACCAGAGGGAAGAGATTCCACATACAACATTTAAATATGAGATGCTGTCTCAAAAAAAAAAAAAAAAAAGTATTGCATTATTTGATTATGGAAGGATGTGCTAGCCTAAGAATGTGGAGGTCAGAGGACAGTTTGGGGGTCGATTCTTTCCTGACCACGTTACCTAGTCGGCTTGCCGGTCTGGTCCGTCACAGAGGTGGGCGCCGCACAGTACGCTGACTGCCATTGTCTGGCTCTCGGCTCGCCCTGCTGTCGGCTCGCCCTGCTGTTGGGAGGAGCTTTGTGGGACTCCAGGAGTGTCTTGGTTCCCAGTGGAGGCTTACAGGGGCAGCTTGAAACTGTCCCACAATCCCTTGCCCAGGGCACATCCAGCAGAGGTGAGAAGCTCTTAGTCCCCTGGCTTCTATTATCTGGCTCTGGGTTTGCCCTGCTGTCCCGGTGGAGGCCTGCAGGGCAGGGGTCACCAGGAACAACCAGCTTGGAATGCACAACCACCACCAGTCCCTTGTCAGTCAGGTTCACCCGGGGCACATCTGGCAGAGGTGGTTCAGCACACACACACACACACACACACACACCATAACCCACCATATAAACAAACTGGTGTGTCTGAAGACAGCTATAGTGTACTCATATAAATAAATAAATAAATAAATAAATAAATCTTTTAAAAAGGGCTGGAGAGATGGCTCAGTGGTTAAGAGCACTGACTGCTCTTCCAGAGGTCCTGAGTTCAATTCCCAGCAACCACATGGTGGCTCACAATCATCTGTAATAGGATCTGACGCCTTCTTCTCTTCTGGTGTGTCTGAAGAGAGCAATGGTGTACTCACATACGTTAAATAAATAAATCTGAGAGAGAGAGAGAGAGAGAGAGAGAGAGAGAGAGAGACAGAGAGACAGAGAGACAGAGAGACAGAGAGAGGGGTAGAGAGGTAGAGAGATAAACAGAGAATTCTCAGAGGAATCTCTAATGGCCTAGAAGCACCTAAAGAAACGCTGACCGCCCTTGGCCGCCGAGGAACCGCCCCTGGGAGTCCTCCTCACACCCACTGGAATGGCTAAGAGCAAAGCCTCCAGCAGCAGAGCGTGCTGGCGCGGGGGTGGAGCAGGGAATCTCCCTCCATTGCTGGTGGGATTGCAGACTTGTGCAGCCACTTTGGAAATCAAGTTGTAAATTTGGGAACAGATCTACCTCAAGACCCAGCTATACCATCCTGGGTATAAAGAGATGCCCCACCGTACCACAGGACACGTGTGCTGTTCATAGCAGCTTTATCTATAATAGCCAGAAACTGAAGCAGTCCCGATGTCCCTTAACTGAAGGATGGGTAAAGAAAACGTGGTTCATTTACACAGTGCAATACTATTCGGCTATTAAAAACAAGGGCATCAATAAATTTTCAAAGGGATGGAACTAGAACATATCATCCTGAGGGAGGAAACCCAGACCCAAAGCACATGCACGCTATGTACTCACTGAGAAGTGGCTATTAACCGGAAAGTACAGGATACCCAGGCTACAACCCACAGACTTAAACTAAATAACAGGAGGGCCCGAGGGAGAATGCTTGGATTTCACTCAGAAGGGGAAAAAATACACTTCCGGAGGTGGGTGGAGGGAGGTTACTAGATGGGAGAGGGGACAGGGAAGGGAGGGGAGTGGGAGCCAGGAGACCTGAGGGGAGAGGGCCAGGAGAGTGAACAGAAGTCGGCAGGGGAAGGAGGGATCCCTAGGACGCTAGAGGCCTGAGAAAGGGGGAGGGGGTCCAGAGAGTCTATGGGTGTGGCTCCAGCCGAGACTCCTGGCAGAGGAGCCTGAAGCGGCCTCCTCCCGTAGCCAGGCCGGACTTCCGGCGGAGGGGTAAGGACACCGACCCCCACACAAGAAGTCCTACCAACAGGAACTGCAGGGGCAAAAATGGAACCGACGAAGGGGACCGCCAAGCAATGACTGGCCTAGCTGGAGGTCCATCCCATGGACAAGAGCCCGACCCTGGCACCGTTAACCGTGAGAGGCCCCCTCAGCAGCTGACTGAACACATGCAGAGACCCACAGTCCGCCATGAGGGGAGTTGGGGGAGTCTGGTAGGTGAGTTCGGGGAAGGATTGAGGAGCCCAAAGGGAGATCAACAGAGTCAGCTGACCTGGACCCTTGGGGGCTCCCAGAGGCTGAACCACCACCCAGAGAGCACACACGGGCTGGACCTGGACCCCCACACATGCGGGTCCCAGTCCCCTAACTGGTTGTCTCTTCTGGCCTCGGTGGGAGAGAATTTACTTGAAGTATCGGTTGGTACCCAGTCCGGACCTCCCCCTTCTGGGATGATGGGGGTGGGTAAAGGGTTGTGTGAGGGGGAACGGGGAGGGGAGCAAGGGGCTGCAACTGGGATGTAAAGGGAACAAATAAATTAACGGAAAAATAGTGTATGCAAAATAATAAAAAGACCATTCCAACCATACCAGACTTGTCCACACTCAACTCTGGTGCTGCCTGGGAACATCCCACCAACTTCTCAAGTGTTGGACAAGGGTGAGTAATATGTACCCAGTGAGTTCCCACCCGGCACCCACCAGGATCCAGTATCGGATGAGGGTCCTGACCAGCACACACAGACGCCTCTGCCTCTTCTCAGTCAGGAACTCAGTCACGCCCCAGGCTCTGCTCAGGGCTCAGGTAGTCTGGTGGTCTCCACTCAGGAATTACTCCCAGCAAAATGTCCTCTTCCTTGACAGAGGACGATTAAGAACAGTTATGGGTGTGTGTTTGTTCAGTGGAGAGACGGAGCACAGAGATCTGAATCTAACTCTTTCCCAGAGTCGTGGGGATATTCATACTTCTAGAGCCCACCTTATCATCCCACATAAACGAATATTCTCTTATTTGTACATCTGTAGAAGTTATGTCCTGGTTCTTCCTCCCAGCCCCATGTTCCCAAAAGTAAATATTTACAAATACCTTGGCCATATAGCTAAGTTATTCTCTGACTATATAATAACTTAACTTATTTCATTTATTTCCATCTACATTTCACATGTGGCTGGTTTCCATGTCTCTCTCCCATCTTCCCGGGACACTCCCCCACACCTGGCTCTACCCCGGACCTCCTCCTGCCTCCTGGGTGTCCCACCTTTAATTCTACCCTTTCTGATAGTCCATAGGGCTTTTTGATTGACAGGTCCATTGTATCCATACAATACATCGTCTCTACATACATTTGTCATTAGTGTACAACTACCATACCTCTAAATCTCAAAATGGTTGCTACTTTAATTTTCTAATCACATTCTTCCCTGCCCTTGACTCTACAAGCAAAATGCCTTTCAACCTTGGCGAGTCTAAGGTTAAGGGCATTAGCCCTTAGGGACTGGAGACGATATGGCTCGGAGATTAAGATCACTGGCTGCTCTTGAGGATGGCCTGGGTTTGCACCCACAAAAGGAGGCTCAGAGCCACCTGTAACTCCAGTTCCGAGGGGTCTAATACCCTCTTCTTACCCCTGAAGACACCAGGCACACACATGGTGTACAGATACACAAGTAAGAAAAATACCCACACATATAATAAGACAATATGATAGAAAATTAAATGATTCTGACGGGGGGGGGGAGGAGGAGGGAAGGTCTCCTCTGAGACATATGGTGGACTTTGAAATGACAGTGATAGGCACTGTTAATACAATCTCTTAGCCAGTTGTAGTGTCCCATGCCTTTAATCCCAGCACTCAGGAGGCAGAGGTAGGCAGATCTCCAGTTAGAGGCCAGCCTAGTCTACAGAGCAAGTTCCAGGACAGCCAGCGCTACAGGGAAACCCTGTCTTAAAAACAAAGCAGAAAGATTCTAAGAGGCAGGTGTGGGGTGGGGGTGGGGAGGGTGAAAGGTCCGGGGTAGGATGGAGGAGTTGGTGACAGGAGTACAGCCAAGACTTCAGGACAGGGCTGGACTGCTGAACTCACGAACTTACAGCAGCTACGGGGACCTTTACAACACCCAGCCAATCAGGTTCCAGCAAGCAGTGGGCGGAGCGCGGGAGTCCCCGCCCCCGAGGGCGGGGCTCGATGGCTCGGAGGGCGGGGGAATCCCTGGTCGGTCTGCCTCACCCCAGGGCTGCGAGGGAAGCACAGACTAGATCCAGGGGAGGGAGGTTAGCTTTCAGAGCGGGGCCGGGGTGAGGTGTGGATCTGGAGAGGTTACGCGGGAGCATGGGGCGAGGGGTGAAAAAGGAAGCTGTCCTAGTGGCTTCCGGCCCTGAAAGACTGCCAGAGAACGAGCCGCCGTCCCTCTACTCCCCGAGGCTTCATTCCTCACAGCCTTGGTGGCTGGTACCTGCCCACTGAGCCATCTCCCTGGCTCCTGGATCTCAGTCATCAGCTGCAGGAGGAGCAGGGTCTGGGGCCTCGGTGTGCGCCCCAGCGCTCTCCCTGCTGTTGCTATTCTCTCTCTCCGTCCCTCTCCCTTTGCCCTGGACAGCGGCCAATTTCAAGAGAGGATTGGGTGTGGGGTGGGGGTGGGTGTGGGGTGGGGTGGGGTGGGGTGTGACTCCTGGCACTGCCGTTTGCTCCTAGAGAGATGGTAAGAAAGTCTGGATTCTCTTGGAATTCTGTCCTTCCGCTCTGCCAAAGGGCCTCCTTTCCCTCCTGCATCCCACTGGCCGCGGAGCACGTGTGTCTCTCCGTCTTCTGTCTTCACATCAGTTCCCCTCTACCCCACGTGCCTCAAGTGCTCCTTTTGGAAGCAGCCCCACCCCCCACCCCCCACCCCCCCACTCCCCCGTTCCTTCTGGTTCTGGCTGGAAAATGTCGAGTCAAGGAAAGGCGTGGATGAGAGCTGTCGGGCTGCTGCTTCTGTTGTGTGACCTCAGATCTGGGGGAGGAGGAGGAAGACTCTCAAGAAGTGGGAACGAGAAGGGAGGATGGGAGGTGATGTCATCAGGACAAAGGACAGAGGCTACGGGATGGACTGCTAGAGGAGGTTACCTGGAGCCCACGGGGAGAGAGGGAGGCAACAGCCAAGAGAAGGGAGGCCCAAAGGCGTCCCCATTAGTCATTCTCTCTCTCCCAAAATAGTTTTTCATTGTTTATGCGAATATGTGTCTGTATACGTATGTGTCAGGTATATGCAGGTGCCTGCAGAAGCCAGAAGGGGGTGCCAGGTCCCCTGGAACTAGTCTCAGGGAAGTGGCGAGCCACTGGACACGGGTGCGGGGAACTGAATTTGGGTGTCCTGCAAGGGCAGCAGGCACTCTGAGGCCTCAAGCCACTTACCCAGTCGCCTCACTTCCACATCTCTTCCCAGTACTCTCTACTCTCCACACCTGTCTCTTCATCTCACCCAGACTGTCCCAGCTGCTGTCTCTCTGTCACCAGGATGGGGAGCCAAACTCAGGCAGAACCAGGCCATGGCTGAGCCAGCACTGTGGGCAGAGAGCAGCCCCTGGGGCGACTCTGCCTGACTGAGTTCCATCTCACAGTCCCTCTGTCTCTATTCTTCGAGTTGCACATCACGTACTGATAAAGTCAACCCGAGCTTCGCTCTGCTTCTAAAAGGAAGTGCTTATATTACCACTATCTCCTCTCCCTTGAAAGCCCCTCCCCAGCCCACCCCTTACACCCTTTCCTGAGCTCATGGGTATTCCAAACGAGACATACAAATGTGAAGATATAGAATGGGAGAAGATGTGCGACGTTTGCCTTTCTGGGTCTGGATTAACTCACTGGGAACGATTTGATTCCAGGTCCACCCATTTACCTGTGAATTTCAGTTTTGTGTCCTTAGCTGACTAGCCCTTTGTGTACATGTATATTTTCATTGTTTGATGCACATCATTGGTTAGTGGACATTGTCCTAGGGTTTTAGTTCTGTGAACAGACACCATGACCAAGGCAACTCTTATAAGGACAACATTTAATTGGGGCTGGCTTATAGGTTCGGAGGTTCAGTCCATCAAGGTGGGACCGTGGCAGCATCCAGGCAGGCATGGTGCAGGAGGAACCTAGAGTTCTACATCTTCACCTGGAGGCTGCTAGGAAAGTACTGATTTCTAGACAGCCAGGATAAGGGTCTTAAAGCCCACGCCCACAGTGACACACTTCCTAGCAGTGCCTCCCCCTGGGCCAAGCACATACCAACCATCACAGACATCTAGGCAGTTTACACCGATTAGGCTGTACACAGAGCAGCAGTGCCAGGGCGAGCAGGCGTCTCTACAGTTGAGGATCTTTTGGGTGTGGCCCACGAGCGTGCCGCTGTTTCTGGATTTGCTGGACACTCCCACAGCAGCCGCACTAGCCTGCACCTCCACCAGCAATGAGCTCTCTATCAAACACCACACCAGCACTTGGCATCTGTTTCTTTTGGGTTTTTCCAGACAGGGTTTCTCTGTGTAGCCCTGGCTGTCCTGGAACTCACTCTGTAGACCAGGCTGGCCTCGAACTCAGAAATCCGCCTGCCTCTGCCTCCCAAGTGCTGGGATTGAAGGTGTCCATCACCACCGTCTCCACCCCCCCCCCAAAATCACAGCCATTACAAGTAAGCTGAAATAACCTCAAAGTCACTTTAACTTGCATTTTCACTGATGGGCAAAGATGCTAAACATTTTAAAGATCTCTCTTGGGCACTGTTTAACCTTTGGAGAACTCTGTATGGCCTCATTTTTGAAACCGGCTTGTCTTCACGAAGCTTGGTCTCCTTAGTTCCTTACATATTCCCGGTGTGGACTCTCTGCTGCACAGGTAGCTGGTAAAGATTTCTTTTCTCGCTGTCATTTTGCTTAAACGATAGTGTCCTTTGCTGTACAGAGCTTTTCAGTTTCACGATGTCCCAGTTATTACGTGTTGGACTTGGTGCCTGTGCTATCAGTGCTCTGTTCAGAAAGTCCTTTCCTGGGACAGCGAGTTCAGGCCTATTCCCTACCTTCTCTCCTATCAGATTCAAGGTATCTGGCCTTACGTCGATGTCTCGGCCCTTCTGGAGGTGAGTTTCACGCAGGGTGTTGGATATGGATCTATGTCCGTTCTATCTGTGGTTATCCGGTGTGACCAGCGCCATCTGTTAACGGTGCTGTCTTTTCTCCAGTGTGTGCTGTTGACCTTTATGGGTTCTCAGTTCTATTTCAGTAGCAGGGACTCCGCGTTTGTGCCAGTGCAAGGTTACAGATGCGGATGAACTGAACTTGGCTCCTGCCTTACCCACGGATCTGTCTCAGACAAGCACAGCGTTTTCACTGTGCACTTCCGGTTATTGTCAAGCGACACCCCCACCTTCCCATTGCTCCATGCCCCTCCCAGTAACTCGAAAGCCTGCAGCTGACAATGTGACGTCTCCAGTCTGTCCCCACTGCACAAGACTGACATCTGAACAGCAAGTGCGGCCACAAAAGATACTGCATGGGCGTGGACCAGAGCCACACACGCACTGCATTGCTGTTCTCGTGTGGCTTTCAGAACTAGGGCTCATTAGCCATGTTAGGGCGGGCACTGGGCGTGGCAACTTTGTCAGAGGTGGCTGGTGTTATCTGCATCTGCACGTTTATGAGGATCTGCACCAGAGCAGCTGTAAAATCTTGGAAAATCCAATTAGAGACATCTGTCATAAAAACAGGGAGCCAAAGGCGGCAGCAACATGAGTAACAGGCTGGGGCGCCAGTCAAGACGACTGAAGGCGCAAAGGAAGAGCTAACGAACACGCTTATCCCGTTCCCTGAAATGCTCGTGAAAATTCTCTTTGCAGAAAGGCTTGTCTACCTGCTCTTTCCTACCTGAGAGGTGGAAAAACTCCCAGAGAGGATGCCTTCTTCTTAGTTCTAGAAACAGCTCTTACCACCAGAGGGCATCACTGCTTCAAAGGAATGCATACTCCCATGAAGACGGCATCCTATAACCCAAACTGCATTTCCTAGTGAACCTCCCATTTCTGCCAGAGCCCCACCCCACCCCTTCTCCCACTTATTCACACACTGTTCTTCCCCTAAAAGTAGTGGTATCCAGCCCCGACCACCACTCTGGTTATATATTCCAGGAAGCTGCCATGTATGCATTAAGATCAACGACCAGCTATGGTGGCCCATACCTTTAATCCCAGCACTCAGGAGGCAGAGGTAGGCAGATCTCTATGAGTTTGGGGACAGCCTGATCTATATAGGACTACATGACATCCCAGTCTCAAAACAAAACAAAAAAACCAACAGCAACAACAAAAAACAATTTGGGCATGCTGGCACATGCCTCGTAAGATCCCAGGTGACATTGCACACTTATGATCCTCAAACTGGGAAGATGAAGACAGGAGAATCGGTTACACAATGAGATCAAGGTCAGCTTAGACTGATTCAGCAAGTTCCCATCTTAAGACAAAAACCCGAGTGAGCATTGGGGTCCCTCCACCTCAGCCATTATGCAGAGGTCCGGTAAGGAAGTCGAGCCCAGGAGCTCGATGCTGGGACCCAGACAACCCAGCAGGGCCAGGCCAAGGGCTGTCCCGGCCACAGCCTGCTCCAACAGATTGAGAGACTATCTACCCAAAGAAATGCTACCTGAAGAGAACTTCGGTCTAGACTCCCAGGCTGTCACTGTGAAGAACTGGAGTCAGGAGGCAACCTTTGCCTTCCCAAGTCCAGAATGGAGTCTTCTCAGCAAAACGAGCTCCCAAACCTGCTGGCTGGCACTTGGTTATTTAGGAGCGGCCTGGTGTCACCTAACTTAATGACTCGGCAATGGTTGTGGACATTACACGCACCATGACTTATGAAATTGGAACTATTTGCTAAGAAAAGGGGGGATGGGGTGCTCCACCTTCCTGAGGCGATATACAGCTAGGACAGCCAGGATGGGAGTGTATGCAGTGCCAGACCTTCTGAGTCTAGTCTTTCCTCCTGCAGTGTGAGGTGGAGCCCCCAAATCCCCTGTGCCTCAGATGCTCAGTCACAGAACACCGGAGAGCCACGGACTCCTGTACACACTGAGTCAGTCACTTCATTACTCTCTCAGATGCTGGTGACCTGCCATCTGTGACAAGCTTTCTCGAGTACCTCTCCCCACCTCGTTCCTTTGGGCCCTGGAGAGAACCAGATCTGGGTCTGGGCCTCCTCTCTCCATTGGCTCCAACTCTGTTCTGGGGTTCGAGATCGAGATCACCTTCCTTGGGAGGAGTGAGGGCTCTGCTCCTTCCCTGCGCCCCCTTTCCCACGTGAAGGGTGTCCTGGGACAAGTCTCTTCTCCATGAAAAAGAGGATGGAATGAGGGAGGGAGAGAAGGGTATTTGGCAGGGGTGGGTGCAAGCTGAGAATTCCAGGGAGGAAGGAGCGGATATGGGGCCTGAAAGGGAGGTTGGGAGGACTCTAAGGGGATGTCGCCCTGCAGCAGGTGTTTAGAACCGCAGCTACCCCAGAGCCCAGGGCGGAAAGGCACCGCCACCCTCTGGCCCCGGTGCTGAAGTCCCTTGCGCTACCGCAGCCGCCCGGCCATGGATACGCTGGTGACGGAGCACATGCTCACGCCTCCCAAAGCCCTTGCCACACTCCCAGCAGGCGAAGGGCCGCGCGCCAGAGTGCGTCTTGCGGTGGCGCACCAGGTGCTCACGCCAGTAGAAGGTCTTGCCGCACTCGCAGCACGCATGCGGCTTCTCGCGCGCCGGCAGCGGGCGCAGGGCCGGCCCCGGGCTGCCAGGGTGCGTGCCGCGGTGGCGCCGCAGGTGCTCCTTGCGCCGGAATGCCTTGCCGCACTCCGGGCACGCGTGCGGCTTCTCGGCGGAGTGGCTCTGCCGGTGGCGCAGTAGATGCGCCGGCTTCAAGGGAGACTTGCCGCATTCCGGGCACGACACGGTGCCTGGGGCCACCAGGAAGGCAGGGAGGACGGGTGCCAGCGGAGCTGGTGGGGGGCTGCCCGGCTCCTGCTTGTACGGGCGCGTGGCCCCGCTGTTCCCCGTGGCAGGTACCTCTGACCCGGAGGAGGCACCGGTTCCTGTGGGAAAAGGAACACTGCAGTCAGGGCCGAGGCAGGGAGGTGACCCGGAGGGCAGCTTTCCCACCTCTATGCCCCTCAGCAAGGAGCCTCACAAAGCCTACCACCGAGGGTAGCTGACTGGACAGGAAGTAATGGGACAAAAAAGTGGGAGGGGCGTAGAGGGGGAGTACTGGGGATGGACGGATGGACGCGTGGGTGAGGGTACATACTGATAAGAGCAACGGTGACGGGCGGAGGGCCCAGGTGGTGGGGACAGAGGGACATTGTCCGAGTGGAACACACGAACAGACTGAGGCAGGGACACGGGGACAGATGAACCATATGCCCCCTCCCTCCGTGTCGGTTCCCACCTGCTCTGTGGAGCCCTAGGCGTGTAAGCGACCCTGGCATCCTGTGCATCCCAAATGCCCACTTGTCTCCGTTGCTGCCCTATCCCACCCTCGGTGCTATGTGGCTTCTTTCTGGATATCTGGAGATATAAGGAGTCACCCCACCCTAAGGTGAGGTAACAGACTCCATGCCCGGCTCAGGGCTTGGTTCAGAACACAGAATACCACCATAGCACTCAGGGTAGGTAGAGCACGTTGGGGTGCAGGGGCCCCGGGGCAGGCTGCCTGGCACAATCCTGATTTAGCAGCATCCACCCTTGGGTGAGTCCTTCTCGAACCCTGCACGCAAATGCACTACAGCCAGATGGGCACAGCTGCATCCTCAAACCTCAGCACTCAGGAAGGCGGAGGCAGGGGGCTGAATCAGCCTGATTAGCTGCCAAGATCACATGGCTTTGGGTGTGCGATGGCGTTTCCAGGGCTGGCACTGAAGCAGCTGGCAGGCAGTGAGCATGTGAGCCCGCCCGCCCGCCTCTCCTGGGCTGGCTCCCCCAGGGCAGCGGCCAGTGCGAGCTGTCCACACAGTTAGGGATGGACGCGTGGGTGAGGGTACATACTGAGTTAGCGGGCGTGGCGGGCATGCCTGCAATCCCAGAGGCAGGCGGATTTTGGAGTTCGAGGCCAGCCTGGTCTACAGACTGAGTTCCAGGACAGCCAGGGCTACACAGAGAAACCCTGTCTCGAAAAAAACCAAATAGGCAAAAAAAAAAAAAAAAAAAAAAAAAGACTGCAAGGCCACTCCCTGACAGGCGGGGGGGGGGGGGGGCCCCGGGGACAAGGGCGTCTTTCTTCATCAGGAGAAAGGGCCTGCTGCTCAGCTGCTCACCTAAGGGAATCACCCCACTTTCTTCCTTTCCAACACTGAGCCCCGGGCCTTCTGCCATATCCCGAGGTGCCCTCACTGCTGAGGACCGGTCTGGGGAGGTTGCTGGGCCCTGAAATGAGAGCATATACCATGTTGAGACATTATTACAGCCTGCATCTGTCTCCCTCCCTCCACACAGTCCTCAGATCCTGTGGCCTGTTCTGTTTTTACGACATTGCAAGCATTTCTCTGTGTAGCCCAGGCTGTCCTTGAACTCAGAGATCTGCCACCCTTTGCCTCCTGGGACCTTCAGTGCTGGGACTGAAGGTGACCGACACTGCTGCCTGTTGTGTTGTTTCTGAATGTTCACTTCTGTGGTTTTGGGGTTGGTGCACAGGCACATATGTAAGAGGGCATCCAGTCCTCTGGAGCTGAAGTTACAGGAGGCTGTGAACGACCTGATGTGGGGATTAGAAACCAGGCTCCGGTCCTCTGGAGGGACAGCAAGAGCTTCTAACTGAGGAGCCTTCTCTACCGTGTGTGTGTGTGAGAGGGGGGGGAGGGAGGGGGAGAGAGGAAGAGAGGGGGGAGGGAGGGGGAGAGAGAGGGAGAGAGGGGGGAGGGAGAGGGAGGGGGAGAGAGAGGGAGAGAAGGGGGAGGGAGAGAGAGGGGGAGAGAGGGAGAGAGGGGGAGGGAGGGAGGGGGAGAAAGAGGGAGAGAGAGGGGGAGAGGGAGGGAGAGAGAGGGAGGGAGGGAGGGGGAGAGAGAGGGAGGGAGAGGGAGGGAGAGAGAGGGAGGGAGGGGGAGAGGGAGGGAGGGGGAGAGGGAGGGAGGGAGAGGGGGGGCGGCGGCCCTCCAACACACAGAGCTGCCAGGCCCCGGGCTGTTCCTGTGTCAGGCCGCTGTTCTGGCCCTTCTACCCTTCGGTTTTCAGGGTTCAGATTTGTTGCTTCTATTAGTTTGTTTACTGTATGTGAGCACTCTGATTTTCAGGGTTCGGATTTGCCTATTGTCAACATCAGCATCATTTAATGTATCATTTAATGGCTTCAGACACCCCAGAAGAGGATCAGATCCCATACAGGTGGTTGTGAGTCACCATGTGGTTGCTGGGAACTGAACTCAGGGTCTCTGGAAGAGCAGTCAGCGCTCTTAACCGCTGAGCCGTCTCTCCAGGCCAGATGTGTTCCTTCTTTATGAGACCGCATCGCGATCTGGATGTCTCTCCGCAAACGTGCACTCCCTCTAGTTTCAGACACGCGCAGGCTGCTCCGGCCTCAGCAGCCGCGTCGTCTGCTCGCTGCCCACACTGCTTCCGTTTGGCCTCTGGTGCCTGAATCTGCTGTTCCTCCTCTCGCTCCCAGGCAGCTTGCTACAGAGGTACGTGGCACCGCTGATGCTTTTCACCGTGAGAGCTCTCAGAACCAGCGTGCCATGGGTTACTTTTTTTTTTTTTAAACTAATTTTTCCTCTGGTCACACATCATACACTCAGAATTTTGTGCTAAGTTTCCATGTTCCCAGCTGCCTCTGGGGCTCTAAGACTTCCCTCAATTCTGAGACAAACTGGTTTGGCACTTCCTGTAGTAACCACAAGCACAGGCCGGTGCTGACTCTTCCGTTTCCTAGGCCAGCCACCAGCATTTCTTGAGGTTTCTTGGGCTGGCTGACATCCTCAAACAGTCCCGTGGCTGCTGGTATACGGAGACCAGAGGCTGGATTGCTATGGGCAGGCCGTTCTGTCTCAAGAGAAGTAAGGAAGCAGAATACACCTCGGCCTTCTGGTGTGGAACTTCAGGGCAGAGCAGTGCTCCTCATTACCGCCAAAACCACCATTTACGTAGCACTTGCTAACGCCAGGGACTGCGCCAACCAGGGACACATGAAACCAACAGGACAAGGCTCCTGAGTGAGCGGGGCGGGGTCCACACTGCAGCCTGGAGCACACACATGTCCTAGGAGAGAGCCCCTGTGCTTGGGGGGGTGGGGACCCGCCCTCACTGTGGCCGCTCCCTGCGCAGCTTCTCTGACTGAACCTAGCAACAAGCTTAGAACCAGGCATGGTGGCGCACGCCTGTGATCCCAGCACTTGAGAGGCAGAGGCAGGCGGATTTCTGAGTTCGAGGCCAGCCTGGTCTACAGAGTGAGTTCCAGGACAGCCAGGGCTACACAGAGAAACCATTTCTTTTTTTTTTTTTCTTTCTTTTTTCTTTTTTTTTTGGTTTTTTGAGACAGGGTTTCTCAGGGTTTCTCTGTATAGCCTGGCTGTACTGGAACTCACTCTGTAGACCAGGCTGGCCTCGAACTCAGAAATCCGCCTGCCTCTGCCTCCCAGAGTGCTGGGATCACAGGTGTGCGCCACCACCACCACCTGGCTGAGAAACCATTTCTTGAAAAACAAACAAAATAAACCTAAGAAGAGCTGGGCAGCGTTGTTCTGTGTTCTCTAGCTGCTCCTAGCCCCCACTGTACCCTGGAAATGTAAGCCCAAAGCAACCGTCTTCCTTCAGTTGCTGTTGACAGGTTATTTTATCATAGCAATGACAGGTAAGACTGACATCAAGACCATCTCTAGAAGGCATTTCCCCGATACCTTCCAAACCCCAAAGGCTTGAGGAAATGAGCAGTCATTAGACCCACAGAGCCCAACGACTTCCATGCTTGGAGAGAGTCTGACTCATGAGGACCCTACCACCGAGCTGTGAGCATACATTTTTCTTATGGTTAGTATTTTCAGACATGGTCTTACTCTGTAGACCAGGCTGGCTCAAATTCAAGGTCCTCCTAACCTAATTCCCAATAATGAGATTATAGGTGTATAATCACCACATATATCTTCAAAGGGATTAAAATAATTCTGCTAGATATATACATTAAAAGCAACTACTAGCCGGGCATGGTGGCCCACGCCTGTAATCCCAGCACTTGGGAGGCAGAGGCAGGTGGATTTCTGAGTTCGAGGTCAGCCTGGTCTACAGAGTGAGTTCCAAGACAGCCAGGGCTACACAGAGAAACCCTGTGGGGGGTAGGGAGGAACAGTGGAGATGGCCTACCAGGTGAAGGTGCTGGTTACCAAGCCTGAGATCCTGAAGGCCACACGGTGGAAGGAGAACCAACTCCTGTAGTTACCTTCTGACTCCCACACCCGCGGTGGTGTACACATGGCCCTCACCACTAACACCACATGACATCAAGGACAAAAACTTAATTGCCAACAGAGAGCTGGCTGTGGGTCTGGCTTCTGGGAAGTCGCATCTGAGCCCTCAAATGCCATGCTTGGGAAGGGGCTCTGCATGGACCCTGATCCACACAGAAGCAGCATGTGACTGGTCTGAGGAGGGGTCTGAGCCAGGTCTGAGCCAGGCGAGATTACCGGCCGGCCAGTGGGCAGTCTGCCATGCTGCCGAGCTGGAGGTAAAAACTCCACACCGCAAGGCCTGAGGTGTCCTCGACGGGGGAGCCCCGCGTCTGTGTTCTCTTTTAGGGTCGGTTTCTCTTTAAAGAGAAGGGTCTCCTAGTTACAGGCTGTTCTTGAACCCTCTGTAACCCTCAGCCCCAGCCTCCTACAGGTCCGCACTGCCACACGGGACTAAGGGCTCCCTGCCTGCTGCTCCCCACTTCGTAGCTAAGACCGTAGGTCCTGTCCTCAACATCGTCAGTGGAGGACGAGCGGCGCTGTCCCCGAGACGGCCTTTACCAGTGGCCTTTCCCCACATCAACGGGAAGGCAGGGCAAGGTCGACTTCATCCGCCTAGAGCTCCCAGGCGACTAAGTGTGCCTAAGGGAGGGACTGGGGACGGCGGACACAGCGGACACTGGACAGGCGCCTTTGCATCTTTGGAAGCACAGCTGTCACCCTGGCACCAGCCACAGACTACCCCTTCATTTTAAAGCAGAGTCCAGGGGAGCCCCGCCCACGCCCCGCCCACAGGCCTCCTGCTCACCCAGAGCTCTTCCAGCAGAGCCACAGCCTCCTCTCCGCTCTGGGGCCTGCGGCTGCACACCCATGCCTGGGTGTCCGCAGGGAGGGCGCTCAGGAACTGCTCCAGCACCAGCAACTCCAGCATCTGCTCCTTCGTGTGCACTTCCGGCTGCAGCCAGTCCCGGCACAGGGCGCGGAGCAGCCCCAGGGCCTCACGTGGCCCTGCTGCATCGCCCATGTGGAAGTGGCGGAAGCGGTGCCACGGGGAGTCGAGCGTCAGGGCCTCGACGGCCAGGTTCTCCTGCTTCACGGGCTGGGGCGCCGGGGTCTCCATGGGGCCGCCCAGGTCTGAGTTACCAGCACCTGTGGAGAGAAGGGTCAGCAACGGGAGAGCCCGGCTCAGCGAGCCGGACCGCCGCCTCCTGTGCAGACCAGGGAACTGCCCAAAGCTAGTGGCTAGTGACCATTCCTGGGCAGTCCATGTCTTAGCAGTCTTTTGGGCTTTGATTCACTATTCTGCAAAATGACAGCATGCCTGCTTGCCTGTCTGACCAAAGAGGAGACGGGCCACTGGCACAGGTTCCTTGATCAGTGCTTATGAAAGGGTAATTAAAATGACCTCTTCTGGGGCTAGAGAGATGGCTCAGAAAATTCCAGCATCCACATGGTGGCTCACAACCATCTGTAATGAGACCTGACGCCCTCTTCTGGGGTGTCTGAAGACAGCTACAGGGCACTCACATATAATAATAAATAAATCTAAAAAAAAAAAATTACCTCTTCTATATGTCATATGGAAACCTATAAAGTAGAAGCTTTTTAATATATATTTTATGCACGTGTATGTATGTATGTATGTATGTATGTGTGTGTGTTTATGTATTGTGTGATCTAAATGAAATCACCCGAGTAATGGGGGAGTGGAGCCTCAACTGGGTCTCTCTCCTCACCAAATGAAGCTTCTCGTCCCAGGAATGGCTTACATAACCAAGCTGTTGGCCAGGGGGCCCCATGGGAACCCCCAAACCGTCTAGGCTATTGCCAAGGTTATCTGTTGCTCTCCACAAGCGGGTACGTCTTAAGCCCTCCACGACTCACTGAACACCAGCAGAGAGGCGGAGCTGGTGCCCTCCTCGGGCCGTCACCCCGGGCCAGTGCTCATGGCCTCAGGAGGAGGGTGGGCACGCGGCTGCAAGTCCACCCATCTGCATCGGCGACTTGCTACAAGATGCATGGCTGCAATGGCGGCCCAGAAGCTGCCTGGGTTTAAGGTGTATTCCGTGAGATGAAATCTATTCCTGACGCTGCTCAGGTGACCCAGAAGCTGAGACCCCAGGGACCTCGGGGAGAACCAGATAAATGCTACTGTTCTGCTAAAGACCCCACCAACAAAACGGCTCTCAGCCACGCTCTGCCGCGGCCACACCCCAGTGCTAATGGCCCCGGTTCCAGCCATTCACCAGTGCTTCGCCCAGCCACCACAGAAGCTTCCCTCCCACAGTGCACAATGCGGGGTGAGGAGCCCTCATGTCGGGCTCTGGGAAGTTTGTAGAGGAGGTGGCCAAATGCCTGTAGGAGACAGAGTAGAAACCACAGAGGAAACAGTGCCTTCCACACACACCAGGCCCGACGGACACGCGCTCCGAGACCGTATGTGGCAGTACGTGGGTCTGTATGTGGCAGTATGTGGGTCTGTATGTGGCAGTACGTGGGTCTGTATGTGGCTGTATGTGGGTCTGTATGTGGCAGTACGTGGGTCTGTGCCAGCTGTGGCCCCGGAACCGAGTGGACACACGCCCCCACTCCTAGTCCAGACGCCATCTCCCATTGATAACCACTTGGAAATTAAAAATTAGTTTTCTCCAACAGACTCTCTGAGTATACAAACCAATCTTACGGGCAGCCCCATGTCCAACAATGGAAAACAAACTCACTGGAACTTTGGAGGTCTTCTCTTAATGTTTCATCAGGACAGCTTTAGAATTCATTTTCATTTGTTAACCTTTCAGGTCCTTTGCATATATATATTTCGCTTTCCACTTTGGTGTTTTTGAGATTCTTGTGTGTCTGTTTCCTGTGCTTTTTCTTTGTCTTGTGCTTGTTTTGTCCTGCTCTGATTTATTTTTATCTTGCTACTATTCTTCAGTTGCCTGCTTGTTTTCTGAGACAGAAAGAGCATGGACTGGGTGGAGGCAAGTTGGGGAGGCCCCGGGGTGGGGGGTGGGGGAGTTGGGGAGGTGTAGGGTAAGAAGTCCACTCACTTCAGGGTTTTGAAACTCTACTAATCCCTAAGCCAACCCTGAAATCCCATCCATCCCCACCCTAGAAAGCGCTGCACACCCCAAACGCCCGATGTAAAGTCTGCCTCCCATTTAGCTCTGCTGTTTCTGGCCTTTCTGAGAGGGCACTGATCCTCAGAGTGAGGGCTCTGCTCCATCACCCCCTACCTTCCTCCTAGACACTCTGAGGGCTAGGACTGCGGTCAGAGAATTTGGGAGGGGGTAACGGGGGCGGGGGGGGAGGGCACACAAGCTCTGCAGTAACAGCTACCATGTTTGAAAGCTGGCAAATGTGGCCGGCCGCCAAGGGCGCCAGTACCTAGCTGCATGGGTTTCCCTCATAACACGCCAAGTCGCAAGGACACCACCTGCCCTTCCTCTTCCCCAGCCCCTGAAGACAGACGGTGAGGGGGAGGAGGAGGCTCTGAACCTGGAAGGTGGCTGGACTCCCGGGTAAGAGCTGCGAAGCCCTGGGGACATTATGACTGTCAGCCAGGTACAATGGACAGCGCTGCTTGTGGCTGAAGGGTACAGGGCAGACACGGTCCTCAGAGAGCCTGGAGACTCAGGAGGCCTGTCCAGAGCACCGAGGCAAAGAAGCACCCCCTACAGAGCCGGCACTCTGAGCTTGCTAACTGCCTCACAGGAAGGCACTCCACCGCACACAACCTCAGTCACCATCATCCTCACTGTAACTGGGATCAGGATGCTAAAGTGAGTTTACTGTTTTGTCCACTCCGTGGTACGCCTGAACTCGCCAGCCTGGCTCGGGCTCAGCTTCCAGCTCTCCCAACCTGGCCTGGGGTCTTTACATTGCAGGAGCTCCAGGAGCGAGCTACCTGTCTACCGAAAGGCTACATCCTTCCTCTGGTACTAGAAACCTAGAGGGACTCTCCGGGGCTGGGATGGATGGGAATGGGTCTTAGAGGGGAACTCCCCACCTCCAGTTTGCTGGGCCAGCAGACAGAAAAGCACAACAGCATAACAGAGAGATCCATGGACTGTGGGGAGCTCAACCCCAAAGACACATTCACAACACGATTCCTGCACCCAAGGCTCAGGGCACAACGCAGAAGAAGCGGCAGAAAGACTGCAAGAGCCAGAGGACCAGGAAGTCTGGTGTGAGGCTCCATCTCCTAGAAATAACAGGGAACCTACAGCCCACAATACCGCAACCAGACAGCTGCCTAAACAAGGCAGAACGGTGGCAAAAATCGACAGACTAACTGAAAAGGAACCCCACCCCTCGACAGAACCACAGGCAAGTAGAGACTGCGGGGGAGGGGAAATATCAGCCTCTCAGTGAGGAGCCCCTGAATCGGCAGCCCTGAGTTCGTATACATCCAAGGAACGCTAAATGGACTGAGCATGTTATATTTATGCATTATGTGTGTATACTTTCTTTTTTCAAAGATAAAGAACTCACCAATTTGGGAGGCATGGTGGGAGAATGAATATACAAGGGATTGGGATGGGGGAATGTTTGGATTAAAATTAAATTATACTTATATATAATTATATATTATATATAAATGTTTATATTACAATTATAGTTCCGTTTGAGGGTGTTTGGAGACCAGGTCTCTCTGTGTAGCCCTGGCTGTCATACAGCTCCATCTGCAGACCAGAACGGCTTTGAACTTAAGAGATCTGCCTGCCTCCACCTCGAGAGGTTATGGGCATGCGCCACTGTCACCTGGCTTTTAATGTTTAATGTTGCTGAGAGCTAAGTTAACTGAATACGGCTGAGAGGATCAATTGGCGACACACAGTGAAGGAATAATCAAAGGACAGAGAAACACCACTCCACGCCACTGATGGTGATCTGAAATTACTCCAGGAGGCAGAGCAGGGACCAGACATGGTAAAGAAGGGACTCCTAGAAAGAACAGGAGTGTTACAGTGCGGGTCCCAAAACCCAGACTCAGGCCCTTAGGCATGGAGGTGAGCGCCTTCGCCCACTGAACCACCTCTCTGGCTCCCACTGTAACAGCAGATAACTGACTCCTTCAAGCTGTCCCTTTCCCCTTTAAATATGTGTATAATGTGTATCTCTTTCACACACACACACATGCACACACGCACATGCACACACACATGCACACACACATACACATACACGCACACACATGCGCATACCCACCATGGCGTGTTCATGTCAATTCCTCCTCACCCCACACAAACACACAAAATAAATGAAAATTACAGAAAAGCAAGCCTTTCTCAACATGCTTATCTTTTTTTTGTTTGTTTGTTTGTTTGTGTTTTCAAGACAGGGTTTCTCTGTGAAGCCCTGGCTGGAACTTTCTCTGTAGAGCAGGCTGGCCTCGAACTCAGAAATCCACCTGCCTCTGCCTCCCAAGTGCTGGGATTAAAGGCGTGCGCCACCACCGCCTGGCCTTTTTTATTTTTAAACTAGAGTTATAGACTGTTCTTTGCCACTATATGGGTGATGGGATTAGAGCCCTAATCATCGGGGCTGGAGAGATGGGGTCGCTGTTAAGAGCATTGGCTGTTCTTCCACAGGACCTGGGTCCAATTCCCAGAACCCACATGGCAGCTCACACCTACCTGTAACTCCAGTTCTAGAGTTTCTGACCCCTTCACGAAGACATACATGCCAGGAAAACAACCAATGCATATAACATAAATGATCTATTTTAAATAAGAAAGGTTCCCTGGTCATCTACGAGAGCAACAAGTGCAGGCTTGTCTCCGAGGTGGAATTACTCTGTCATTCTGTGGCATTACAGCCTGAAGGCACAACCTGCCGTAAACTACAGATCAATTCCCAATTTGTATTCCTTTCTTAGAGGATGGGAAGGAAGAACAGATAACTAACTCTGGCTGATCACCACTGGTGTGGGTCCTAGCAGGAGGAATGGGAGTGGGCTCCCCACAGCCCTTTTCCTCCCAGGAGCTCTGGGAGACACAAGCCCATCAATACATTAGTTTTCAATCAGAAATGGCTGAGCAGTCAGTGACTCCCCCCCCTCCTTGTCAAAGTCCACAGCAGATGTCTTTCATGTCTGGATTAAGTGAAAGGGGGGCATTCCTTTGAAGCAAGACCAAATTCCTGCAATAAAGAGAAAATTCAGTTTTATGACCTGAAGTGGCTAGCCTAGAGTCACACGGAGAGAGAAGAAACACCCGCAGATAAGGTAAGAGAACGGAAGGAAGTACCAGAAAGGTATGTTTACATCCCTCAGAAGCCTCACCCTACACAGTGGCCTGCAGACTGCACTGGGCCTTGCAGGTCAATAATGGATGCAGGGACCTCAAAAGGTCGCCTGTCAAAGGGGAAGACGGAAAGCCTCCGAAGCTCATGTCCAGGCACCGGCCTTCGGGGCTAGGTCAAAAATAACTCAGCGCTGGCCCAGAAATGGGTGATGAAGATCACAAGCTGCTTGTGACCTACTGGAGGGCTGAGGCTGAAGCTGCGGCACAGGGGCTTCAAAGCGGCTGTGCAGAAAAGCAGGTGCTGGTGAGATAAGCAGCTATTCCCCGACTACAGCACCGGCTAAATGTTCCTAGTTACTTAGTAACTAGTTATGACAATAGCTACTAGTCTTTCCATGCCACAGGGCCCAGGTCCCAAGCCACAGAGAGTAACTCTTAGCTGACAAACCAGTTACACTAAATGCTACAAAGTTAAAACCATTTCCTCCCTGCTTGGTCCCAAAGGACCGGCAGTTGATTTCTTGCCCAAGGTCCAGGCTACCATGGGAGGAGGAGAGCTCTGTGTCCCACTTCAAGAATCTCTGACATCAGCCGGGCGTGGTGGCACACACCTGTAATCCCAGCACTTGGGAGGCAGAGGCAGGCGGACTTCTGAGTTCGAGGCCAGCCTGGTCTACAGAGTGAGTTCCAGGACAGCCAGGGATACACAGAGAAACCCTGTCTCAAAACAAAACAAAACAAAACAAAACAAAACAAAACAAAACAAAACACCAACAAAAAAAAAGAATCTCTGACATCTTTCTGCTTTTCTACTTCTCCAAGCTGCGGGTTTTTGGAGAGGGTGGGCACTCAAGTGCACCTTGCCTGTGGAGGTCGGAGGTTGAGGTTATAAGTACACTGTAGCTGTCTTCAGACACACCAGAAGAGGGCACCAGATCCCATTGCAGATGGTCGTGAGCCACCACGCGGTTGGAAGAGCAGTCAGTGCTCTAGGGCTCTTAACTGCTGAACCGTTTCTCCAGCCCCTTCACCTTCCTTTCTCAAGTTGCTTACGCAGCCGGGCGGTGGTGGCGCACGCCTTTAATCCCAGCACTAGGGACACAGAGGCAGGCGGATTTCTGAGTTAGAGGCCAGCCTGGTCTACAGAGTTCCAGGCTGTCCTGGAAAAAGAGTCTCTTCTGGAACCTAAAGGCTGCCGTTGCAGCTGGGATGAGAAGCCAGGGAGCGCACCCTGGGGTGCCACTGCGCTCTGCCGTTCCGGAGGATGGATATCTCCCCAGCATCTGGTTTTGGTTTGTTTGCTTTTTACTTTTATTCCATTAAATGTGTAACTTTCAGTGCCTCCCCCACCTCTCTTCCCCTACATGTGTACCCTGATGTTCATTCTAACTCCACCAATGGGCCTTCACAGGGCCAGGGATCTGCGCTGGGCTCTGTGCTCAACAACTCGCCAAATACTGACTCAGAGGACAAGGCTTCGAACTGGAACGGTCCCCGCTGCCTACCAGCAATGCGTGCTCGGTCAAAGAACACGTGCTCCTCTCAAACACTGCGCTCATCTCATTGGCTGTAAAATGGGAGCAACTCTCAAGGCTGGAAAGTCGAGTAAAATTAAAGAGCATAAAAGTACCCCAGAGAGATGGCTCAGCAGTTACAGAGTACTGGGTGCTGCTTTTCCAAAGGACCTGGGTTCAATTCCTAGCACCCACACGGCAGCTCACAACCGAAACTCCAGAACCAAAGGATTCAACCAACACATGCAGGCAAAATACGGATGCACGCTAAAACAAAACTAAATCACCAAAAGAAAAAAAAAAGTACCTAGAACAGCACCTGACAATAAACGAACCCCACCTATTGCATTTACTGTCAACACATGCTTATTCTCAAACTCCTTGTGAGCCATTTGAAGCCACCGTGAAACAAGCACCCGAGACTAAGTTATAAATCGGAACAGGTGTCAGAATAGCATACAAAAAGGAGTGAAGACGGGTATTGTGACTTTTTTTTAAATTCAATTCCTTTCGCGGGCTTAAGGCTTGGCATGGCTCGCGAATGTGAAGGCCAGCCTGGGCTACAGGAGACCCTATCTAACTCATCATCATCATCATCAACATCAACAACAACAAAAACCTGAACAAAACAAAACACACTAGGCCAGCGCTTGGAATCTGAGCACGTGAGCGCTGAGCCGGGGGATCAGCACCGAGGATCAGCACCGAGAGATTAAGTCCCTCCTAGACCGAAATCCGTCTCCAAGCCCTTCTGCACATCAACGAATTTCGCCTCTCGCAACAAGCCACTGAGGCGGAGACGCCTTTAATAAAGGAATGCTGGTCCCGCAGCGCCGCAGCAGTGCGTGTGAACGAGTAGAGCTCGCAGGGCTGGCCGCCTGCACCGTCCACGCAGCTAGGGCGCGGGGCCGCGGAGCTGCCCCTTCCCGCAATCCTCCTCGCAGAGGTTGGAGGTCGCGGCGACCCGGGCTTCCCCTACTCCCGCCCGGACTCCCGTCGCCCCGGCTCCTCCTCGAGCATCCCAGTCACCCCCGCCGCCCAGCCTCCCCGACTCTCGGCATCCCGCGTCCCTCCCGCTCCCCGGCTCGCCCCCAGAACCCCCACTCCAGCTCCTCCCCGCCCCTCCCCCAAGCCGCCCATCCCCCCTCCCTCCCTCTCCCGCCTCCAGACCTGGGTACCCGTCCCCGAGGCTCGCCCGTTCCCCGTACACCGGTCTCCCCAGCCCTTCCTTTTCCCTCTAGCTCACCTCACTCTCCTGGGCGAGGCCCCCCAAACACCCGCACCTTCCCGCACATGCGCACAAAGCTCATCAGGACTCCATGCCCCAGCAGGCTTTGCGCCAAATCCTCCCGTACCTCCCCGCCCCCACGTCCCCTCAGTCCCTCCACGAGAATCCCTAATTCTACCCAACACTTTCCGCCTCTCCCCGCCGGGAACTACATCTCCCAGGAGGCATGGCGGCAAAGCAGCCTCTGCACGTGCCCTGCCGCGGCGACACGCGTGCGCGCGCGCGTCCCGAGCTTGTCACCCCTTCCAGCCCTAAAACTACATTTCTTAAAGTGTAAAGCGGGGAATCGCGGTTCCCATTGGTTCCGGCGCAAACCGGAGCGCTTCCGACTTGGGACTACATTTCCCAGGTCTCCCTCTACCGCCCCGCTCCGGGCGCCCCGCCGGCGCGCGCGCGCGCAGGCTCGTCGTCGTGGAAACCGGCGGCGGCGGCGGCGGCGCGCTCGGGAGGGCGGGCTCCCCAGGTCGGCGGCGGGAGGTCCGCCTCGTGGACGGCGGTGGCAGCCGCCCTCCCTCTGCAGGTGGAAGGAAGGTCGAGGCTGGTCCGCGAGAGCGACCTCTGCGCGGTAGCTCTGTCGTCGGGGCCACTCTCCAGCCTCAGTTTCCCCTCTTGTGAATAGGGAGGAAAATATTACCGTCAGACGGCGCTTGTGTAGCCCCGTCGGACCCTAAAGCCTCAGTTTCCCCACCTCAGAGAAGGCGAGAAGGCGCAGGTCCGCTCTTGGTGTCTTGCGGGATCGGGGCTCGCAGACCCGCGGCGGGCGCCGAGCCCAGGCCGCCCCGCGCCCCGCGCCCACGGACTCGCAGGGTCGCACTCACCGCGAGGCCGGGAGGCGGAGCCGGCGTTCCCGGGCCGCGCGGCTCTGTCGGGTGGACCGCGCCTCGCTGGACCTCCACAGGGGCCGGAGCTGCCCTCGCCCCAGCAGGCCGCGGGCGGGCGGGCGGGCGGGCGGGGCCCTGGCCAGCCGGGGCGTCGGTCCGTCCGCACTGCAGTCGGACGGAACCCCGTGCCACCCCTGCCCGCTCGTCCCTCATCAACCCCACAGCGGCCTCTGTTTGTAGAGCCGGCAGCGCCGCATTCCTTTCCTGGTGGTGGTTTGCACATTCTCGCTGGGCTCGAGTCTCAAACTCACTGTTGTAGCTAAGGATGATCCTCTGCCTCCAGCATGCCAGGATAGGAAGTGTGAACTGCCATGCCCAGTTTTATCTTCACGTTTACATTGTGTGTGTGTGTTTTAACTACATTGCTTTGTTGTGATTTGGTGTGGGGTGGTGTTTCAGTATCAGCCACACTTTGTGATGTGGAGGACAGGGGGCTGCTCTCAGGAGTTGGTTCTCTTTCCCCAAGCAGAGACTGGGGATTGGAAGCAGGACATCAGGCTTGACCGCAGGTGCCTTCACGCACTGAGCTATCTCAATGGCCCAATTTCCTTCCTTTGTAAAACCTCAGCGCGTGGGAGGTGGACACAGGAAGATCAGGAGGCCGAGATCTTCCCCTTGACTATACAGTGAGTTTAAAGCCAGCTTGGGCTACATAAGACTCTCAAAATCCAGAGATGGTTCAGCTAGTGAAAGCGCTTGCTGCCAGGCCGGCCGAGCTTGGATTCTGGCACCCAGAGGCGGAGGGAAAGAACTGACAAACACGCGTGTGCGTGCGTACATATATATTGCCTAAGAATTAATTTGTGTGTATGTGGGGGGTGTTGTCCACAACAGTGGCAAGTGCTCCTTGCTGCTCAACCATATCTCCAGTCACCAAACTTACAACCCCAAACAAGCGACAAAGTCTGGGACATGGCTTAGTATAAAAAGCTCGCCTAACATGTTTAAGGCCCCGAATTCGTTCCCAGCACTGCAAAGAACAGAACTAAACAAGATAAGATTGTATGAATATGGACCATTTTGCTTCTCCATGCATGAGGGGGTTCCTTTAGACACAGAAAGGATTTTGTCTCTTGTTTAAAGCCTTCCAGTATACACTTGGCTCTTGTACGGCCACTCACATGTCTGACTCTCTCAGATCCAAGTTCCTGTTCCAAATACAGTGTCTCTGCTCACATCAGCAGAAATGAGCAATCCTCGGCAGCTGCAGGCCTGGGCCAGGGCATGGGGACAGGGCAAACAGATTAGGAGGGGGGGCTGGAGAGATGGCTCAGTGGTTAAGAGCACCAACTGTTCTTCTGGAGGTCCTGAGTTCAAATCCCAGCAACCACATGGTGGCTCACAGCCATGGAGCGGGGGCGGAGCCGGGGTCGGTCCACCCCCCACTTGTTACAAGGTTCACACAGGCTGGAGCTCCAGCCCAGCAACCCTCTTCCCACTCCCTCCTCCCCTCACTGCTGCACGGGAGCAGCCACCCAGACATTCTCCCCACCCCCTGCGGAGGAGAGGGCTTGTTGGGGTTTTTTTTGTTTTGTTTTGGTTTGGTTTGGTTTTTCAAGACAGGGTTTCTCTATGTAGTCCTGGCTGTCCTGGAACTCACTCTGTAGACCAGGCTGGCCTCGAACTCAGAAATCGGCCTGCCTCTGCCTCCCAAGTGCTGGGATTACAGGCGTGCGCCACCACCGCCCGGCTCAGAGGACAGTTTTAATAAAGATATTTTCATATAGGTTTAGGAGTGGGGCTGGGAAAATGCCTTAGAGGTTGAAAGCTGGGGCTGGAGAGATGGCTCAGCAGTTAAGAGCACTGACTGTTCTTCCAGAGGTCCTGAGTTCAAATCCCAGGAGCCTCATGGTGGCTCACAACTGTCTGTAACTCCAGGTCCAGGGGATCTGACACCCTCACACTAGTGAAAATAAAATAGAATTTAAACTTTTTTTTTTTCGAGACAGGGTTTCTCTGTATAGCCCTGGCTGTCCTGGAACTCACTCTGTAGACCAGGCTGGTCTCGAACTCAGAAATCTGCCTGCCTCTGCCTCCCAAGTGCTGGGATTACAGGCGTGTGCCACTAGGCCCGGCTTGAATTTAAACCTTTAAAAAATAGTCTTAAGCACATCAGTTAAGAGAAAAGCAAATACTCAGAAGATGCAAAAGCGTGAGTATGCGCTTCTCTGAGAGTCGCCCGTGAACCCAGGAGTACAGCAGAGCACCATCTGGAAGTTTGTCAGACATGTAAAACTTGGCCCCGTTCTCAAACCCATATTTAAAGAAGAAAAAAGAAAAGAAAATCATGAGGGTGTTTAAGAAGACATTCGCCTGAAGTGGTACTGTGAAAGAACATCCAGGGATGAGAAAGTTGTTCCGCTACAGGTGGCCAGCACAAGAACACATACCGTGTCTGCTTCCTCACAGAGCCTGCACAGGCTAAGAACCATGGATGAGCTAATGGTCCGTGGGTTCCGAAGCTTAAATAAGGCTTTCCTTCAGTCTCCCGGCCACGTAGGGGACAGGATGACATGGTTCCTACCCCTGGAACAGAGGCAGTGGGGCCTGAGCCTCCACTAGTGTTTATGGGTGCTGTGGGCGGAAGGCTTGTTTATATAATAGTTCTCACGTTCCTCCTTCAAGGAAAGTCCCCTCTGCTAAGGTTACTAAATCCCTGATAATCAGAGAGTCTGGGAGGTGAGGGTGTGTCCTTAAGGATGTGGGAAAGAATGCTTAATTCTGGCTATCACTAAGGCTGGAGTCGGGATTCTTGGGATATCAAAGGAAGCCTGGGGTAATGACTGGGGTAAAATAAAAGACTGGGCTTTTTTGTTTGTGGGAGAAGAGCTATCTGGAGAGTTTTTTAGAATTGCGGAGAGCTGCCGGGCGTGGTGGCGCGCGCCTGTAATCCCAGCACTTGGGAGGCAGAGGCAGGCGGATTTCTGGGTTCGAGGCCAGCCTGGTCTACAGAGTGAGTTCCAGGACAGCCAGGGCTACACAGAGAAACCCTGTCTCGAAAAAAACCAAAAAACAACAACAACAAAAAAGAGTTGCCGAGAGCTGTCCATCTCCTGCGAAAGCTGTTGTGAGAGGGGAGGGGTGAGGAAGTGGGGGTGGGGATGGGCTGGGAGTGGGGGAGGGGGGAGGGAGGAAAGCCATCTCAAGCAGAACATAGGCCGTCGGCTTGTACCCATGACCCATGGTTCCAGTTTGTTTTCAGTGCTCCCAGGCACTCCTCTCAAGAATCCTTCTCCAAAGGCTGGAGAGATGGCTCAGTGGGTAGGAGCACTGACTGCTCTTCTAAAAGTCATGAGTTCAAATCCCTGTAAGCACAAGATAACTCACAGCCATTTGTAAGGAGATCTGACGCCCTCTTCTGGTGTCTGGAGACAGCTACAGTGTACTTACAAATAATAAGGAATTAAATCTTTTTTTTTTTTTAAGAATCCTCTCCAAGCTGAGGCTGGTCCTTGGCATCAATTCTTTGTCATAAGTTTAAAAAAAAAATCCAGCCGGGCGTGGTGGCGCACTCCTGTAATCCCAGCACTTGGGAGGCAGAGGCAGGCAGATTTCTGAGTTTGAGGCCAGCCTGGTCTACAGAGTGAGTTCCAGGACAGCCAGGGCTACACAGAGAAACCCTGCCTCGAAAAACCAAAAAAAAAAAAAAAAAAAAAAAAACAAAACAACAACAACCCTCTCAGCCTATATAACACAACTGGTATGTGGTATGTGCTGTGGGAGGAGTGGGTGTGTGCCGTGGGAGGAGTGGGTGTATGCCGTGGGAGGAGTGGGTATGTGCCGTGGGAGGAGTGGGTGTGTGCCGTGGGAGGAGTGGGTGTGTGCCGTGGGAGGAGTGGGTGTGTGCCGTGGGAGGAGTGGGTGTGTGCCGTGGGAGGAGTGGGTGTGTGCCGTGGGAGGAGTGGGTGTGTGCCGTGGGAGGAGTGGGTGTGTGCCGTGGGAGGAGTGGGTGTGTGCCGTGGGAGGAGTGGGTGTGTGCCGTGGGAGGAGTGGGTGTGTGCTGTGGGAGGAGTGGGTGTGTGCTGTGGGAGGAGTGGTTCTGCTTTTTCCCCTAGATTTTATTTTATTTTAGTATGTGAGAGTTTATGCTGGAGGAACTCAGTATGTCAGATCCCCCGGAACTGGAGTAACAGATAACCACCTCGATGTGGGTGCCGGGACCCCACCCCAGTCCTCGGCAGGCTCCTAACTACTGAGCTGCCATGGGCTTCACTCTTTAACTTGGTCTAACACAGTTCAGGTAGCCCAGAGTCCTTGCTAGAGATTAGCTGAGGCTCAAGTGTTTGGGTGCCTTGGCCAAAGCAATATGAAGACTGATTTGCTAGTGGGGCTTTCTGGGAGTGTTTCTTCCACTATGAAAACGTTGCCCAGCACTCTGGTCTCCAGGTGGCACTAGAGGGTGGCAGCTATTGCTGTGAGGAAACACTGTGATAAAAAAAAAAAAAAGCTGAGAAGGAAAGGTTATTTAGGTTACACGGCCACATTGTAGTCCACCTTTGAAGAAGGATGTCAGGACAGGAGCTCAAACAGCAGGAGCATGGAGGCAGGAGTTGATGCAGAGGCCATGGAGGGATGCTTGCAAGACCACCAACTAGTCCAGGGATGCCCCCGCCTCACAATGGCTGGGCCCTCCCTCACCAATCAGTAATCAGGAGTGCTTGAAGGCTGGCCTGCCACCTGATCTTAAATGGGGTTTCCTCTCTCTTCTCAGGTGAGCTTAGCTGGTGTCAAGTTGATATAAAACTATCTAGCACAGAAAGGGAGAGAGAGAGAGAGAGAGAGAGAGAGAGAGAGGACAAGAGAAAAGGAGGACAGGAGAGGACAGGGGAGGGGAGGGAAAGGGAAGGGAGAAGAAGAGAAGAGAAGAGAAGAGAAGAGAAGAGAAGAGCTCCCAGTTCTGTGGACAGGCCATCCCCCAACAACAACCGAAGAGCAAAAGCACTGTGTGCTGTTGGAGAGAACACATTTGGTTCCTAGCACCTATATCAGGCTGCTTATAACTACCTATAACTTCAGCTCTAGAGGACCTAACACCCTCTTCTGGTATTCACGGACACACACACACACACACACACACACACACACGTGATGAATGCATGCACACAAGCACACAAAAAAATTAAAGAAAAAAATCCGTGGGGGCCATCTGGGAATCCTGAAGCCCCCCCCCCTCCAGTGGTGGCCAGGACTCGGATGTTGGGTGGGAGGGGTGGAGCCGGAGACCTTTGCGGACCAGTGAGTTAGGCACACTAGATACGGTCCGTTCCTGTTCGTGCTCTCTCTGCCTCTGCCTCCCGCCCCTTTCTGAGCAAGTCCTTGATCGTGCTGTGTAGCCCAGGGTAGCCGGGTTAGCCTTGGGCTCACTCCTCCTGCCTTCTCCTGCAGAGTGTTTTATATATGTGCCACCATATCTGTCTACCTCAGCCACTTTTAGCCAAATTACTCTGTTGGTTTTTTTTTTTAAGATTTATTTATTTATTATATGTAAGTACACTGTCGCACTTCAGACACACCAGCAGGGGGCATCAGATCCCATTACGGATGGTTTGTGAACCACCGTGTGGTGGCTGGGAATTGAAGTCAGGACCTCTGGAAGAGCAGTCAGCGCTCTTAACTGCTGAGCTGTCTCACCACCCCCATCTACCCCCACCCCACCCCACCCCCACACTTTAAGTTACGTTTATTTAACCCCTGAGCCCATCTCTTTAGCACATGAAGGAGCTTTTTCTCCAAGGCTAGGCTTCCTGTACAAGGCTTATTTCCACGTAAAACCTCCCCGTCAGGCTTCTGTCCCACTGCTGCAGACAGGTTTATACAGTGAGATAAACAATAGTGCTATTCTCAAGGACACAGTGTTCCCGCCTTATCACAGGCCTGGGGGATCGCCTGGCCTCAGACTTTGGAGGACACTTGAAGACAAGCTTACATGGGTCTGAGATGGGGGAGGGAGCACCATTTTCCTGGGAGAACTCAAAGAGCACATGACCATTTACCAAGGTCATGTACATGTCACTGCCCCGCACGGTCCAGGGCAAGTGGCTCCGTCAGGGACGCCACTGCTGATGACTTTGGTCCCTGATCCTAGCTTTGGGGGTGGGGCTGCCCTTGGAAGGAGTAAAGACTCCTCTCTGATTTCTCTGGGCCCCAGGGTGAGGATTCCTTTGGCAGAAAATGCGGGGTCATACCTTTTTAAAGCTCCCCGGCTTCTCTGTAGCACCAGGATAATTACTACTCAAAATAATAATTACCGTTTTCTCTTCGCATGGCGCTTTGAAGCGGTGAGTTCCTTCGGGGCTGGGATGTGGTTTGATTCGTCTCGGGTCTCTGGCCCCTGGCACCGGGAGGCTCAGGTTATGTTTATTGGACAGGTGGATGACGGATGAGCTGAGCAGGTGAGCGCGGGAGGAAGGAGGTAGGGAGCACGCGTCATCTTTTGAGCTACACAGTTTGAGAAGGGCCGGTTAAATGAGGGCCGGGTGTAGCTCAGGTGGGAGAACGCTCGCCTAGCGGTGGGCTCAGTCTGCAGCACGGGTATGCATGAACGGGGTGTGGTGGTGAGAGCCTGTAACCCCGAGTGTCTGAGCCAGTGGCAGGTGGATGTCTGCGAGTTCAAGGGCAGCTTGGCTTACATGGTGAGTTCCGGGCCAGCAGGGGCTAATGTAACAAACCAGACTGTGGTGGTGGAGGAGGCTCGCGGTTAAGAGCACTTTACAGCTGCGCCAGTGCCTGTCGATCTTGCAGAGCACCCGGCTTCAGTTCCCAGCACCCACATCAGAGGACGCACAACCGCCTGGAAGTCCAGATCCAGGGAATCTGACACCTCTCCTGGTCTCCTTAGACAACTCTCTCTGTGCACATACCCACACGGACACGGATGCCTGAGGAACAACAGTTGAAGTGGACCTCTGGCCTCCATAAATGTATACTAAATGTACACCTACACATGCACACACCCTGTCTCTCACACACACACACATGAAGATGGTGCTCGTGTATAGGATAGAAGAGGTGTTTCGATCAGTCTCACCAGTACATTAGTTACCTTTACGATGCTGTGACCAAAATATCTGACGTGAAGCACGTGAGGGAGTAAAGCTGTTTTGGTTCATGGTTTCAGTTCATCGTGGCAGAGTGTGTGGTGGAGGATGTTCATATCATGGTAGATCAGAAGCAGAGAGAGAGAGAGAGAGATAGAGGCAGACAGAGGATGAGAAAGAGAAAGAGAGAGAGAAACACACAGAGACAAAGAGACACACAGAGAGATACCCAGAGAGAAACCAGATGTGGATGTAATTCTTTTTTTTTTCTTAAAGATTTATTTATTTAATTTATACGAGTACACTGTAGCTGTCTTCAGACACACCGGAAGAGGGCATCAGATCCCATTATGGATGGTCGTGAGCCACCATGCAGGTGCTGGGATTTGAACTCAGGACCTCTGGAAGAGCAGTCAGTGCTTTTAACCACTGAACCAACTCTCCAGCCCCTGGTGGATGTAATTCTTGAAGGTCCCCACTCTACTCGGCCTATTTCTATAAGGCAGAACAAGATCTAATGTTCCCTAGCATGAGCAGCTGCAGAAGAGACATGCAAGACACGAGCCCGTGGGGAACATTTCAAATTACCGGAGCTGGACTTAAAGGCTACTGTGACTTGCCCAGCGTGCCTGCTTGGGAGCTCAAGTCCTCTGGAGGGGCAGTTTCCACTCTCGACTGCTTGGCCAGACTCTCTCCAGCCCCAAACTTGACCTTCTAGTCTCTCTCTCTCTCTCTCTCTCTCTCTCTCTCTCTCTCTCTTCCGAGTGTAGTACTGTGACTATAGCACTAGGTATGCAATAACCTCCATCATAACATAAACTGGATAAAGGGACACATGTATAATCCTAGCACTGAGGAGGCAAAGATAGGAGTATTAACAGCTCAAGGTCATCTTCAACCTGGTCTCCTAAAACCCTGTTTCAAAATACAAAACAAAAACAAAAAACTGAGGCTGGAGAGATGGCTCAGCAGTTAGGAGTCCTGGCTGCTCTTGCAGAGGACCCAGGTTCGGTTCGCAGCACCCACGTGGTTGCTCACAGCACCTGTAACTCCAGTCCGAGGGCTCTAACACCCTCTTCTGGCCTCTTCAGCCACTTGACATGAGCACAGTATACACACATACATTCAGGCAAATACTCGGATACATACAAGGAACAGCAAAAGCATTTAAAAACAAAACAAAAACCTTAGCAAGCAAAAAGAAATACTCTGCAATTTTATCTTTCTTTCTTTTTCTTCCTTCCTTCCTTCCTTCCTTCCTTTCTTTCTTTCTTTCTTTCTTTCTCTCTCTCTCTTTCTTTTCTTTTTTTTTTTTTTTTTTTTGGATTTGGTTTTTTTGAGACGGGGTTTCTCTGTGTAGCCCTGACTGTCCTGGAACTCACTTTGTAGACCAGGCTGACCTTGAACCCAGAAATCTGCCTGCTTTTGCCTCCCAAGTGCTGGGATTAAAGGCGTGTGCAACTACTGCCCAGCACAATTTTTTTCCTTAAAAGAGTTCTGTTTTGTTTTGTTTTTTGAGACAGGGTTTCTCTGTGTAGTCCTGGCTGTCCTGGAACTCACTCTGTAGACCAGGCTGGCCTTGAACTCAGAAATATGCCTGCCTCTGCCTCCCAAGTGCTGGGATTACAGGCGTGTGCCACCACGCCCGGCCCTTAAAAGAGTTCTAACCAAACATTAAAGTAATTATCTCGTGGGCCTATGAAACATGTGTCCTGGGACTCAATACCTAGCCAAGGATGTCCTTGAATTTCTAATTCTTCTCCCTCCACCTCTAGAAGAACTCAACAGTGGCTGTCCTTGTCTCTGCCCCTCCTCTCCCACCCATCTTCACATCTAGAAGGATCTGAGGGTAAAGACTCGACCGCCTCACTTTTATAAAGACCTGCACCACCTCACCAGCTGCAGACAAGCAGGTACACGATCAGATTGAAGCTACAACAGGGACAGTTTATGTTGCGAGACAAGTATTGTCCAGAACACACACCTTTGAAAAATAACACCTGCCACCACAAGAGGAGAAAGGGATAGACGCATTTTCCAGAACCATTTAGAATCTACAGACGAATTCTTCTGACATTCCAAGAATAATCTGGGCCGGGCGGTGGTGGCGCACGCCTGTAATCCCAGCACTCTGGGAGGCAGAGGCAGGCGGATTTCTGAGTTCGAGGCCAGCCTGGTATACAGAGTGAGTTCCAGGACAGCCAGGGCTATACAGAGAAACCCTGTCTCAAAAAACAAAAAAAAAAAAAAAAAAAAAAACCCAAAAAACAAAACAAAACAAAACAAAAAAAAAACAAAAACAAACAACAACAACAACAAAAAAAAACAAGAATAATCTGTTGGCAAAGAGGGAAAGTTAACCACCTTTTCCAGTTTGTTTCTTTATATCGCTTTATCTTTGTCTGGACATTTTATCGTCGCTGAAGCACATTCTGCCCAGTGGAAATCTAAGGGTTTGCCATTTCCTTACCAAGGGGAATAAGCTCTCTAGGTAACTAAGGCCCAAGAGGTGCACACGGAGTCCTCAGGGGTGGGGCAGTCTGGGGTGATACTCAGGTTGTCAAGATTGGTAGCAAATGCATGTATCCACTGAGTTATCTTGCCAGTCCCTAATACAATCTTTTTTCTATTTATTTACATTTAAATGTCTACTTCTTAGGCGAAGGTCATGCATGCCACAGGTGTGTACGTCAGAGGACATTCTGTGGGAGTCGGCTCTCTCCTTTTACCTCGTAGGTATTGGAGATAGGGCTCAGGTCCCCCGGCGTGGTGGTGGGCACCTTTACTCTGTGAGCCTTCTTTTGAGTCACCAATGCGATATTTAGAGAAGAGAAAGTGATGGCTATTGATGATGTAATCTTACCCAGTCTTTATTATTATCCACGTTGAGCCCGAACAAGATCTTCTACTGTGTTTCAGTATTTGGAGCAGGAGGATCCCTCAGGGTCGGTGTTAGAATGCGGATTCTGGGGGCCGAAGAGAAGGCTCAGAAGCATTTGCTGCTCTCCAGAGGACCCAGCACCCATGCTAGGAGGCTCACACCCACCTGACAGCCCTAGAGGCTCTCATGTCCTCTGTGCATCTGCGGGCATGCACACAGTATTCACTTGAAATGCCAGTGGGCACTCACACATGCACAGAAATAAAAAACAGTGAGATAAATCTTAAAAAATTATAGATCTGATCTTGTCAGTCTAAAAAGAATTCACATTTCTTGTGAATGATGCCAGTACTGCATGCCTGAGACCCCCCCCCCGCCCCCGCCTTGAGATAAGAGCCCACACTCCCTCATAGGAAGAGAAGGAAAAATTAAAAAACAAAACAAAATACTTGCATCTCCTGATGAAAACTCAAAAAGATGTTAATTTAGTAATGATAGTCTGCAACGGGTGAATGCATGTGTGTGCATGTGTGCATTTAGGTAACCAGGGGACCCCTAAGGCAATTCTACTGCAACAGCTGCAGCCCCTCTGCTACTGGTGGCGGTTCCCATCCCTCTAGGAGGGAGGACATCCCCTGGAGGACGAAGGTTCATGAAGGGCTCTGTGCTTTGGGCGGCCCCTCAGAAATCTGTACCTGGGCATTCCTGTGAGCATAGTGACTCTAGAGGCTGAGGGAAACCGCCGCTTAACACCGAACCAGGCTCGATACGTTTGCTGATAGAAACGCAGGCAGGCGAAAGCAGCTAAAGGCCAGTATGAATTCTCATGGGAGTTTGCAGACAAGGCTCATGGCAGAAGAGTTAAAACAAGTCACCACGGAGCCTTGGGGCACCTGAGGCTCTTGTTCCTGGAGGGCCTGGGAAGAAACATCTGTCTGTTCCTTCTCTGCACAGTCTCATGTGTTTCTTCTACAGACAGGCTCATCCCACGTGCTGAAAGACAAGGCTGTTTCCAGCTGCAGAGCCTGCCGACCGCCACCACCTCAGGACTCAGACTCTCACCACAGCTGCAGAGCACGCCAGGGAAGAGCATGGCCCGGCCAACCCGTGCCAGATGGCAGGGCCGTGCCCACTTCGCCGTTCTTTTCCTAAACTGTTTCCCCTCATCTGAGATCTTACTCAGACCTTACTCAGGGCTTTATATTATTTTAAAGATTTGATTTTAATTCTGTGTCTATCTGTGTGTCTGTATGTGTGGTTCATGCATGTGAGTGTCGGTGCCTGCAGGGATGAGAGGGGCAGTTTGACTCCTGGAGCTGGAGTTACAGCTGGCTGAGAGCTTCACTCTGTGGGTGCTAAGGGACCAAATTTGGGAACTCGGGAAGAGCAGCAACCTCAACCTCAAACTCTCAACCTCTGAGCCATCTCTCCAACACCAAGGCGTTTATTTCTTGATCATGGAACAATCTCAGGTTGGGCCTGGAGGCGTGTCTTTACAAACACTCATTCACAAACCCATGTTATATCCAGCAAAGGCAAAAGAATGCCAGAAAGGCATATTTGTTTCCTAAGCTCATTGGCTGGGAAGCAGCCTATTTCTGCTCTATCTTATTGGTCAGAACCAAACACAAGGCCACACTTAGGTGCCTAGAGAAACAATGCAATCCTTCAGTGTGAAAGGACAGCAAGGAATACTGTGACATCGTTGCACAGGGAAGAAGAGCCGGGTCTTGGCAGTCACTGAGCTGTGTGGAAAACCATTATGGCTAAGATAGGTTACCAAACTGGAGAGACGGCTCAGCAGTTAAGAGTGCTTGGTCCTCCTGCAGGGGGCCTGAGTTTGGATCCTAGCAGCTTCCACGGTGGGCACCTTAAAAGTACCTGTAAGTCTAGCTCCGAGGGAATCTAATACCTCTGGCCTCTTTGGGCCATTGCATTCATGTGCATATGTTGGCATACATGCATACTCATAAATTAAAATAAAATTTAAAAAATGTAAAAAAAAAAAAAAAGATCGATGGCCAGTTTGAGAGGCTCTAGATGGATCTAGGCAAGCACCCAAACATCCTGTGGGAAGTTATCTAGATTAGGTTAACTGATGGAAAGACCCACATTGCCCATGGCTGCTGCTGTTCCCTGGGTTGGGCTCTTTGGAGAACTGAGCACCAGCATTCACCGCTGTCGGCTTCCTGACTGTGGGTGCAATGCCATGACGGACACGGGGTCTTTAGGCTGTGAGTTTAAGTAAAGCCCCTCTCCCTTGAGTGGCTCTGGGCAGGTATTCTGCTGCAGCAAAGAGAGAAGTGACTTATTACAGACAGTCTAGGATTGGCTCGGTGGGTAATAGTGCTTAACTCTGCTTTAAATTGAAATTGGGAAGAGTCAGCAAGCTCGTAAAATTCATATGGATCACAGAACTCGGAGAGCTAAAAGATTCACTAGCGATGGCCAGGAAAGTGGCTCAGGTGGTAGAGTCCTGGCTGCCAAGCTTCACAACTGAGGCTGGACTCCCAGGACCCACAGGATAGAAGAGCCCCAACCAACTCCTGATGGCTGCTCTCTGACCTCACACACTCGCGCGCGCACACGCACAGTGCGTGCACAGCCCAGAAATGGAAAAAACAATCCCACGCAAATCAGACACAAAAAGTGACTTGAGGATAGCTGTCTGGAGTCGGGGAAGGGCCCTGAGCATCAGGGTGGAGTCACAGCGCGAGAGGAGGAGACAGGAGGGCAAAACATAACTGCACATTTACTACAGGTTTGTCTTTTGTTTTGTTTTGTTTTTTTTGATTTTTGTTTGTTTGTTTTTGTTTTAAAGATAAAGGTTGGAGAGACAAGAGAAAGCCTGGGAGCCCCAGGGCATTGTTCCTTGTAGTTGTTACTGAAACTGTCAGGAGCCATTTCACCTGACATTACCTGCTTTGGCAGGCTTGGGAAGGGCAAGGCTGAGTCTCTCTCGCGGGTAGGAGCTTAGGACTGTTGCAAGAGTGACCACAAGATGTTCTAACCTCAACCTACCCAAGATGTTTCAGCCCTGCCCTAACCTCAACTTACCCAAGATGTTCCAGCCCTGCCCCAACCTCAACTTACCCAAGATGTTCCAGCCCTGCCCCAACCTCAATTTACCCAAGATGCCCCAGCCCAGACTGCAGAACGTTCGGCTTACACAAGCAGCAGATGTGCCAAGCTGATGACCTTTCCCCCTGAGCATCAGGGTGGAGTCACAGCGCAAGAGGAGAGAAGGAGACAGGAGGGCAAAACATAACTGCACATTTACTACAGGTTTTTTGTTTGTTTGTTTTTGTTTTAAAGATAAAGGTTGGAGAGACAAGAGAAAGCCTGGGAGTCCCAGGGCATTGATCCTTCTTGTAGTTGCTACCGAAAGCGGCACAAAGCTGTTCCACTCAGGGTTTAATGGGAACTAGGTGAGTGTGCATCCCTGACCCCTTGAGGCTCACCATGGAGGAAATATTTAATCTTCAGATTACTTGGTTTAACAGTCTAAGAATTCTGTGTGGCCCAGGACTCAGGGTGGGACAATAACTAATTAACCGTGTTTACTGCTGCCAGCTTGCCTTTCAGTTTTGTTAGCTTTGAGCCAGGAAGGAGTAATTATTTTTTACTGTCCTCCGTTTACTCTTTAGCGTTGGGGCCATTTTAATGCCCCTGCAGTGGGTTGGCCTTTAGCCTTTTGATCAGTTACAGGCAGCCTGTGATCTTTATCACCCGTGGAAAGGTCCTGGCTGGTTTATCTTTAATCTAACCATGGAAGTCCAGCCCTTGAACATGAATTACAGGCAGTTTGGACGTTTTCCATTACAGGGCTCAGCACAGGCCTCCTCTTGACTTTTCTGCCTGTCTACACATCCTGACAGACCAGCAGCCAGCACTGGGCGGTGCTTCTGGAGCATGCTTGCTAAGGACCGGTTCTGCCTTCCCTTTTCTCACTTTGTCCTTTCTCTTTCTGCCTCCGGGCTTGGCTTCTTTAGGCTGCACAGGATTTTCTCTGGTGCAGGAGGCGTTTCTTTACAGTCTATCCCTTACTTAGTCCGAATCATAGCAGCACCTGACGTCTGCTTTTGTAAAGGTACATTTGTCTCAGAAGCTGACATTGATTTTCAAGTTTCAATTGCGCCTTGGAAGCAGAGAGCTGTAGAGGGTCTTTTCATTCCGTTTCTTCATCAGCATCCTCCAAACTGTGATGGGCCTTTCTTCTAGGAGGCAATAATAAGTCATAGAGAAACACTTAATTTGGAGGCTGACTCTGAAGGTTCGAGGTCATTCTTGCTATGTCAATAAGGTAATATGACCTCTGGGTTCTCTGCAATCTTAAGACGAGGTCGTCCCAAAATGCAACCGCACCAGAGGCGCGAGCGGAAGCGGCGGAAGGTTGCATTTTGGGGAAAAAAACCCCAGATCTCGGGAACCAAATTCTTTCTTGAGACCGGCGTTGGCCTGGAAGCGCCCCGGGGCGGAAGGGGTTACGATGATAGAGACGGCCGGAGGACCGCAGTAGTGGGAGCCTCTCCGCGGGCACGTCGCCGCGCAGGCGCGAGCGGCGAGTCTGGGTTGGGGGCCGCCCCGACACCCGGAAGTGTGCGCCTAACGGGTCGAGCCCAGCCTTCGGTCCTGGGAGGGGGCGGGGCCCGAGCCCCTCGGAGCGAGGCGCCATAGAGCATAACGGAGGACCTGGGTCCTAGATAATTCCGGAAGTGGCGTCCTGAGGCGCCTCTCGGTACCATAGAGCCGGAGAGGGTGGCGATCAGGGGGTCCCGGAGTTCCTCTGCCTAGAGCGGCGAGGTAGCGGTGGCGGCCTGGGAGGGGGAGGAGAGGGAGAGGCGCGAGCGGAAGCGGCCGGGAAGGTCACTTCCGGCCTGGGCGCCCGTCCCCCTGACCCCAGGGTCTGAGTCGCCGCTGCCGCCGCTGCCACCATCCGCGAGGCAGGCGAGAGGAAGAGTGCGGTGTGTCGGCCCCGGGGCCGAGGAGGTGAGGAGGACCGCGGGCTCTGGGGGGGCGAGCGCCGAGTGGCTGGGATGAGAGCGCGTCGGGAAGCGGGGCTTCGGACGGGACGGGGGTGGGTGGGGAGGCGGGAGGGCGAGCGCGGCAGAGCGGACGAGTGCGCGTGCGTGTCGTGTTAGGGGTGGGGGCGGGTGGGCGTGAGCGGGCGCGCGGCCCGGGAGTTCGCGCACGCGCCGGAGATCTTGGCGCCGCGGCCTGGGGCAGTGCGCGTGCGCTCCTCTGGCGGTTGTGCGGGGCCGGCAGGCACCTGAGCTGTCCGGCCGGTGGAGTCCCGGCCTTCCTGACTGTACTTGCAGCCGGTCTTGGCCGGAAGTGCCGGGGACTTGTTGCGGGGGCGAGGCTTGGTGGGGGAGGGACCCCGCCGCCTGGGTTGGTCTGACCGGAAACGGCGGCCCATGGTCAGTCTAGGCTCCAGTTCTCCGATGTCCGTCTTCCGCCCCACATCGAGTCGCCAGCCCCGTTGCTGCCTCGAGCGCCATGCGCTGGCCTTTGATCCGGCGGGTAATTACGGGATGCAGGTGGCGGGAGGCCCGTTCGCGTGCTGACCGGCGGCAGGAAACGCGTCCCGGGAGGGGAGGCGCGGCGCCGGGCCAAGGTCAGCACCGAGTGGATCGTGTTGGGCCGCCTGGACTGTTGCCTTCTCCCCAGGGCGGACTCCGGACCCCGTCCAGCGCGGAGCCCCGCCCCTCGGCCCTCCCGCCTCCACCCCCAGTCTGTACAAGAGTAGGTCATAGGGTGACCCCCAAATCCAGGGCATGAGTGCCCCAGCACTTGCAAAAGGTCAGTCAGTCGGAAAGTGACCCACAGAGGAAGGGGTGAGTGGAGAGGGAACCGACACCTGCCTTAACACCAGGACAGGAAAATGAACAAGGAGGGGCAGAGAGCAGAAGCCGAGACCTGGCCCTCTACAGCCTTGGAGACTCGCTCAGGGCGTTAGTAAAAAGGCAGCGACTTGATGGCTTCCCGCAACCCCATACTTTCTGGTTCAGGCTCCATGTTGGGCATTGTTGAGGATCCAGCTGAGGCCTGGCCTCTGCTCTGGGGAAAGCACAAGTGGGCTGTAAGCCTCTTGGGTCAGGTGCAGCTAAGCTTCTCCTCCTGCTGCCATGGCCCGGCACAAGTATTCTTAGACATTCTTATCTCCTGTATTCTCCATCGGACCAGAGGGGGGCACGGCAAGGCTCGGCCCATGGTGAAATTCGAGAATGATTTGAGCCACTCGAGTATGCCCCACGAGCTCCGAAGCTTAATTCCTTTCTTCTGCTTCCTAAGTTTCAGCCACAGATAAAGAAATCTCACGCCGTTCCCCATGAGGACACAACAGGTGTTAACAGTGATAACCCAGAGCAAGGGTTTTCATACTTTGCTTTCAGGCAAAAGTTCAGAAAGTCTCTGGAGCCAGCTCCTGATTCCCAGTCTTGTACAGTTCTGTGACCTTGGATGTGTCACTTCCCCTTTCCCAGGCTGCTTCCACCCAGCCTACTTGTCACATTGTTACAGTTCCCTGAATATGGCCAGTCCATCAAGACTACAAACTCAGCTAACCCCAGGACATTGGATTGCACTGGTGGGGATGCGGGTTGGAGGGCTGCTTTCAAGGTTTCCACGGGCCAGGCCTGCTGGTGAGTGACGCTGGCCAACTTGACAAGGATCTTGTAGTTCTTCTTTCTGCAGTAGCTCAGGACCATAGGGAGATATGCCAGAGTGTCCATGAGAGTTCTAGGCCCAACAGGGCATGGGGGCTGAGGCTTGGACAGGGCGGCCCCAGGACTTAGGGGAGATGGCAGGATGCGTAGCTCAAGGCCATCAGTGACTGTGTAGTCACTGGTGGGCACTCATGGCTCCTGTGCGTGCCCAGACACACTTCTCAGGCTTTCCAAAACCATATTTTCATCCTCTGACTAACCAGGGATGTGCCAGGTGTTGGGCCTCCGTATTTAGGAGAAACTGAACATTTGATGACTTGCTTTGAGAGGATGGCAGGCACCTGATGCTGAGTTCTCTTGAGGCCCTGGGACAGAAGTGGTCACCTTAGTTTTGGCAAGATAGGACAGATGCCTGCTGGTGCCTGTGTGCCCTAGGCCCTAAAGGAGCTTCAGGATACTACAGTATGTATAGGTTCGTAATTGTAGTGCCTCTGTTGGAACAGTTCTTTTGGGCATGGCTGGATCTGGGGTTACAGCCCTATTCTTTTCTTTTTTTGGTTTTTCGAGACAGGGTTTCTCTGTGTAGTCCTGGCTGTCCTGGAACTCACTCTGTAGACCAGGCTGGCCTCGAACTCAGAAATCCGCCTGCCTCTGCCTCCCAAGTGCTGGGATTACAGGCGTGCACCACCACCGCCCGGCAAAAGGAACAACTTTTTTGTTTTTGTTTTTTTTTGTTTTTGTTTTTCGAGACAGGGTTTCTCTTTGTAGTCCTGGCTGTCCTGGAACTTACTCTGTAGACCAGGCTGGCCTCGAACTCAGAAATCTGCCTGCCTCCGCCTCCCAAGTGCTAGGATTAAAGGCGTGCAGCACCGTGCCCGGCCCCTACAGCCCTATTCTTAAGTGCTAGCCCTTGGGTTGGGTTCCTGGTTCCTTCTTCTGTGGGTAAAATGTTAGGAGACTGTACAGGGCTGCTGGCTGGAAGACTCTTGAGACTTGGCTGCATTATAGAAGACCTATAGTAGGATGATTGGCGTAGCATAGCAGAGCAGGACAAGTGGAGGTGACTAATACTGGTGGCTGGAATGGGGAGTGAGAATTGAGATCTGTGCCAGCTGTAGTGGCGGCCTTACTAGCCTGCAGGGCGAGTGGAAGCTGAGCTGTCATGACCTTGAGGCCTCCGGAGTGCAGAGAGCTGTGGAGAGGCCTGTTAGCCCCGTCCAGGTGGGCTGGGTGACCTGTTGCCACTGTGCTGCTCCCGCTCTGTCTCTGCCTTGGCCTCTCCCTTTGGGCTCCCAGGACAGTGCCTTCTCTCCTGTGCCTGGAGGGGAGTGCCTGCCTTACAGGGGATAATGCTGGGCTAGACGCACAGCAGTGAAAATCTCAGCCTCAGAGCTAAGGGCAAGGCTGCTTAGAGTGTAGGTTTGGGTTTGTGTGCAGATCAGTTGGTCAGGGCAAAGTATAGTTCCTGCCCACCTTCGAGGACTCCTCGTGAGGTTTGGGGGGAGGGAGGCCCATGGGAGCGTAAACCCAGCTAACAGGAGCAGATGTGAACCGGGAGCAATGCTGCTGTCCCGCGTACCCGAGTGTGGGCTGGCGTTTGCTCTGTAGCTGTGTGACTGTGTGTTAGCCACGCAGCTGTCTGTCCTTGGCTCTCCCATCTCTGAGACAGGCGTGGCAGTGACAGTGTGTAAGTGTGACTGTGTGTGAGCCACGCAGCTGTCTGCCCTTGGCCCTCTCATCTCTGAGACAGGCGTGGCAGTGACTGTGTGTAAGAGATGCTTCCTCCAGTTGTCTGTTGGAGAAGGTGCCTGCCTGCAGGTTTCTTGTTCAGTACTGGGCAAGGGTCACGATTTGCTAGTGGCACCGGTGAGATGAGGCACCTTGGCTAGGTCACATGGTTGGGGCAGGTTCTTACCCTGGCAGCTTGCCTGTAGGGATTGTCCTCTGGCCTCTCTCCCTGGCAGTTCAGGGGCTCAGAATCCAAGCTTATGCGCTTATAGCACCCTGTACCCCACTGCTTGGTGTGTAATCTGTGCTTGGTGAATGTGATCTGTACTGTTGGCTGAGGAAGACAGCTGCAGCCGAGGGAAGGGAGGAGTTGGGAAGGCTTCCCAAGGGAGGAACTTTAGATCCTGGGCCTTGGCATCTGTGCATGTTACCTCAGCAGACCTAGAGGGGTATAAGGCCAGGTGGTGTCTACACACCTAGAAAACAGCCCAGCCAGCCGGGCAGTGGTGGCGCACGCCTGTAATCCCAGCACTTGGGAGGCAGAGGCAGGTGGATTTCTGAGTTCGAGGCCAGCCTGGTCTACAGAGTGAGTTCCAGGACAGCCAGGGCTACACAGAGAAACCCTGTCTCAAAACAACAAACAAACAAAAAAAAAAAAAAAAGAAAACAGCCCAGCCCAGAGGGTGGGTCTGAGACGACTCTGTAATGCAAATGTAATGTAGTGTTTTTAGAGGGTTTTAGGGTTACAGAGAAGTTGAGCAGGAGGCACCATCCACTAATCCCAGGCTCTGGGTTGGATACTGTTGGTATCCATTGTACCTCATTCTGAGGTAGCTTGCTGTTATCAGTTAATCCTTACAGGCATTGTAATCATCCTGCAAGCACAGTGGACTCTGGAACCAGGTTTGGCTTTTGGCAGTTTTAACTTACTTTCCATTGGTTAAGAATTCAGGTGCTCAGGAGTGAGTCTGAAGATCTGCAGTCACATTTGAGGCTGAGAGCTAGTGCTCAAATCCAGTTTTGACTTGGCTTCTGCTTCCTGGCTGTGATTGGCCAGGAAGGAGCAGGGTGCTCCTCTGGGACTGCTCTAGCTGAGGGCCACGTGGGCAGAGCTTTACAGTGGAGTAAGAGTCTAGAAGGCACTCCTGGGGTGGGCGGGGCCAAGGCTTTTCTCTATCCTGACTATGTTTACTTCATTTCCTTGCCAAACAGGCCTTGCTAGCCTTGGTTGACAGTGACCACACTCTCCTGAAGGGACTAGATTCTACAGGAAGTGGGTGTGCTGGACCCACCTGGAGTCAGAGAATCTCGTCCACCGAAACACTGGAGGGGAGACCAGGAGTAGCAGGAATTGGCTCCATGCCATGTCTAAATACAGCCTCAGCTATGGCTAGGTGCAGATGATGTCCTCAGAGTGTGACTGCCAGAGCTGGAGGAGATGGAGCAGTCCCTGCAAGCTCACCTTGTGGGGCAAGTCTGAGAGCCCAGCGATGGCTGGCACTGATGCACTGCTGGATGGTGAGGACTGCCTGAGGACTGAGAGGAAGGCTCAGCTTTGGTCTGGTGCTGGATGTAGGACTTGGTTAAAGAGGGAGTTAAAAGCCTGGAGTGAGGGGGAAGGCCTCACAGACAAGGGAAGGCAGAAGGGGTCTGCTGGGAAGCAGAGCAGTGGAGCACGGCAGGACAGTGGGCGAGGCCAGCCAGTGCCATCCGTGTTCTGCATTCTGAAGTGATAAGTACCCTGGTGCTCGCCCTCAGATCCCAGAAGGAAATAGAAAAACGATGAGAGAGAGAGAGAGTGAGTACAGAGCTGCCAAGGGACACAGGAAGAGGGAACGCTTGAGTCAGCCCTTGAGGAGAGGAGGAGGCTGCTAGAAAATCCGGCGGGATTCTCCAGAGGGGAGTCGGGGTAGGCCGTGAGATTGGGGGTCTGGAAGGCGGGAGGACGGCAAGCCGAGCCTTTGAGATGTGGGGGTGAATGTTGCTTTTGTGGCTAGTGGGGTATGCGATGGCTTAGGCGGGATAGTGTTTCCTGCCCATGGAGTTTTACTGAATTAGGGAGACCCTTCCATAATATAAACCCACCCACTAAAAGCACAATTTGATGCTTTACCATGCTCACTGCATTTGTGTTTGTCACAAGAGAGTTTAGAAAATTTCCACTTGCCCCAGCCCTAGGAGCCATTGTATTTTCTCTATGGTAGTGATTCTCAACCTCCTAATGCTGGGACCCTCATGTTGTGACCCCCAACCATAAAATTAGTTTTGTGGCTACTTTATAACTAATTTTGCTACTGTTAATTTGTTAGGTAAATATCTGATATGCAGAATATCTGATATGTGACCCCCAACTGGGGTCTCAACGGACAGGTTGCTGTGTGGGTTTGTGTATTTTAGGTGTCTGACATAGAGTTGAGCAATCTCTGTTTTCCCGAATTTGGCTTGCTTTACAAGCAGGAAGCCTTGGAGGTTCAACTTTGCTCTCTGTGTTTTTGTGGCCATGTGAGGTGCATCACATGGGCCATTTGTACTGGCTCGTTTGGGCGGCTGGGTTTATGGCTTCCCTGAGCATTCACATCTAGAGTGCATGTGGTAGCATCTTTTTCCTTCCACTGCCTTAGAGTGTAGACTAGTAAACGGCCGCGTTGATGGTGACTGTTTCTGTAACCTGGAAGGAGCGCCAGGTGGTTTCTGAAGCAGGGCACCACTTTGCCCTCTCTGCAGCCAGGCCAGAGGCTTCCCTTCTCGCCATCCTCACCAGCACTTTTTTCCCCCCTTGAGACAGGGTTCCTCTGTGTAACCCTGGCTGTCCTGGAACTCACTCTATAGACCAGACTGGCCTCCAACTCAGAAATCCGCCTGCCTCTGCTGGGATTACGGGCGTGCGCCACCATGCCTGGCCTCTCACCAGCACCTTCATGACACTGACACTGGGCTGTAATATGAAATGGAGCTTCTCTGTGCTTCCGCGTGGACTTACACATGGTGGCATCATTTCATGTGCTCCTGAAGAAAAGGCTACTCAGATCTTTTGCCGGGGTGGGGTTTGAGTATGGCTTGTGTTTGTGCTCGTGCGTGGAGATGCTCTTGAGTGTGAGTTCATGTGGAGGGACTTCAGTCACGTCTCTATTTTAGAGATCTGTTTACTCATCTACTTAACGTGTATGAATGATATTACCTGGTTATGTGTGCAAGTACTCGAGGCCACAAGAGAACACTGAATCCTGTCTACAACTGGAGCTACAGGCAGTTATGAACTGCCTTGTGGGTGGTGAGAACCACACCCAGGTCCTTAGTCACTGAGCATCTCTCCAGCCTCTTTACCCTGTTCGTGGAGTCGGGGGTCTCGGCTGCCCCCTCCCCCCTGGCCTGGCTGCCCCTCCCCCCTGGAGCTGCAGCTCTGCTGCCTCAGCTTGTCTGCCCAGGGTTTTATTTCGCCGGATTTGAACTGAGTGATTTTTTTTTTTTTTTTTTTTTTTTTTACAAAGATTAAGGTCATGGAGTGGAGAGAGGTCTTGCGAGGCTTAGTCTAGATCCAGAACTGTGGTGCCAGGGAGGGAGGAAAGGGAACAGAGGAGGCAGTGGCTTGGTTGGGGCCTTTGAGAAAGGGGAAGGTGAAGTCCTTGCTGGTGAACCGGGGTGTGGGTGTGGGTGCTTGCGACTCAGTAGATGGGGGCACTTGGGGCAGTGGGGTCAGAGGGGTGTTTGTTAATGAGGACTAGCAGAGAGCAGGCGGCCTGGAGGCAGTAAGGAAGGAGATGCATTGGCAGGTCACCACTCCTGCCTGCTGGCCGGAGGGGAGGAGAGAGGTGTAACAGCCTGGAAGCAAGTGCGGGAGAGGATGAGGGGCAGGAGGGGCTGCTTCTGCACCCCGGCCCAGCAGGCAGGGCAAGAGGAAGCAAGATTGGCAGCAGAAGAAAGCAAGGGGATAATTGGTGGGCAGGCATCCAGAGGGGGGTGGGTGGGACCTAATAACAACAATAATAACAATAATTTGTCTGGGTTAATAGCTCTGTCAGATCCATGTGCTAATTGGATTGCTTAAGGGCCCTGCTTGGGGGGGGGTGCAGCGGAGACAGGGTGCCCTTTCTTTTACCTCTGCAAGGTGGAGGTCAGAGCCGGGTGAGAGTCTGTAGAGGCTGCAGGTGCTGGCTGAGCAGGGAAAGGAGGAGGGTGAGGGGGACGGGCCTCCAGGACCCTGTTCAGAAGGTGCCTAGCGCCTGCTGCCTGGGCTGTGCAATTTCTGCAGATTCTAGAGACTGAAGCTAGAGGAGCAAACCTGGGCCTGTCACGCCAGGCGTGAGCCCTGCCACTGAGCATCCTCGCACATCCTGGAGTTTTCTTGTGCTCAGGGTGGGGCCCTTCTCTGTGGGAGCTGTTAGAGACTACGGAGCTGGGTTGTGGCTCCTAAGAGTCCCCTGGTTCCTCTGTGCCTTCCCTGCAGATACAACATCCGTTCCCCACCATGTGAGATCTTGGGTGGGCCCCACACTTCAAGAACTTGAACAAGAGGGCCAGTAGTTTTTTTTTTTTCCCACCAGCCCCCCGGGTCAGTAGTTTAAGAATGGGTGGGACTGGAGAGATGACTCAACGGTTAAGAGTACTGACTGCTCTTCTGGAGGTCCTGAGTTCAAATCCCAGGAACCACATGGTAGCTCACAAACATCTGTAATGAGATTGGATTCCCTCTTCTGGGGTGTCTGAAGACTGCAACAGTGTACTCACATATAATAAATAAATAATCTTAAAAAAGAAAAACTTTTAAGAATGGGTGGATGAACACACGGGAGGGAGGACTGGGTCTCCTTTTTGAGCCCTTTTCCAGAACATGAATCCCGATTCATCTCTATAAGCTTGCTTCCACTGGAGGCCTCACAAAGCACTGTGAAACACCTGTCGTATGCGGAGACAGCTGAGGCCTGAAGAGCTGTGACTTGCTCAGGGTCACAGTGTGCAGCTGTGGTAACATGGGTTGAGCTTCCGGGCTGGGCTTTTCCAGGTGAAGAGAGGCGTGTGCCTCTGTCTGGCATCAGGCCTGCTCTCAGCTTGTTTGCTGAAGCCGGCCAGGTGTTGTGAGCTCCCGCAGAACAGAACACTCTGTCCTGCTCTAGGCAGCCACCTAGATGGCCTTACAGCCCTGCTGCCTAGAGGACACACATAAGAGGGCACCTGTGAGGCTTGGTGGAGATCTGCCTCTACCTCAGGAAGACCCAGGTTCCTGTGTTGTGTGGCCTGCTGCACCTCTTTGCCAGTTTGCCGGCAGGGGCCTGGGGCAAAGCAAAAGAATATGCAACAAGGCAGGAGGGAGAAGTTAGAATTTTCAGGGCACTTTGTGTGTGTGTGTAGAACATGCATGGATGGCAAGTCTTTTGCCAGTCATTTTCTTCATTTCTAAAACTGTCGTTGATTGTACCTGAAGCTCCACATTTTGCCCAACTGCCTGGTCAGCAGCCCCAGGGAACCCAGCAGTGGGGTGTGGGTGTTGGGGACTGACTTCAGTCTTTCTCTGTGTGACAGGCCTTTTCAGGCTTGAGGTTTTCATCTCCCCAGCCCCTTCCAGGACATTTTATATGTATACAACCCACGGGATAGGAATCTACCCTTCCTATATCCTGGACCCACCAGTGCTGTGGAGTTGTGTGCTTTCTTGGTTCAGAGGGACTTACACAATAGTCAACAACAGCAGCATGTGGCCTGTAGATACGCTAGGCTGCCTCCTGTTGGCTGTGCTCCCGACCCAGGGCTTTTCCTTGTGACTCCCACAGTCCTCGGCTTTGAAAGCTGCCCTTATTTTTGCATTTCATGCTCATTGACATTAGAAGTCAACTAAACTTTTCCTATAATTGGCCAGATAGTGCAAACCTAAATTGTCATTCATATAGGTGACTTGGAACTTTTGAAATCTGACCATTTGAAGGGAGACACCGTGGTGTTAGGAAAAATTTGGCCAGGCTAGCAATCCTTTCCAGCCAGCACAGGTTAGGTCTGCGTCTGTGCCTGTGACCCTGCCAGCTCTCTCTGGGGCATCAGTTCCCTTGGGGGCTGCTTCACTGCCTGGTCGGTATAGTAAGGCTTTCTGGATTTGGGAAAGAGGCTGTTCTCTGACCACTGAAGACATTGTGCAGGGCTGAGGTGAAGAATACAGGCAGGCTCCCCACCCCCACCCCCGCCCTCCTTCCTGCAGGAAGTTGGATGGAGCTGGGAATTCCCAGCTGCCTGAGCTGTTTGACGGAGAGCACAGCATCACCCTTGGCAGCCGCCTTCACCGGCCGGCCGTCCTGGCAGAGCCTGCAGCTCAAGTCCTGTCCTTCCTTCCCCGTAGGTACTTGTGTGTTTTTTAAGGTTACTTTCCATTAAAGGTATTTGTGTGCTGGAAATGTGCTGGTGTTTTATTATTCCCGCCGCCCCCCCCCCCCCCCAGACAGAGTTCTCTGAGCCAAACCCCGGGCTGTCCTGGAACCTGCTCCATAGACCAGGCTGGCCTCGAACTCAGATTTGCCTGCCTCTGCCTCCTCGATGCTGGGATTAAAGGCGTGCACCACCACTGCAACACCTGAAAATATGTTGCTTTAAAGCAAGCACACAGTTGGGTGGTATATTAATATACTCAGAGCTGCATAGCAATCTCCGCTGTCTGGTCCTGAATGTCTCCATTACCGGTTAGGAGGCCCACACCTCTCCATGGTCACTGCCACTTCTGTCCTCGCACTGCGGCCACTCACTTGTCTGGACTTCTGCGCCCTGTGACCCTGGTCTTAGGGACCTTAGTAGTTCACTCACAGGGAATCCGACACCACGTGATGGGTTCATCTGATCCTGAGCTTAATGGTCTTGGGCAGTTCATACCAGAAGCCTATTCCTGGTGACCTCGGGCTCGATGTTAGGCAGTTTATGCACCTGGAGCCTATACCACGTGACCCCTGCCTTATAGCACGTGACCCCTGCCTTATAGCACGTGACCCCTGCCTTATACCACGTGACCCCTGCCTTGGTGATCTTTGGCATTTCATGCAACCATGTTGCCCTGGACTTAATGACCTTGGGAAGTCCATGCATATGGAATAACAGGCTTAGCTCTTGTTCCTTCTCTAGCATTTGGTGTCTGTTTTAGCTGCCACACACAGCGCTGCATGCCTATCCTCTCAGGATGCTGCACAGATGGGTGTTTTCTATGGGCGTATGCCAAGAATGCAACTATAAGGTTTCTTGGGAATGGCTTACCGCTTGAGAAATGTACTGTTTTCCAGAGTGACAGTGCCATCTGACATTTTCCCAGTATACTTCAAGTTCTCTTTGTGGAGTTCTCTTGTTTCACTTTCAAGACAAGATGTCAGGTAACCCAGTGGTTTTGGATGCATCATGTAGCTGAGGTGTGCCTCCTGCCTCTACTTCTCAGGAGTGGTATTAACAGGTGTGCACCACTCCATCTGGCTTAGCTTCCTGTGGAGTTCAGTGTCCATGGTGTGCCGCCTGGGGCCTGGAAGTGCTGGGTCTGGTGTAGGGGAGACAGACCTTTCTCCTTCCTAGAGTTCACTGCTGTGTCTAAGAAATGAGCTGACATAAAGCAGATTGACTAGAAGGAAGCTCAGCTGCCTCCTTACACGTGAAAGCAAGGCCCTGTGGGTAACTGGCCTGCTGTCTGTTCTGTGCTGATGCCTAGAGTTTTTATTACGGCTGGCGTGTGAACAGAGGATGTGCAGAAGTCCCTTGCTCTTGTCTCTGACAAGATAGTTTATTCTCCTGGAACGGGGAGGCCATGTCTCACGAGGAAGCTGTGCTTTGGCTTTCAGGAATAAAGGGAGTCACTCCTGTGTCCACAGACCTTGAGCTGAAATCATCCCTTGCCTCGTGGTGTGTTCTGGTGGGGTTCTGCCATTTTGTCAGCTTTTGCCCACACAACTGCCTGTTGTTTTATAGTCTTTAAGGTTGTCAGATGAGGAAAATGAATAGAGTGGAAGAGACTTGGACTCTATGTCTATGAACAGAAGGACCCTATTGATGTCATCACTGCGTGCGCGCGGGGTGGGGGTGGGGGTGGGGATATGGGGTGGGGTGGGGTGTCCCAACACATTCACATGGGCGTTGTGGTTTGCAGACATTCTGTCCAGCCTCCTAGTTTCCCCCTTTAACCCTTGCCGTTTTCTCTCCCGGTCGCTTCTGGAGAGGTCATCATGTGGCAGTCCCAGAGAGCCTTTGCACGCAGCTCTTGCCCCACATAACACCTTGTGCACATTCCCAGCTGGATTCTCAGGCCTGGCTGCAGCAGCTGGAGACCACTTGGGTCTGTTTGTTCTTTTTTTGTGGTTCTGCCTCCTGGGGCAGGACCAAGTCCTGGGATTCACCGAGTTTTGTCTTTTAAGCTTCTGCTTTGCCCAGTTCCGTTCGTCTGTCTTTTCATTCACAGCATACTTCTCTGGTACGGCACGTGGGCTGCCCGGCTCTGCTGTGGGTGCTGAAGGTCCCATGGGTGGTGCTGGCCTAGGGTTAGATGTCCGAGGACAGACCAATGTGCTACAACATGAAGGGGCACGGGAATTGAGCGTAAAGGGTGGGTAGACAGGCCTTTTGAGGAGGTGACTCTCATCTCAAACGTAGTCTGGCAGAGACAGCTGTCATCACATGCTTAAAGGCTCTCAGGAGCCAGGAGGACCACAGCTGCGGGGCCCAGGTGGCCGGGCTGGTCGGGAACCTGTGCTTCTGGGAGTTCCCGAGGGCTGGCCCGGGCCCAGGCCAGCATGTTAGCTACTGTTGCCTTGTGGATCAGGCTTGGGATAAATTTAGTCAGCAAGTCAGTCCACAATGTCTGATGCAGGAGGTATAGGCTTTCTGTGTCTGAAATTCTTTTTCTGGGGTGGGTGGCTAGGAGGTTCGAGACAGGCTTTCTCTGTAACAGAGCCCTTTGATGTCCTGGACTCATTTTTAGACCAGGCTAGCCTTGAACTCAAAGAGACCACCCTGCCTCTGCTTCCCAAGTGCTGGGATTTAAAGGCCACCATGTCTGGCCCTTGACATTTCTTTTTGTTGCTCATATTTTGATGTAGAAATAGACAGTTTTCTGACACTGCTCTCGCAGTTGTACTTGAGCGTCCGCGTTTTCAGGAGTCCTTTAGTTGGGTGTTGTAGCTGTAAAGGCATGTGGGCCTCTTCCAGTAAGTGTCAGATCTGCATGGTCGTGTTGAAACCCCGTGCACCTCTCTCCTCCACTTCGTCCATGAGGAAACTGAGTCATGGAGTTGTTCTGCCTGCCTTCAGCTGCGGGGAGATGGGCAGGAGTCTGGGAGGGTGGCTGTGGCCTGTTTAGCAAGTGGGGGCTGATCTGTGTCTTGAGTCAGGGGAGCCGCAGCTTGACCCACCGCTGTCTGGTGCAGGGACCCCCCCCCCCAACACCACTTCTGCTGTGGGGCCGCCTGCCGTGGAGAGGTCTTTGTTCTGTTCAGCACTGTAACCTATGTCCTCCTGTCTTATACCTTTCCCACAGGGACCCAGGCATGGAGCTTCGGGAGGAAGCTTGGTCTCCGGGGCCCCTGGATTCCGAGGACCAGCAGATGGCCAGTCATGAGAACCCAGGTGAGGCGGCCTCGGTGGTCCCTCAACCAACCCCTCTGCTTTCCCAGCAGGCCAGGGAACCATCCTTTGTGACTCAGGGGTGCCTGGACTCCTGCCCCTTGCCCTCCAAGAGCCCCACACTCCCAGCTTAGAATGAGAGGCTGGTGCTCAGGTCTCTGAGGGCCCTTTCAGTAGGACTCCCCCCCCCCCGGGCGCCGCCCTCTGTCTCAGGCCTGCAGCTAGCTGCTGTCGAGCACCCCTCTGTGCCCCGAATCCTGCTCTGGCTCCAACAGTGCCCTGCCCGCTTTGTGGCTGTCCTCACGTGGGCGGGCCTCCAGACCCAGGGTCTGGAGGGTGAGATGACCGCGGGAAGGACTGGGGGGGGGGGGGCGGACTCTGAGGTCACATGGGGAGATTTGGGAAGGGTGGGCTGGGCTAAATATGAAATGATTCACTTTTAAGTGTTGGCAACATGTGTTCTGTTTGTTTAATAAAGCATTATTGGGCTGAAAAACTCTCCTGTGGGTTACGTGGAGCCCAGGTTTGTTGGGTAAGATCCATCCTGGCCCACTAACAGCCTCCTCCCTCTCCCTGGTGATTCCAGCCTGAGGACAAGAAAGCTCATGAGAAGGCACAGGGGCCAAGGGGTGTGTCTGGCACCTGGAGCCGACGGCCTTGGTTCCCTCCCTGTTAATAAATTGGTGTTTACAACACATCGCTTCAGTGTTCCTTAGACTTTGCTGTCATGGCCCAAGGTTGTTGTCACCTCCACCTGTACACTGCCATGTACCCATCTGTGTGTGGGATTGCAATAAAAGTGTGACACAGTCCTGACAACTGGAACACGCCGACCTGAGGGTCCACCTCTGTCTCGCCACTACTGCACTTGGGCAGACGGACCTCCGAGGGCTGTGCTGCGTCTACCCCCCCACCTTCCGGTGAGAGAGTGCAGCCTAAGATGGGGGGGGGGGCAGCCCGCATAAGGAACAAGGCAGGCCGAGACCCAGCTGGGAACCTGGTGGAATCAGAACAAAGTGCTCCCCCTGCTCCCCAGGCCTGCAAGGACGAGCCAGGGACTAGGGTGTGGGGGATGGTAACTCTGGCTTAGCTCGAGTGTCCAGGAGCGCTGAGGGGCCATCTGCGGGAGACTTGGGGTGAAGGCGATGAAGATTTCCCCACAGCCCCCACGATGATTCTTGATGAGAGTCCATGATTCTAAACTGTTCATTGACTGTTCATCCTGGAGAATAGGTGTATACAACTTCCCCAGGGTGGATCAGGAAGGAATGTCCCGGAAGGCTAACCCCTTGCATCTCTCCCTCATTATCATGGAGACCTGTGTGTTCTGCGTCACCTGACCAGCGGTCATGTTCTTTATGTGGGGAGTGTGGTCTCCTGTTGCAGGCCAGGGATGTGGATCTGGTCGGGAGTAGGTGAGATGCCTACTGTCCTCAGGTGGGTGCGGGGTAGGTTTCCTGGCCTGGTCCACTGCCCCACACCGACTGGCCTAGTTTCCTGACTGTTACATGACTTAGGGGAGAAGGGACCTTTAATTCCAGGTGCTTCATGCCAGGAAGCTCTGCCAGTGGCAGGGCTTGAAGCAGCACAGCCCGGTCAGGCGCACAGGGAGTGAGTGAATGCATGTCTGCTGGCTTAGCTCAGTTTGGCTTCTTTCCATTTATTTTATTTTATTTTTTTATTTTTAAAATACTTTTTCTTCTCTTTCTATTTATTTATTTATATTATTATTTATTTATTTATTTATTTACTTATTTACTTCTTTATTTGTTTAATGTGAGTACACTGTAGCTGTCTTCAGACACACCAGGAAGAGGGCATCCGATCTCATTGCAGACGGTTGTGAGCACCATGTGGGTGCTGGGAATTGAACTCAGGACTTCTGGAAGAGCAGTCAGTGCTCTTAATTTGCTGAGCCATCTCTCGAGCATGATTTCTTTCCATTTTTAATAGTTTAATTTTCCCTGATTAGGGGAATGAGCCTCTCACAATGGGCTGGCACTTTCCACATCAGTTAACTGATGCCAGTCCACAGACATACCCACAGGATGTCTCGGGTAGACACCCAGGTTAATGAGGGGAGCGCCAGGTTACAGAGCAGTCCAGCGCCTGCTGTTGCCCCCCCTAGGCTCTGCCTCGTTCACGTGCTGGCCTGGCCAGCATTCTGACCAGGCACTAAAATGGTCCTCAGCAAGCGCTGGCACTGCCCAGCCGGAGCCATGTTGTCAGATTGGCAGAGGGTGAGATTGCAGTGTTCTAGGATTCCTTTCTCTTTTTGGTTTTTTCGAGACAGGGTTTCTCTGTGTAGTAGCCCTGGCTGTCCTAGAACTCACTCTGTAGAGCAGGCTGGCCTCGAACTCAGAAATCCGCCTGCCTCTGCCTCCCAAGTGCTGGGATCAAAGGCGTGCACCACCACTGCCCTGAGGATTCCTTTCTTTTCTTTTCTTTTCTTTTCTTTTCTTTTCTTTTCTTTTCTTTTCTTTTCTTTTCTTTTCTTTTCTTTTCTTTTCTTTTCTTTTCCTTCCTTCCTTCCTTCCTTCCTTCCTTCCTTCTTCTCCTTTCTTTGTTTTTTTTTTTTTTTTTTTTTTTTTTTTTGACTCTTTGCACATTTCTGGGAAGCCTGATCAACCAGAGAGGCTGCTGCTGCTGGGAATGGCACTTTGAGTGTCTGTCATTGCGAGCCGCCATGGGCTCCTCTTGCTGAGAGTGCGCAGAACTTTGGGAGGTCAGGCTGCCTGCTGCTCAGCCTCCTTTTGAATGGATATGGGGGGCGGGGATGGAATTGGGGCCGAAGGATTCGAAGGATTCGTAGGGATGGGGTGCAGAGTTGAGCTGGTCTCCCCGCGGCAGCCGCAGTTTCAGTCAGAGCTCTTAGACCCCCTTTCCCCTGGTTGCCCCCGCTGCCGTGTGAAAGCGGGCAGTGGCCATGCCATAGAGACCCTTCCACACGGGCTGGCTCCTCAGCTCAGCGACAGGATGTTCGGAAAGAAAACAGACAGTCCCGTGAGAAAAGGGCTTTCAGCTGCTGTTTGGTAGTCTCCTGGTGATGCGGAGGCTCTGTCCTCCGTGTAGAACATTGCACCCACCCTGTTGTGCACTTTGGTCACCAGGGAGAGCTTACTTCAAAACTGTAGAATGGGCCTTGAATCTTCCCAGGTCCCTATGTAGGAATACAGTAGCACATACATAGCCAAACCCCAAATCCAGAGTCCTCAGACCACACTGACAATTATCAGGCCTTGAGCATGCTTGCCAGCGTTAGCAGATAGATAGCAGATGGGATAATCACCTCAGCCTGGGTACGTTGGGGTGGCTGAGAGGAAGGAAGGAAGCAGAAGAGATGACCCTCAGGTGTTCATCTGGGAATCTTGGGGGCAGGGGTAGGGACACACTCAGATAAAGTAGGTGTTTTGTGCAGAACCTTGTGGGACATGAGGGGACAGGGAGGCCAATGCCTGAGGCAGCCTGGGTTCCTCAGCCAGCTCGGGCCAGCCCTGCAGGACACAGCCCAGCCAGCCCCTGTCGTGAGCAGGGAGGTGGAGAGTGTCTGATGGCAGTAGGATGGCAGATGGCCATCGGTGTGACCACAGTAGAAACAGCCAAGCCTACCCTATCGCTTTACAGACAGGTGACCAGGAGTACTTCCCTCCAGAGGTCTGGATTGCTTAGATGTGCTGAGAGAGACCATGGCATGCAGAACCACGATCATAATCAGACCTCTTCAATGGAGCAAACCCAGAAAAGATTAAAAGTCAAAACCCAAATCATCTCAGAATGAAAAGACTAACAGGAAGTCAAGGAAGTAAGCACATTGTTCCTCAGATACTAAAGGTGAGAGGTCTAAGATGGGCATTCATCTTCCAGAAGAACCACCTGTAACTCCAGCTCCAGAGAGTCCGACAGCTCTGGGCATCTGTACCCACACCCACAGCGCCCTGCACCCCGCCCTGTAATACATATAAGTAAAATTTATTTTTAAAATGTGAAAGTGGGATAACTAAGATGAAAATGACCTTTACCCAGTGCCGTGTAAGGTTTTGCTTTCCGGGACAGGGTTTCTCTGTGTAGCCCTGGCTGTCTTGGATGCTCTGTAGACCAGGCTGGCCTCGAACTCAGACCCGCTTGCCTCTGACTGCTGAGACCAGCACCGCCCAGCAAACATGAAAAATTTAAGAGATGCAAATGGAGTAAAAAGTGGGGGTTAGGCAGAGAAAGTGGGACATAGCTTAGACCGAGGCCCTGACACACCTGAAGCAAGGAACAGAAGCATGGTCGGGCTCTAGACCCTGAGCTCGGGGGCCGAGGGCTGCCTCTGCCCAGGCTCCAGGCTCCAGGCTCCATCTCAGCGCCCGTGCCTCACGACTGCCCGTAACGCCGGCTCCAGGGAATCTGGTGCCCCTCTGGCCTCTTGGTTACCCGTACACTTGTGGCCTTCATATACACAGACACGTGCACATGCAGATATAGACACCTCCGAAAACTTAATTCAAGTGAGGAGCCCTGCCCTGCCCTGCCCTGCCCTGCCCTGCCCTGCACTAGAGCTGTTGAGAGAACAAGGCACCAACATTGAGAGGAATTGTGAAGAGCTGGGCGCCGGGGTGTGGCTCAGTCCCAGCACGCTCTGTAGCATGTGCCTGCAGCCCCGCGTTTAATCCCACCTGCTGAAAACAACCCAGCTTCCTGGCAGAATGACTTACTAGGAAAGGCAAGGCACCTGTTAGACTTCCTGTCAGCAACACAGCCTGACGAAAGTCTAAAGCCTGACAGTGAGCGGGGTGAGGAGTCAGCCGAAAAGTGGAAGGGCGCTGACAGAGCAGGAGCCCTTCGGGTCGAGTCATGGCCTTACCTGGGCGCCTTTCCCCAAAACCTGATGCTGACAGCTTTGCACAGCTCCAGTGACCAGGGAGAGACAAAAGGTGGGCAGTGGGATTGGGCTTCATTGGGGCAAAGAACTAGCGGGCCACCCAGACGCCTGGCCACGAAGACAGCAGAGGAAAGGAGAGAGCCTCCGTAGGACATGTAGTATAACTGACCCCAGAAGGCAGCATGGGTCAACCCTGTAAGCGTCACCCACAGAGCCGTGATGAGGTGAGGATAGGCAGTATCTGTGGAGAAGAGGAGGTCTCTATCACTTAAGTAAGAACCTTTGCTTTCTGAGGGTTCATATGGCAATGACCAGTGTGGAGCTTTATTTGAAAACAAGACACAAAATAGGCCCCTCCTGATTGTGCTCCTTGAAGACGGCTTTGGCAAGCTGTCCTGGAGGGTCTAGGGCAAGAAGCAGAGAAGATAAACGGGCCATTGTTGAGAGCACCGGAGCCCAGCGAAGACAACAGGCCTTGAGGGCCACTCAGTGCGTTGGGCAGTCTAGCCACAGTGAGTTTAACATAATATTTGCTTTTGCTGTGGTACTGAGGGTCCAACCTGGAGTCTTGGATAGACATTCTAGATAAGGGCCCTACCACAGAGCTACACCCCTAGTCCTGCTTCTACTTTTTATTTTGAGACAGAGACTTGCTAAGCTGGCGTTGAGCTTCTAGCCCAAGCAGGTCTTGAACTTTCAAACCTGCCTCAGCTCCCTGCATAGCTGGGATTGTGGGTCTGTCACCAGGACCAGCCTGTAGTTTGATACCAGGAAGGGAGAGCTTCATTTGGTGAGAATAGAGAACCTTGAATACTGGGCGCAGATGGTGTGCCTACAACCTCCTGAAGTGATCCCAGCACCAAGACCTTGTCCCTGATGGGGTATCGAAGTCATTACACTGCCATCCCACAAAACAAAATAGCTGCCTCTTCGGTGTCCAGTTAGTGTGAGCTGAGCCTTGTCCCCAGCATACCAGAAACCTTTCTGAGAGAGAACCAGACAGCATCTCAAGACTGCCTTTGGCAAGGATGAGCTGCCAGGCTGGTGGTCCAGGGCTGAGGTTCGAGTTCCATCTCGCTGCTGGGGAATGCCAACTCCGAGCAGGCAGACGAAACAGAATGCTAGGCTGCATTTTCCCCTATGCCAGCATCAAGGCGCTGGGTATGCGGGAAGTGTGGACGCACCGCTGTGGTGGGGAAATGCAGCCAAAGATGGGTATCAGCCCGGGGGAGAAGCGATGCAGGCTGAGGCCGGAGCTGGGGTGCCCTGATTCCTGGGAGGCCAGGGTCGGGGGTGGGGAGCCCTGGCTCTGCTTAGCCAGAGTGTCCTGGAGCCTAGGGGGACCTTCCTCAGGAGACTTGGGCGGTGGGGCTCTGCATGACGAAGGTTTCCCCACAGCCCCCTCGAGGGTTCTTGATGAGAGAGAGTCCTTGATTCTAAACTGTTCATTGACTGTTCATCCTGGAGAATAGGTGTATACAACTTCCCCAGGGTGGATCAGGAAGGAATGTCCCGGAAGGCTAACCCCTTGCATCTCTCCCTCATTATCATGGAGACCTGTGTGTTCTGCGTCACCTGACCAGCGGTCATGTTCTTTATGTGGGGAGTGTGGTCTCCTGTTGCAGGCCAGGGATGTGGATCTGGTCGGGAGTAGGTGAGATGCCTACTGTCCTCAGGTGGGTGCGGGGTAGGTTTCCTGGCGTGGTCCACTGCCCCACAGATGTACTGTGTAGCTAGCTGGCAGAGACTCAGATGTCTGGTTCTAACGTTTTGAAATTTTATTTTGTGTATAAATGTTTTGCCTGTGTGCATGTATGTATACCACATATTTCCCCTGTGCCTGAGGAGGTCAGAAGAGGGTATGGGAGCCCCTGGACCAGGAGCTACTTACGGTTATAAGTCACCATGTGGGTGCTGGGAATCAAGCCTGAGTACCCTTGATCACTGGGCCATCTCTGAAGACCATTCTGAGGGGGAAAAAAGAAGCTGCCAGCCCTGTCTTCTCTGAGACAGTGCGGCCAAGAGAAGCTGACCTCCTAAGCGGACCATGGTGTCCCCTTGCTAAATGCCCAGCACCATTTCAAACCGCAGTGCTCTTTAGAACCTGCTGTTGTTGTGGAGCACAGCTTCCGGCATCAGCTAAAAAGGGACTCCACCTTTTCAGTAATTAGCTCGAGGGTCACTTAATATCTGCTTATCTACAAAACAGGCCCACTAAGCAGAACCACCGCACACCTTAGAAAGGTCAGAGCCTGAGGAAGGAGCTCTCGCGAGGGCTCCTTTCCGGCCTGCTCCAGTTCCCAGACCGCTCCTCCCACCTGAGCCTGTACTCTGCATTCAGATTCCATGCCTGACTGCAGATGCTGTGTAGAGGCACACAGCACGCTGGCACTCTGAATTTCTGAGCTTTACAATATTTTCAGTTATACTCTGCATGGGAGGGCATGGGGCAAGCGTGCCCCACACACATGGCGGCCAGGGCAAGCCTGAGGTGTGGCCTTCTGAGTTCAGACTGTCAGGCTGAGCAGCCACACTTGCCTGCTCGCGCGCGCGCGGCTGTCTCCCAGGCCCCGCTACGAAGGACGCTCGAGCACATATGCACCGTTGTGTTTTGTTTTCACCCTCTTCCTCCACCACCCTTGGGACTGGTCCCTTTCCCCATCTTAGATGGTTCTCCTGCTTTCTCCTGACCCCTGCCGGCCGGTCCTGGCCTATCCCCTTTCTACCACTTTCTACTTTATTCTCCCATATGTGCATTTGTGTGTGTGTGTGTGTGTGTGTGTGTGTGTGTGTCACTGTCACTGAGGCTGCCCTGCCAGGGGGGTCCCGGAATCCATTTCTCTCTGCCCATCAGGCAGCACTGGCGATTCGGGCCTGCACTGCCATACCTGGCTTTTACATGGATGTTGGGGATTTGAACTTGGGACCTTTTGCTTTCACAGCAAGTGAACTCCCCCCCCAACCATATATAGTTTCAGCTATTTATCTGAAGATTTCATTCCTTCTTTACCTCTGAATAAAATTGTGTTGTGTGTATGCAAGACACTTTCTTTATCCGTTCTTTTGGGGAAGGGCTTCTAAGCTGGCCTTGTTTCTTGGCACTTGTGATTAGCAGCAGCAGTGACCACAGTTGTGCAGGAATCTGCCCCGCCCACCTTGGGCCTGCATTGTTCTCCACGTGCACGATGCTCATTGGCTTTGCTTTAGACTAGTTAGTAAGTCTCAGCCTGGAGCATGTGGAGCCCCCCAGCTGGGCTTGTGACAGTCCATCTGACAGTGGGAGGTAAAGTGGGGTGTAAAGAAGGTCCCCCTGGCTACTGTGTCGGGTCAGTGGCCGGCTGTGGCTGCTCAGATGTAGCTGGCCACTGCAGATGGTGGCTTTCTGCTCCATCACCACACACCTAGCCCTGGCACCTGGGTATCTCTTCCAAGGAAGGAAGTGCAGCCGGGCACAGCACCCACAGGACCTTGGCTCCGACCCAGCAATTTACAGACACCGAGGGGGATGTGGAGACAGGTGATTGGACTTAGAGGGAGAGAGAGATTCATATGGATCAGGGTATTCAGAAAAAGGGAGACAGAAAGTCAAGTTTTTAATAGTTTCTTTTTTAAAAGATTTATTATTATATGTAATACACTGTAGGTATCTTCAGACACTCCAGAAGAGAGCATCAAATCTCATCGCAGATGGTTGTGAGCCACCATGTGGTTTCTGGGATTTGAACTCAGGACCTTCGGAAGAGAAGTCAGTGCTTTTAACTGCTGAGCCATCTCTCCAGTCCTAATAGTTTCTTTTCAATAGAGCTTGGGAGACAGGAGAAGGAGTAGGGCCCAGCAGGGTCTGGCTCCTTGTGTTGAGGGTGCGCACAGGCTCTCCCCAGGATGCTGTGGGAATTTGGTGGACGCAGCTCTTCGCAGTAGGACCAGCCAAAGACGAATGCTTAATCTTGGCCGCTGTGACCTTGCAGTCAGCTGAGTTACTACGCATGGCGTAGACCTCAGGCCATCTAGGAAGTGTGCAGCAACAGTGCGCGCCCCCCCTCCTCTCACCTGTCACTTCAGCGTCAGCAGCCCAGTCGGTGATGCTGTCACCGTCTGCATTCTTGGTTCTCTGCTGAACTGACTTTTGATCTAGCCCCTGAAGGCTTCGAGAGCTCCCATCTTAAGCTTTGAAGTCAGCCTCCTTTTGAATTTTCTACAACTCCCCCACCTCCCAGTGAGGCCCAGCTATGGTGGTCTGCAGGCAACACTTTACTGTGGAGCTACGGGGGCATTTGAGGTACATGTTTCATAAAGGGACTGCGTTCTTACCTTGTCTTCATGCCTGTTGTTATCTATTTGGCTTTAGGCTGGCCTCCTTAGGTTTTAAAACTGGACTTCTTTTTCTTAGTGTAGGAGGGACCTTGCCTTAAGTTCAGTGTCACCCAGCCCTGGCGGAGACAGGTGGCCTTCCGTCCCTCTGTGGGCTGTTCACATCCTTTGTCTCAGAAAGCAGACTTTGGTGGTTGCGGAGCCCCACCTCCCTACGATCCCATCCTAAGAAGCAGGTTGCACAGATTCGGGTTTGACACAGCCTCGGAGTGGGCACAGTCACTCAGTTGCAAGATTAGCTCAGAGGCAGCATTGAGCACATGGAGCTGGTGAAAGGGAGAGAGAGCGTCCCGGGGCCACGAGAGCCTTACAAGAGACGCCATCTGGGTGCGTTGGCAGGGAACACCTGGCAGGCCCTGGCGTGTGACTGCGGCTGTGGTTCTGCTGGGAAATGGGGGGCAGAGGAGGTTTGAGGGGTGGGCGGCCCCTGGGGAGCAGATGCAAGGCAGAGTCCACCCAGGCCTCGGACGGAGGCGCACGTAGAAAGGCTGGGCTACCGTGAGAGGTGGGGGGTGTTTTCAGTTGTCCAGACCAAGGCACCTCTACATGTAGAGGACACCATGTTGTCCATGGTGTGTGTGTGTGTGTGTGTGTGTGTGTGTGTGTGTGTGTGTGTACAGTCCAACTTAGTTTGTAATAGCGGCTAACGATGTGGGTGGGCCTCGCATGCCTAGGCAGAGGGGCTCGCATCCCGCCCAAGCTCGGCTCCCACCTTCTTTGTCTAACTGGTTTCTCCTTTTCTGTTGCCCACCCGGCAGTCAAATGTCCAAATGTGCCACCATTACTTCCTAGCCCGCAGGCCTGGCCCTCCCATCCTGGCTGGGTTTCGGGGGGCCACTGTGTTGTGCTTCTCCTCGCACCCCTACCCTCGGCCCTCTGCTGCTTTGGTGGGTAGACCTTTGTGAGGGCCTGGTAGCCTTAGGTCTGCAGGTCCAGAGAAAGACTAGCAGAGATCATGCTCTCAGAAGGAGAACAAGTATTAGGGAGATGGGCTACGAACACAGAAGTAGTTGAAATGCCTTGAGTGGTTGGTGTCCCACGGGATAAGGTGTACTGGATATGCATGGGTACAACCCAGCAGTCCTCAGGTTGGAGGAACCCCAAAAACACGAGCTGCCCTGGGCCCCTCGCTAAGCTGGAATCCATTGGTAGCCCGCGCATGGGTGTTTCCTGTGGGTCTGCCAGCTCTGACTTGCCTCCTCCTTCCCTCTTGATTTGCAGTGGACATCCTCATCATGGATGACGATGACGTCCCCAGCTGGCCCCCAACCAAGCTGTCCCCACCCCAGTCTGCACCTCCTCCTGGGCCCCCGCCCCGGCCACGGCCGCCAGCACCCTACATCTGCACTGAGTGTGGCAAAAGCTTCAGCCATTGGTCGAAGCTGACGCGGCACCAACGCACGCACACAGGCGAGCGACCCAACGCCTGTACCGACTGCGGCAAGACCTTCTCGCAGAGCTCACACCTGGTGCAGCACCGGCGCATCCACACGGGCGAGAAGCCGTATGCCTGCTCCGAGTGCGGCAAGCGCTTTAGCTGGAGCTCCAACCTCATGCAGCACCAGCGCATCCACACGGGCGAGAAGCCTTATACTTGCCCCGACTGCGGCCGCAGCTTCACCCAGAGCAAGAGCCTGGCCAAGCACCGGCGCTCCCACAGTGGTCTAAAGCCCTTCGTGTGCCCGCGCTGCGGCCGGGGCTTCAGCCAGCCCAAGAGCCTGGCACGCCACCTGCGGTTGCACCCGGAGTTGTCGGGGCCAGGTGTGGCGGCCAAGGTGCTGGCAGCCAGCGTGCGGCGTGCCAAGGCACCCGAGGAGGCCTCAGCAGCGGACGGCGAACTCGCCATCCCAGTGGGCGATGGCGAGGGCATCATCGTGGTGGGCCCGCCAGGGGATGGCGCTGCTGCGGCCGCGGCTCTGGCCGGGGTGGGGACGCGGGCTACGGGGACAAGGTCGCGCAGGGCGCCGGCGCCCAAGCCGTACGTGTGCATGGAGTGCGGGAAGGGCTTTGGGCACGGGGCTGGGCTGCTGGCCCACCAGCGTGCTCAGCACGGCGATGGGCTGGGGGTAGTGGGTGGTGAGGAGCCTGCACACATCTGCGTAGAGTGTGGCGAGGGCTTCGTGCAGGGTGCCGCGCTGCGGAGACACAAGAAGATTCATGCAGTTGGGGCGCCTTCGGTCTGCTGCAGCTGCGGACAAAGTTTCTATCGGGCGGGCGGAGAGGACGATGGCGAGGACCAGTCGGCTGGTGCGCGGTGCGCGGAGTGTCGGGGCGGGGAGGCCCGGTAGGGACGGGACGCCCGGGGGGTGGACAGGGCCCCTCGGGCTCTGTGGGGACTATCAGTGAGCAAGACCACGAAGGAGGCCCAGAGAGAACCAGACCGAAAGGAGCAGCGGCCTAGTCTCTCCTCCATGCTGTTCTGAGTGTGAGGGGACCCGCAGCTCTCCGGTTCTCAGGACTGCCCACAGCCTCTCTGCTGACCCGCCATACCGCCTGGCGGACCTGACCTTTGTAGGTTCCCAGTCTGGGAGCCAGAGACTTAGAGAACTGCAAGGATCAATTGGCACTAGACCCTCAGCGGAAAGACCACCCCCACTACAGGTGTCGGTCTGCGGTGTCATAAGGAAGGGAGGGAATCCTTGCCTTATGCATCGAGAGGGTCTTTCTTCTCTTCTAGAATTTTCTTTTAATCATACCGTTTGACCTCTCCCATCCATTATGTTTTCTGCCCCATGGGTCCTTATGGATTTTGTACCCCAAGTCGTTCCTCTCCCTGGATTTGCAGGAGCAGAGGTGTGAAGTGGCCTCCTCTTCCCAGCAGAGTCTCATTGAGAGGATGGGGTCCTGTGTGTTCCCTGCCCTGGCGGTGGAAGAAGGGATGTGGGGCAATAAATGGCATTATTCAATTGTCCCAGCACTGCCTGTTTCTTGAGTTCGGGATGGAGAAGGGAGAGAGGTTATCGGAGCTGTCCTCACTTTGGTGTGCACAAGTGACAAGCACCAGATGAGGGGTGACCATGTTGGACCCAGAGTGTTCTAAACCAGTTCCAGAAAAGACATGTGCTTGCCGAGGAGCCCCTTGCTGACCTGGTACAAGGTCACTGTTGAGACGGTGGTCTGTTCCAGGGATCAGAGGAGGAGGAGGAGCTTGGGGGAGGTTGTTTCTGGACGCAATGCCCAAGTGAGGACAGAATGTTGGCAGTTACCATGGCATGCGTTGTTCCAGATGCTGCTCAGTGCCAGTCCAGAGCATGCCCACACCCCTGCAGCTGCAGGGGCAGAAGGGACCTCAGTGTTAGGTGTAGTTTCTTGGGCGCAGTCCCCAGCACAAGTAATTTGGAAACATGCCAGATGCATGGTTTTTTAATATATGTGCCAGACATGTTTAATGATGCCAACTCTCCCCTCCCCTCCTTGTCCCTCTTGGGAGACTTGAAAATGGCACACAACTTCCGGGCCTTCCCAGCTAGTCAGCCAGCCATAGAGCAGGCTGAACAGGGTGGGGTGCTGCTGTCCAGTGATGACGTGGACAATGGGAGGAGGAGGAAGAGCAGGAGCGGGAACGGCTGAGACACAGTATTCAGTGTTTTCTGAGCTTGTTTGGTCATGAAACCTTCCAGTCTATCATAAAGCACCTTGTCGCTGGTGTGCTAAATTCTGCCACCATATGATGCCTTAGCCCCGCCTGTCAGCATCATGACAGCTCCGGCCTGGGTCTCTTCCAATGGAGCCCCTCTCCCACTCAGTCCACAGGCATCCTAGTCTCTAACCCACCCATGTCCTACCTGGAGGGACAGTGTTCCATTTTCGAGCTAAGGGAGCAGGTCAGTGGAGGCCAAGTGTTGTGCCCAGGTTCTCTCAGTAGAGGAATAGCAGATATTAACCATTAGACTCTAGTCCATATACTATGCTACATTGAAAACAGCTTACAGAGTTGACTTTCTTTTTTAAAATTGATTCATTGATTATGTGCATGAATTTGCATGTGGTAGTCAGAGGATAACCTATAGGAATTACTTTTCTTCTTCTACTCTGTGGATTCCAGGATCAGCCTCTGGTCATGAGTCCTGGAGGCAGGTGCCTTCCCTGCTGAGCCATCAACTCATAAAGACTTTCCATTCGTACAGGGATTTGGGCTCACGGGAGCTGTGCTGGGAATTTGGGTAGAGAATTGTTGTTCAGTCACAGTAATTTTTTTTTTAACTTATGGAGGAGATACCACCAACTCTTTCCTATAGTAGCTTAATTAATTAATTAAGTAGCCCTTTATTTATCATCTTTTGGCATACTTAGTACAAAAACAAGGCTTAGTTTTTGTAAAGGTAGCACACAGAATTAAAATGTATTTTTGAGACATGGTATCACATAGTGCTGTGTGGTTGAAGATGCCCTTCCTCTCATCCTCCTGCCTCCCTTCTCAGTGCTGCGACTGAATATATATGCCGCCTCTCTCAGCTAAAAACTCTTTCTGGGGCTGGAGAGATGGTTCTGTGGTTAAAAGTACATCCTGCTCTTGCAAAGAACCTGGGTTTAGTTCCCAACACCCACATGAATTGCTTGTAACTCAAACTCCAGCGTATCTGATGCCCTAGATGGTCTGCAGGAACACACACACACACACACACACACACACACACACACACGTGGGCGGACAAAGGGAGGGAGGGAGGTGCACACATTCTAGAATGCTTCACTCTGACAAATACATTCTTTCTTTGTTCATTAGTCCTTCCCCTTCCTCCACCACCTCTTCCACCTCTCCTTAGTTCCTTTGCATCTACAGGTAGTTCCCCCTTCTGCTTTCATGCCATACACCCAGAAACACCTGATTCTGCATATGGGAAAATGGCACACTAGAGGGTTTAAAGAACGGCCTTCTCTGCGCCAGCGAGATAATCCAGTGGGTGAAAGTCCTTTCCACGGAAACCTGACAGCTCGAGTGTACTCCCTGGAATTCACGGGGTGGAAGAAGGCAGCTGACTCCTCAAAGATGCCCTCTGACCTGCACGAGTACTGTGCATACCCGCGACTGTGCGCACACTTACATGCTCACATGCAGTAGTGAGGGTACTCTCAGAATGTGAGCGTGCCCTGCAGACCATCCTTCGTTTACAATCCTGTCATTTACTAGCACCCGCCATCTCTAAGCATGTCACCTGGCATCCTCGTACGACTGTATATCTCCAATTCACCCCACTTTGTTGTCTCCATTACCAGGGATCCAACCCAGGACCTCTTTCTTTATGTCTCACATATCCCAGGCTGGCCTTAAATGTTAAATAGCTGCTGTTGACCTTGACCTGGCTCTCCTGCCTTCCCAGTTGCATGCTGGGATTATAAGACTATGCTACCACCCCTGGCTCATAAGTATCAATAGTCACCCAAGCATCCGTGTACCCCAGATCTGTACGTCAGATGATTAGGGTGGCCACAGTGTTCTGAAGGATCAGCACTTCCCTACCCTTTGCAGGACGACTGTGGCCCCCCACCCCCTACTGTCCTCACAGATCATGTCACATTGGCCAACTGTCCTGGTGCTGCATAATGTCAACTCTCCTAGGAGGAGAGGCATTCTTGCAAAGCAGCCCCGAGCAGGGACAATGCTAATGATATCAATACAGAATAGCTACATACTTCTAACTCCTGGTAAAACTTCAGACATTTGTGTGAATGGAAGAAGGGAAGCCATGGTGCGTGTGTGGAGATCAGAGGATGACTTGGGGACTCAGCTCTCCCCTTCCCTCATGTAAGTCTTGGGGATCTAAGGCTATCAGTCTCAGTAACAAGTGCCTGCACTCCCTGAGCTAGCTGGCCTCTGCTCCCAGAAATAGGCTTTTCATTCTCATTAGCAGACTTGGTAGGGGGTCAGGCCAGTCACCTGACTTTAAGGCTTCCTTCTTTTCAAAACAGGGTCTCATGAAGGCTCTGCTGTCTGGAACTCACTCTGCAGACCACCAAGTTGTCCTGCCACCCATGTGCTGAGATCCAAGGTGTGTGCCGCTGTACCTGGAAACGTTCACGCTTCCACACGGAATGAGCCCAGAACACTCTCAGGCTTCAGAAATGCTTTTTGCATTGTGAGGCCACCAAAAAATTAAAAGAAGCTGTGTGAGGCACATGAAAGCAGGTGTGCTTCCCTGGTGCTCCAGGCACACGGATGGCATCCAGAGCAGACGTCCTGGCTTTGAGAGATGGTTCTACCATGTACTCTATGGGAATGCGCGGCACCCCATGACTAAGAATCCTTATAAGATAGGCAGAAGCGACTCACTTCTTAGGTGTCCTAAAGGTCTGTAGCTATATACAGTATACACATTCATCACAGGAGCGCAGCAAGGAGACGGTCCAGAGGGATGGAGAGTTCATTTGTCATGTGTGCTGTCTAGGTGTGTATATGCATATTTTTGGACATGTGTGCACATGTATGTGGGTCCCCATGCTTGTGTGTGAATGTTCACATGGAACCATTTCTCCTTTCAGTTGGTGCTGTGAGAATATTTTCTTTCTCCATCTCCCAGCCCTGGGATTTCAAGCATATGCCCCCACACCTGGCTTTTTACATGGTTGGGTGTATCAAATTCAGATCCCCATGCTTGCATGATAAGCCCTTTGGCAACTGAGCCACGACTCATCTCACCTCAGCCCTCTGATATAACATACCCACTGATCGACATGATGAGCTTTTCTAAATGCTCTGTGTTTATTTCACTCTCACTACTTCCTCCGAGGTGAGACAAGCATTTCACAGTTAATGAAGTCCGAGGACGTGAAGGAGAGGGGACTCATGTCTTCAGTTTTTCCGCCAGTTACGGTCATCTTCATCAATAGCATACCCGCCTCTGTCAATCACCCTGGGGCTTGATAAACAGCAGTTCCTCAAGATGTCATCTTACCTGGCCATAGTACTCCTGCTTCCACGGGCTGGGAAGAAAGGGATGTCATGTTGGGACCTAGATGTCCTGGGAGCCAGATCAGGAACTACAACCCTTTTTGAGAACACTCTTCCCCAGTTTCTTTTCTATTAGTTGCAGTATGTCTGGCTTTATGTGGAAGTCCTTGATACACTTGGAGTTGAGCTTAGTACAAGGCGATAAGAATGGATCAATTCTCATTCTTCTGCATGCTGACCTCCAGTTGGACCAGCACCATTTGTTGAAAAGGCTATCTTTTTTCCACTGGATGTTTTGAGCTCCTTTGTCGAAGATCAAGTGACCATAGGTGTGTGGGTTCCTTTCTGGGTCATCAATTCTATTCCATTGATCCACCTGCCTGTCACTGTACCAATACCATGCAGTTTTTAACACTATTGCTCTGTAGTATTGCTTGAAGTCCAGGATACTGATTCCCCCAGTTCTTTTACTGTTGAGGATAGTTTTAGCTATCCTAAGTTTTTTGTTATTCCAGATGAATTTGAGAATTGTTCTAACTCTACGAAGAACTGAGCTGGGATTTTGATGGGGATTGCATTGAATCTGTATATTGCCTTTGGCAAGATGGCCATTTTAACTATATTAATCCTGCCAATTCACTAGCATTGAAGATTTTTCCATTTCCTGAGGTCTTCTTCAATTTCCTTCTTCAGAGACCTGAAGTTCTTGTCATACAGACAGATCTTTCGCTTGTTTGGTTAGAGTCACACCAAGATACTTTATATTGTTTGTGGCTCTTGTGAAGGGTGTCATTTCCCTAATTTCTTTCATAGCCTGTTTATCTTTTGAGTGTAGGAAGGCTACTGATTTGCTTGAGTTGATTATATATCTGGCCACTTTGCTGAAGTTGTTTATCAGCTGTAGGAGTTCTCTGGTGTTTTTGGGTCACTTAAGTATACTATCATATCATCTGCAAATAGTGATAGTTTAACTTCTTCCTTCCCAATTTCTATCCCTTTAATCTCCTTATGATGTCTAATTGCTCTAGCTAGAACTTCAAGTACTATATTGAAAAGATATGGAGAGAGAGGGACAGCCTTGTCTAGTCCCTGATTTTAGTGGGATTGCTTCAAGTTTCTCTCCATTTAGTTTGGTGTTGGCTACTGGTTTGCTGTATATTGCTTTTACTATGTTTAGGTATGGGCCTTGAATTCCTGTTCTTTCCAATACTTTTAGCATGAAAGGATGCTGAATTTTGTCAAATGCTTTTTCAGCGTTTAATGAAATGACCATGTGTTTTTTTTCTTTGAGTTTGTTTATGTAGTGGATTGCATTGATGGATTTCCATATATTGAACCATCCCTGCATTCCTGGGATGAAGCCTACTTGATCATGATGAATGATCGTTTTGATGTGTTCTTGGATTCAGTTGGCAAGGATTATATTGAGTATTTTTGCATCTATATTCATAAATGAAATTGGTCCGAAGTTCTCTTTCTTTGTTGGATCTTTGTGTGGTTTTGGTATCACCGTAGTTGTGGCTTCATAGAATGAGTTGGGTAATATTCCTTCTGTTTCTATTTTGTGGAATAATTTGAAGAGTATTGGTATTAGGTCTTCTTTGAAGGTCTGATAGAATTCTGCACTAAAACCATCTGGTCCTGTGCTTTTTTTTTTTGGTTGGAAGACTTTCAATGACAACTTCTATTTCTTTTGGGGTTATGGGACTGTTTAGATGATCTCTTTGATCCTGATTTAATTTTGATGTTTGGTATCTGTCTAGGAAATTGTCCATTTCCTCTAAATTTATGATGGGATTTCTAAACTTGGGAACAATAGAATGACTTCAGCCATAACACCAACTAAGTCTGTACACAAACCAAAGCAGTAGCTGCTGCCTTTAGACTCTTTTTTTAATAGGCAGGCAGTGGTTCATAGGAGCTAAACTCTCAGATGTGGGGACCAGGGCTCATATTCCACCATTTCACAGTGAAACTTCTTCCAAGAAGGCCGCACCTATTCCAACAAGGCTACGTCCCCTAACAATGCCACTCCCCGGGCCAAGAATATTCAAACCACCAGTGATTGAAAGTTTTGTTAGGTATAGCAGGTTGAGCTGGCACTTGTGATTTCTTACACCCTGCAGCACATCTTTTCTGGCCCTTCTGTCTCCTAGAGTCTACATTGATAAGTCAGGTGCAATTATAGTAGGTCTGCCTTTATGTTTGCAAGAACTAGCCTCATCTTGGAGAGGGTGTCCTGAGAAAGGAGTGTTCTGGAGTGACAAAAAAATGACAAGATCAATAATGGATGCAAGCTGACAGCCTAGTCTTCTGTCTGAGATGGCTCTCTAGAATTAAATCATCCACCCAGGTTCCCTTTTGTCTATACCATGAATCAGCATTTTATTAACTTAGCCCCTTGATTTTAGAAAAGACAGCAAGTACATTTTTTAAAATTTTCTATATTTTTTGTTTACATTCTGAAGGCTTTCCCCTTTCTCAGTTCCCCCCTCACCATATATCCCATATGTCCTCTTCCCCCTTCTTCTTATTCTTCTTATTCTTTCTCTCCCCCACCCCCTATTCCCCAATCACCACCCCACCATTTCTGGTACTCTCCTACAAAACTGGATCCAGTCCTTTCAGGACCAGGGTCCTCTCCTTCCTTCTTCTTGGGAATCTTTTGACTGGCTAATTGTGCCTTGAGTATTCAGAGCTTCTGGGCTCATTAATATTCACTTATCAGTGATTGCATTCCATGTGTATTCTTTTGTGATTGGGTTAACTCACTTAGGATGATATTTTCCAGATCCAACCATTTGCCTACAAATTGCATGAATTCATTATTTTTAATTGCTGAGTAGTATTCCATTGTATAAATATACCACATTTTCTGTATCCATTCCTCCTTTGAGGGACATCTGGGCTCCTTCTAACTTCTGGCTATTATAAATAAGGCTGCTATGAATATAGTGGAGCATGTGTCTTTATTGTATGCAGGGGAATCCTCTGGGTATATGCCCAGGAGTGGTATGACAGGGTCCTCTGGAAGTGTCATGCCCAATTTTCTGAGGAACTGCCAGACTGATTTTCAGAGTGGTTGTGCCATCTTGCAGTCCCACCAACAGTGTAGGAATGTGCCTCTTTCTCCACATCCTCGCCAGCACCTGTTGTCTCTTGAGTTTTTAATCTTAGCCATTCTGACTGGTGTGAGGTGGAATCTCAGGGTTGTTTTGATTTGCATTTCCCTGATGACTAATGATGTTGAACATCTCTTAAGGTGTTTCTTGGCCATCCGAATTTCTTCTGGTGAAAATTCTTTGTTTAGCTCTGTACCCCATTTTTCGATAGGGTTATTTGGTTCTTTGGGGTCTAACTTCTTGAGTTCTTTGTATATATTGGATATTAGCCCCCTAGCAAGTACATTTTTACAATATAGGAATTGAACTCAGAGATCTGCCTGTCTTTGTAAGCACAAACATAACATTTATGTGGGTGAGATATGGCTCTGAGATCACAATTCCCACCATGCCTGGACCTAAATTTGCTCTGTCCCAGGCTGACCTTAAACTCAGAAATCTGCCTGCCTTTGTATCTTTCTAACAAGCTGGCTCATTAATACAGTTGCCTTTGTTTTTTCATGTCCATGAAGCCCCTCATACAATTCATATTACATGCTTATATTTTGCACCACTGAGAAAAAAACATATATTTGAACTCATGTGTTTAGATTTTTTTTCATACCCTTAAGGACTTTCCTGACGGTCACAGCATTCACCGCTTTGTAGACGAACACAAGACATACTCTTGCCTCCTGGACTTGTGCTATTTCTAATTATCATGGAGTCATTAACCTTGGCAGGAAGAATATTTCCTGAAGGAGGAACATAAAGTAAACTATGTACATTATTATATACAAAGAGGCCTTATACCTACAGCGAGCATCAACACTCACAGAGAACAATGCTCTACTGGCTCCAGGGATGGGCATTCAGGACTCAGCAATTGTTACTTGGTCCTTTTCCCTTGCAGTTTTTAATATTTTTATATTGTTCTCTATGTTTTAGAGTTTTGAGTATTATGCAGCATGGGCCTGCCTTTTCTGGTCCAATTTATTTAGTGTTCTGTGTGCTTCTTGTACTTTTAAAGGCACCTCCTTGGAAAAGCCTTGAACACATAGGCACAGGTGAAAATTTCCTGAACAGAACCCCAATAGCCTATGCCCTAAGATCAAGAATTGACAAATGGGACTTCATAAAATTATAAAGTTTCTGTAAAGCAAAGGATACTGTCAATAGGACAAAACGGCAACCAACAAATTGGGAAAAGATCTTTACCAACCCTACATCTGACAGAGGGCTAATATCTAAAATATACAAAGAAGTCAAGAAGTTCAGAGATCTCCAGAGAATGAAATAACCCTATTAAAAATGGGGTACAGAGCTAAACAAAGAATTTTCACCTGAGGAATATAGAATGGCTTAGAAGTGCCTAAAGAAATGTTCAACATCCTTAGTCATTAGGGAAATGCAAATCAAAACAACCCTAGGATTTCACTTCACACCGGTCAGAATGGCTAAGATAAAGAACTCATGAGACGGCAGGTGCAGGAGAAGTTGTGGAGAAAGAGGAACACTCCTCCACTGCTGGTGGGATTGCAAGCTGGTACAACCATTCTGGGAATCAGTTTGGTGCTTCCTCAGAATACTGGGCATAATACTACCAGAGGACCCTACTATACCACTCCTGGGCATATGCCCAGAGCCTTCTCTAACAGAGGAGGCTCTGTTAGTGCATGACAAATAAACTCTCAGCCAGCCATTGAACTGAGCACAGGGTCCCCAATGGATGAGATAGAGAAAGGACCAAAGGAGCTGAAGGGGTTTGCAGCCCCATAGGAGGAACAACAATATGAGTCACCAAATACTCTGAGAGCTCCCAGGGACAAAACCATCAACCAAAGAGTACACTTAGAGTTACCCATGGCCCCAGACACATGGGCAGCTGAGGATGATCTTGTTGGACACCAAATGGGAGGGAAGCCCTTGGTCCTGGAAAGATATGATACTGTACTGTAGAGGAATACCAGGACAGGGAAACGGGGTGGGGGTGTGGGGGTGGGGGTGTTGATTGGGGAATGGGAGATGGCTTACAGGATTTTTGGGCGAGGGGAGACCAGGAAAGGGGACAACATTTGAAATGTAAATAAAGAATATACCTAATTAAAAAAGACATCTCCTTCTTTAAGTTAGAATATTCTTCTATGATTTTGTTGAAGAGATATTTTTGGGCCTTTGAATTCCCTCTCTTCTCTTTCCTTTATTCTAGTTTTCTTTGGTTTGGTCTTGTTATACTGTCCCAGATTTCCTGGATCTTTTGTGTTGAGAGTTTTTAGATTTGAATTTTTTTTTTTTTTACTGATGTATCCATTTCTCCTTCCTTCCTTCCTTCCTTCCTTCCTTCCTTCCTTCCTTCCTTCCTCCTTCCTTCCTTCCTTCCTTCCTTCCTTCCTTTCTTTTTTTCTTTCTTTCTTTTCTTTTTTTTTTTGATTTTTGATTTTGGTTTTTTTTTGAGACAGGGTTTCTCTGTATAGCCCTGGCTTTCCTGGAACTCACTCTGTAGACCAGGCTGGTCTCGAACTCAGAAATCCACCTGCCTCTGCCTCCCAGAGTGCTGGGATTAGAGGTGTGCGCTACCACCGTCCAGCGATGTGTCCATTTCTTTTAGCCTATCTTCAACCCCTGAGACTCCCTCTTTCATCTCTTGTATTCTGTGAATGAAGTCCACCTCTATAGTTCCTGTTCAAATTCCTACATTTTGCATTCTAGAGTACCTTGTTTGTTTTTTATTGATTTTATTCCCAGTTTTAGGTCTTGATCAATTTCAATCATTTCCTGTCACTGCATGTATGTGTCTGTCTATCTGCTCGCCTGTCTGTCTGTCTGATTGTCTGCCTTTCTGTCTGTCTATGTGTGTGTTTCATCAGTGTTGGAACATCTAAGGCCTAATGTGGTATAATATGTGGGCTCTAATAAAGATATATCTCCCTGACTGCTTTTGATTGTATTTCTATGCTGTTATCTAGGCATCTGGATGTGTACAAAAATACTGGAATGTGTTAAGGAGAGAAAATGGAGGGCATCATTGTGATAATTTGAGAATAAGGTCAGAAAGAAACCTCAGACCATAGTAGATTTCCTTTTAGAGAGCTGGGGATATGACTAGGAATGACTGGGTCTCAAGAACAGTAGGAAATGTGTGGATATCCATTTTCCTCTTGTTTCCCTGGGAGGAACAGCCCTTAGTTATCAAGGAGTGCCTGTCGGAGTTGGAGTAGGGGTCAAACAACAAGCCGGGTGAGGAAGGTTAGAAGGGGGAGCTCTGTGGGAGCCACAGGAGCTGGAAGCAGGGTAACACGGAGAGCTGCCACAGGTGCTTTGTTGCAGAGCTGGGGATGAGACTGAGGAGTTAGATCTGAAGGAGCAACAGGAGAAGAAAATGTCTGTATGCAACCTTACTTGTTTTCTGGCAGGCCTGGCCTATGGGTTAACAGGGGCTACAGTTGGATTTGGGGACTGAGGAAAAGCAACCAATGGGGAAAGGAAGGTTAAAAGAGGGAAACTGGTCCTATCCACAAGAGATGGTAAAGGGCTAAAAAAGCTGTCACTAAGTGTTCTGCTGCAGAATTTGAAATCCTCACAGTTAATCTTCCAACTTGTGAAAAGTAATTAAATAAAAGAGAAAAAGTAGAGGCATGCACATCTATAAATTCAAGGCCAGCCTGCTCTACAAAGAAAGTTCCTAGACAGCTAAACTTAAGGCAGAGAAGAAAACTGCCAAAACAAGGAAGCTGGTGAAGAACTCATTCAACCTTAGCTATGTTCCAGTTCCAGTAAGCAGTGGAACTTGACAGCTTTGTCCACATGGTTCTGGCTTTAGAGTCAAGGATAGAAGAAAGGAGTTTTGGAATCTTCCTTTGTGACTAAGGAAAGTTGCTGAGGTCCGGTGTGTGGCAGGGGTGACCCTGCACAGAGGTCTAGTAAGGTCACCAGGTGAAGTTGGAAGGTGGACTCCATTGGAGCCAGCAAAAGGTGATAGTTGCCAGATTCTCGGGATACTTCCCAAGGAATGAGGCTAAGAGGGTGTGAAACCAGCCCCAAAGAAAATAATATGCTGCATCCAACAAAGCTGAAAGCAGTTGAGACCTGAAGAGTATTTTGAGATTGGACATGGAGATGCAGAGTTTGGAGTTTGCCCAGCTAGTTTTTAATCTTGCTTTGGTCCAGTATATCTTCACTATCCTCCCTTTCCTCTATTTTGGAATGATAATATATGTTCTCTGCCATTATATTTGGGAAGTATGTGATCTACTTTTTGAGTTTCATTTAATAGGATATTAGAGTTAAGACATTGCATGAATCTCCAATGCAATCCCCATTAAAATTCCAACTCAATTCTTCATAGAGTTAGAAATACCAATTAGTAAATTCATCTGGAATAACAAAAACTATTCTCAAGAATAAAAGAACTGCTGGTAGAATCACCATCCTGACCCCAATCAGTACAACAGAGCAATAGTGATAAAAACTGCATGGTATTGGTACAGTGACAGACAGATAGATCAATGGAATAGAATTGAAGACCCAGAAATGAACCCACACACCTATGGTCACATGATCTTTGAGCTAAAACCATCCGGTGTAAAAAAGACAGCATTCTCAAAGCATGGTGCTGGTTCAAATGGCAGTTACCATGTAGAAGAATGCAAATTCATCCATTCTTATCTCCTTGTACAAAGCTCAAGTCCAAGTGGATCAAGGACCTCCACATAAAACCAGACACACTGAAACTAACAGAAAAGAATGTGGGGAAGAGCCTCAAGCACATGAGCACAGCGGAAATTTTTCTTAACCGAGCACCAATAGCTTATGTTCTAAGATCAAGAATTGACAAATGGGACCTCATAAAATGGCAAAGCTTCTGTAAGGCAAAGGACTCTGTCAATAGGACAAAATGGCAACCAACATATTGGGGAAAGATCTTCATCAATCCTACATAGGATAGTGGACAAATATCCAATATTTACAAAGAACTCAAGAAGTTAGACTCCAGAGAACCAAATAACCCTATTAAAAATGGGGTGCAGAACTCTCAACTGAGGAATACCAAGTGGATGAGAAGCACCTAAAGAAATGTTCGACATCCTTAGTCATCAGGGAAATGCAAGACAAACAACCCTAAGATTCCACCTTACACCAGTCAGAATGGCTAAGATAAAAACTCAGATGGCAGCAGATGCTGGCCAGGATGTGAAGAATGAGGAACATTACACCGTTTCTTGTGGGACTGCAAGCTGCTACAACTACTCTGGAAATCACTTTGGAGGTTTCCCAGAAAACATGACACCCAGCTATCCCACTCCTGAGTATATACCCAAAAAGATGCTCCACCATATAATAAGGACACATGCTTTACTATGATCATAGCAGCCTTATTTGTAATAGCCAGAAACTGGAAAGAACTTAGATGTCCTTCAACAGAGGAATGGATATAGAAAATATGGTACATTTACACATTGTTTTTAATAGCTATTAAAAACAATGAATTCATGAAATTCTTAGGCAAATGGATGAAACTCGAAAATATTATCCTGAGGGAGGTAACCCAATCACAAAAGAACACACATGGTGTGCACTCACTAATAAGTGGATATTAGCCCACAAACTTGGAATACCCAAGATACAATTCACAGACCACATGAATCTCAAGAAGAAGGAAAACTAAGGTGTGGATACTTTGGCCTCTCTTAGAAGGGGGATCAAAATACCCATGGGAAGAGATACATCAACAAAACGTGGAGTAGAGACCAAAGGAAAGGCCATCTAGAGATTGCCCCACCTGGAGACCCATCCATATACAGTTACCAAATCCTTACACTATTTTTGATGCAAACAAGTGCTTGCTGACAGGAGCCTGATATAGCTGTATCTTGAGAGGCTCTGCTAGTGCCTGACAAATACAGAAGTGGATGCTCACAGCCATCCATTGGACTGACAACAGGGTCAACAATGGAGGAGCTAGAGAAAGAACCCAAGGAGCTGAAGGTATTTGCAGCCCTATAGGTGAAACAACAATATGAACCAACCAGTACCATAAGAGCTCCCAGGGATTAAACCACCAACCAAAGAGTACACATGGAGGGATCTATGGCTCCAGCTTCATATGTAGCAGAGGATGGCCTTGTCAAATATCAATGAGAGGAGAGGCTCTTGGTCCTGTGAAGGCTTGATGCCCCTGTATAGGGGAATGACAGGACAGGGAAGCAGGAGTGGGTGGGTTTGTGAGCAGGGGAAGGGGGTTGAATGGGGGTTTTCAGAGGGGAAACAAAGAAAGGGGATAACATTTGAAATGTAAATAAAGGAAAAATTTAAAAGTTAAATAAATAAATAAATAAATAAATAAATAAATAAGTGATTGCATGAATCTCAAAAGGTATGTCGAACTTTGAACTTTTAAACATTGTTGAGACAGTGGTAGACTATGGGTACCTTTACAGTTAGTCCAAGTATACTTTCCATTATGTTATACCTATAAGTCTATAAGGGGGGTGTTGAATGTGGTGTTTTCAATAGGTATGACCCACACAGACTTATGTGTTTGAAAGCTTGACTCATAATCAGTGGCACTATTAGCAGGTATGGTCTTTTTTGAGAATGTGTGGCATTGTTGAATGGCTCTCAGACTCTTTTCTAGCACCATGTCACTTGCCTTCTTCCTATAAGCCAACTCTTATTAAATGTTTTTCTTTATATGCGTTACCATGGACATGGTGGCTTTTCACAAAATAGAAGTCTAACTAAGACATTATGGAAACCTCTTCTCTGAACTTAGCGATATAATAGCCCACATTTAATTTATTATTTATTCATATTAAAGGCTTCCTAGGAAATTGTCTCATGTCACTGAGGTAAAAATAAAGTTTCATAGATACTCAATGCAGAAACATGAACCTTTTAAAAATACTAATTAGGCAATTTGTTAAATCTCTACAAGGAAAGGGTACATGGTAAAGAGTAAGGAGTTCAAGTGAGTGTTGCTGATGCTTTAGTGGTTCTGTTTAACACTCCAAAAGGTATCATGTGAGTGGCTCTAAGCAACCAGATCTTAAATATTTGAGAAAGAAAAGAGATTTGATTCCAGACTCCATCCACACACCCCACAATGCTTATCTCTTCATTTACTCTCCCTTGGGATATACATTATAATGCAGCTTTGAGAATTAAAATAAGCATCATCATCCAGAGAATCTAGAAAGAGACTAGTGTGTTATTGTAACAGTATCTGGAGTCAATGGAATGCTTTGCCAAAGAATCAAAGTTTAAGTTATACCACAATGTACCTTATTAGCTCATTTCTGATGCTATGATCAAATACTAAGACTAAAACTACACTAGAAGAGAAAGGAGTTTATTGTACCTTATAATTTAGAAAAGAATACAATCCAACATGAGAAGAAGGCATAGCATCAGGAGGAGCATGAGCCCAGTGTGAAAGTAAGAATGTTCAAAGATCACATTGCATCTATAGACAGGAAGCAGAGACTAGGAATAGGAAGTGGAGCCACACTATAAAACTTAAAATCTTGTACTCAGTGACATGTTTTCTCCAGCAAGAGTAAACTCTCTAAAGATTCAATAACCTACTCAAAAGGGCCACCAATTGGGGACCAAGTTTTCCAATACAAGATTCTATAGGTGACATTTCTTATTCACACCATATTCTGACCATGGCCAGCATAGGCTCATGTCACCTCTTAACACAAAAATACATATAGCCCAAGTTCAAAGTAGCCATAGTCCTTAATAATCTTTCAAATTTTCTAATACATGTCTGAGATGATAGATTTGCCAATACAAAACCTGACGAATGCATGTTCTATAAGTATTGAAATGCCAAAAAGTTTAATAATGATGTAAAATTACTGTAAGTCAATCTATAACACTTATTTTTTAAAAGTGAGAGCTCTGAATGTGGTGTATGCTTGTATTGCCACTGTTTAGAGGTAGAAATAGGAGGATCAAGAATTCTGGGCTGTCCGCAGCTACTTTATGAGCTAACCTGGCCTCCACGAAACCTAGTCTCAAAAAATATATCAATATTAAAACATGGAATTATTCTTTGCATGAAGTGTTTTTTAAATAATATAAACAATAACAGAAATGTGTGCACTGTGAGATCATTTGAATAGATCTTGACCTCTGTTATCTTCCAAGAAAGAAAAAAAATAAGATAGACACAGGCCTTTTCCTTCACACACACAAAAATAACTTTCTATTATTTTAATTTGGGTGTTTCTCTATAATCTCTTATATTCTCAGCCAGTCTCTCTAACATTAATTTCTTCCATATGTGTGAGCAAACAATTCTTAAGAAGATCAGGAACATTGTTACAGTGTGTGATTAAGAAGTGCAGATGTTAAGTGTCCTCTACCGCAGATGAAGATCTTAGTACAACGCCCACTAATTACACTTGGTAGGTCTGTGATTTGGACATTCATCTCTATTAAATCAATGTGAATATATTTTAAACAAGTTACAGACACATATTTTAAAATAAAGAGTAAAATGCAAATATCTACTCATTTTTTGTGTGTTGGCTATAAAATACAACCCTTTATATGATCTGGGTGTATCAGAATCACTGGTGATTGCCCTCGACCTTAAAATCTGGTATTCATATAGAAGCTTTGTGTTTTAATTTCAGTTCTGCCATTTTATAAGGTTTTTATCTTGGGTGAAATTTTTCTTTTAAGACTGCTTCAATCTGCCTAATACTATTGGTAGAAATACCAGTCCTGGTCCTGAGAAAATCAAACATTACTTTTAGTACAAGTGACCAGGGCCCCAGGACATAATAACTATCTGGTTGAGCAAGAAAGAGATAATGGGTTCTTTCTGATGCTCATCACAGCTTTTACACAGAGTAAGATGGTCTGGCCTCGGATCAAAATGTCCTTTAGCATGTAACACTAGGCAAATCTTTGGAGCATGACTTACTCATTATGTATATGTTTATTATAATTTCCATAACTTCATGAATATTCAGGAACTTATCTGCCTCTTCTTTGGGAAAAGTTTTAACTTCACTAAAGATGACTAGAAGAATATTTTTCAATAAAGCAGAAAAAAGATAAATAATTCAAGGATGTGCTAAACGTCAGCCACAAATATCAATCTATAAATAAGAGATATAGGAAAGCCCCTTTCATTCCTAGAAATGTATGTTTATTGGATTGTGATAGTTGTGATTTGAGATTGTGCTATGATAAAAAAATTATAATAAAAAATCATTTCTTTCCAAAATTAGGTTCAAAGATAAAGTCAACTCTCTAGAATTACTTGGGTGGCAATGTTTAAAAAGAACATAAATTTTGTCTTCTGAGTTGCTATCTCCTGCTTTTCTATACATACAGAATGAGTTCTGCAACTGCACAAAGTAAATGATTTCAAAAGAAATGGGTATCACTTTACTATTTTATGTCTTAAAGAGAAAAAGACAGAGATCAAATATAAAATAACAAAGTTGAAAGTTTTCAGATTTACTGTCATGTTAGCAAAACCAAAAGCTCCCCCAAAAGACAACAGTTTGAGAATAACACCATAGAACATTCTAAAGTAGATGTTTCTAATGTGTTGGATCACTCTATGAAATTTAGGACAAGGAATTCACTGTGGAGTGCTCACTGTGTGTGTGAGCAGACAGAGTAGGAGGAGCAGAAAGAGAGAGCATAAATTCAGAGGCAAGGTTCGCTCTTGTGTGTGCCATCTGCAGGCAACTGGAAGTGATGAGCCATCTTGTGGGCTGGGTGTTGCTACCTGTCTTCATGTCTGGGCTGAATGCAGGTGAGGTGAAAAAGAAGGGGTGAGGGCTGTAGGAGGAGAGTTCAGAGCAAGTGAGGATGGAGAACAGCTGAAGACAATTCTCTCTGATAGCTTTTCAATGAGGCAAATCAAGAGCAGAGAGCCATGGATTCTACTGGTGTCCTTTACCTCCTTTGCTGAGTAAACACTGAACAGGTGACTTTACCTATGAAGGGGTCTTGGTCTCAGTACTCATACAGCAACAAAAGTTTTCATGAAAGAGGGAGAATATAATTTATCAATTTAGAAACTTCTGCAAGGTCTATTGTTAACAACAACTAGGTCTAAAATAGTGTATGGGCTCAGCTAGTCTTTGCATTGATAATTTATCAATGCCCTTTTAGCTGGCTGTTCACCAGCAGTCTCCATAAGTTTCAAACACACAAGTGCTCTTACATTATTGGCTTGCTGTATCACTCTAAGTTCTCTGAGGTTACTATTCTGTTTACATCCAGTAGAAAAATAGCCTGGCTACCTGGATTCTTTTGACTAATTATATGATTAGCATGCAAAATAATGGTTTTTGTTAGCTACATAGTTTCTCTAATGTGAATTTGTATGAGATATAAATTTTGAGTCATTTAAATTTCATAATTTATTTTATGTATAAATATTATGAAGTATAAAGTTAGTTACATAATATGACAACTGTCTATCACATCAACTCATAAAACAGCAGCTCATAAAAGTTATTTTCTCTGTATACTCACTGTGAATTCTTCATACATCCTTTGGTTTTTGTAGATGTTCTTCCACCACTAGCCTCCTGTGTCCCTCTGCTTTCTTCTGTAAATTTCCTTCCTTTCCTCAATAAATGTCTTTATGATTTCATGTCACATAACAATCCGGGTGATGATTAATTATGCCTATCAACTTGACAGAATCTACTGTCACATATAAGACAAGCCTATTGTAGATGATTCTATGAAGATTCATCTAGATTGCATTAGTTTCTAGGCACACTTAGAAAGGTTATCTTGATTAGATTAATTGAAACAGAAGAATACACCCTTAAAGTACATGGCACCAATTTCTTGACTTGAGTTATGGTCTGCATAAAATGAGAAAGATAGCTAAGAACAAATATTCAACTCATTCTGTTTCACAGTTCTACCTCCAGTGTGTCCAATATACTATATAGAGATGGGTATATATACATATACTCCTATATATGAAAAAAATTCATCATTTGTTTTTGGAATATGGGATTGCTTAATCTATTTGACTGCAAGTGTAATAATTTCAGAACTACACTGTACCCAAAGTATATATACATTCCCATACAGCTTTTTCATACAGTCAATCACAATTCTCCAGCAGATGTCTCTTGAATTTTGAGTTGGTACCAGCCTGGTTATGAAGGTCTGGAGACATTTTCAATCCCAATTTACCTGAAAAATGCTCCTTATTTTTATTTCACTTTTTTCTCTTGCCCAGATTCCTTATATATGGCTAACATTTCATATGGCACCAGCAATCCCACTGCAGCATTCTGCTAATTCCCAATAAATGTCATTGTCTCTTAGACAATATTTTCTCAGTTGAAAGCTGTTGAACAACAATAAGTGTGTAGAATCTAAATGGTACTTAATATTGTAGATGATTCTGACTTACTATAGGGAAGACATTTGGAAAAGAGCTCTCATATGAGAAGGTAGAACTTCCTGGCTTTTCTTTCCTTTAATTGGATATTTTATTTATTTACATTTCTAACTTTATTTCCTTTCCAGGTTTCCCTTTTGCAACCCCCCTATCCAATTCCCCCTTACCCTGCTTCTCTGAGGGCACACCCCACCCAACTACCTACTCCTGCCTCACCACCCTAGCATTCCTCTACAGTGGGGCGTCATGCCTTCACATGACCAAGGGAGGGCCTCCCCTCACATTGATGCCAGATAAGGTCCCTTCAGCTCCTTCAGTCCTTCCCATAACCCCTCCGTTGGGGTCCATGTGCTCAGTACAATAGCTGGCTGTGCGTATTCACAGCTGTATTGGCCAGGATCTGGCATAGCTTCTCAGGTGACAGTTGTATCAGGCTCCTGTCAGCAAGCACTTCTTGGCATCGTCAATAGTGTATGGGTTTGGTATCTGCATACAGGATGTATCCCCAGGTGGGGCAGTCTCTGGATGGCCTTTCTTTCAGTCTATGTTCCACTCTTTGTCCCTGTATTTTATTTAAACAGGAGAAATTCTAAGTTAAAATTTTGGAGATGGGTGAGTGACCACATCCCTCAACCAAGGTCCATGCTTAACCTCTGGATATGTCTCAACAGGCTCTCCCTACAATTTGTGGGGTATTTCTGCTAATGCCATCCCCAGGGGATCCTAGAAGGCTCTTGCTTTCCTGGCATCTGGGACTTTCAGGTTGCTAGTTCCAGTTCCTCGTTCATCCCCCACTGCTACACACATCTGCTCAATTTCCTGACCCTCCGACATCTCTTCCACTACGTGATTCTTCCCATCTTTTTCTCCTACCCTTCTTCTCTCCCTCCCAAATCCCTCCCATCCTCTACTTCCCTTGATTATTTTGTTTACCATTTTAAGTAGGACTGAAACACCCATTCTTTGGTATTCCTTCCTCTTGAGACTCAGGTGGTCCAGTAGTTGAATCATTGATATTCCATGCTCTTTGCCTAATATCTACTCATCAATGAGTACATACCATGTGTATTTTTTGTGACTGAGTTACCTCACTCAGGATATTTTCTAGATCCATCCTTTGCCTGCATATTTTATGAAGTCGTTTTAAAAAGATGAATAGTATTCCATTGTGTAAATGTACCATACTGTTTGTATCCGTTCCTCTGTTGAGGGACATTTGGGTTCTTGCCAGCTTCTAGCTATTATAAATATGGCTGCTATGAACATAGTGGAGCATGTGTCGTTGTTACATGTTGGAGTTTCTTTTGGATATATGCCCAGAAGTGGTATAGCTGGGTTCTCAGGTAGTACTATGTCCAATTTTCTGAGAAACCTCCAAAGTAATTTCCAGAGCAGTTGTACCAGCTTGCAATCACACCAGCAATGGAGGAGTGTTCCTCTTTCTCAATATCCTTACCAGCATCTGCTGTCACCTGAGTTTTTGATCTTAGCCATTCTAACTGGTGTGAGGTGGAATCTTGAGGTTGTTTTGATTTGCATTTCCCTAATAACTAAGGATGTTGAACATTTATTTAGGTGCTTTTCAGCCAGTCAATATTCCTCAGTTGAAAATTCTTTGTTTGGCACTGTGCCCCATTTTTAAATAGGGTTATTTTCTTGACTGGAGTCTAACTTCTTGAATTATATATATATATATATATATATATATATATATATATATATATATATTGGATTTTAGTTCTCTATCAGATGTTGGATTGGTAAGGATCTTTTCCCAGTCTGTTGGTTGCCTTTTTGTCCAACTGATAATGTCCTTTGTCTTACAGAAGCTTTGCAATTTTATGAGGTCCCATTTGTCAATTCTTAATCTTAGAACATAAGTAATTGATTTTCTCTTCAGGTACTTTTCTCCTGTGCCCAGGTGTTCATGGTTCTTCCCCACTTTCTCTTCTATTAGATTCAGTGTATCTGGTTTTATGTGGAGACCCTAGATTCACGTGGACTTGAGATTTCTACATGGAGATAAGAATGGATCAATTTGCATTCTTCTACATGGTAACTCAGTTGAACCAGCACTACTTGTTGAGAATGCTGTCTTTTTTCCAATTGATGGTTTTAGGTCCTTTGTCAAAGATCAAGTGACCACAGGTGTGAGGCTTGATTTCTGGATCTTCAGTTCTATTCCATTTATCTACCTGCCTGTGACTGTACCAGTACCATGCAAGTTTTTTTTTTATCACTATTGCACTGTAGTATAGCTTGAGGTCAGGGATGGTGAGTCTGCCAGAGTTCTTTTATTGTTGAGAATATTTTTTTAAGCTATCCTGGGTTTTTTGTTATTCCAGATAAATGTGGAAATTTGTCTTTCTAACTCTAAGAAGAATTGAGTTGGAATTTTGTTGGGAATTGCATTGAAGCTGTAGATTGCTTTAGGGAAGGTGGCCATTTTTACTATAATACCCCTGCCAATCCATGAGCGTGGGAGATCTTTCCATCTTCTGAGATCTTCAATTTCTTTCTTGAGAGACTTGAAGTTCTTGCCATACAGATCTTTTACTTGCTTGGTTAGAGTCACACCAAAGTATTTTATATTATTTGTGACTCTTGTAAAGGGTGTCATTTCCCTAATTTCTTTCTCAGCCTCTTTATCCTTTGAGTATTAGAAAGCTACTGATTTTTTAAATTAATTTTATATCTAGTCACTTTGCTGAAGTTGTTTATCGGGTTTAGGAGTTCTTTGGTGGAATTTTTGGGGGTCACTTAAGAATACTATCCTATAGTCTGCAAATAGTGATAGTTTGACTTCTTCCTTTCCAATATGTATCCTTTGATCTCCTTTTGTTATCTAATTGCTGTAGCTAGAACTTCACGTACTATATTAAATAGATAGGGAGAGAGTGGACAGCCTTGACTAGTCACTGATTTTAGTGGGATTGCTTCAATTTGCTCTCCACTTCTTTTTATATTGGCTTCTGGTCTGTTGTATATTGCTTTTACTATGATTAGTTATTGGCCTTGAATTACTGACCTTTACAAGACTTTTAACATGAAGAGATGTTGAATATGGTTAAATGTTTTTTCAGCATCTAATGAAATTATCATGTGGTTTTTTTTCTTTGAGTTTGTCAATGTAGTGGATTACATTGATGCATTTCTGTATATTGCATCCCTGAGATGAAACCTACTTAGTCATGGTGAATGAACATGATTGTTTTGATGCTTTCTTGGATTTGGTTGGCAAAAATTTTGTTGAGTAGCTTTGCATTGATATTCATAAGGGAGATTGATCTGAAGTTCTCTTTCTTTGTTGGGTCTTTGTGTGGTTTTTGGTATCAACGTAACTGTGACTTCATAGAACGAATTGGGTAGTGTTCATTCTGTTTCTATTTTGTGGAATAATTTGAAGAATATTAGGTCTTCTTTGAAGGTCTGATAGAATTCTGCACTAAACACATCTAGTCCTGGGCTTTTTTTGGGCTGGGAGACTTTTTATGAATGTTTCTTTTTCTTTAAGGATTATAGGATAGTGTAGGTGGTTTATTTGATTCTGATTTGACTTTGGTACCTGGTATTTTTCTAGAAAATTGTCCATTTCCTCCACACTTTCCTTTTTTTGAGTTTAGGCTTTTGTAGTGCTATCTGATGATTTTTTGAATTTCCTCAGCTTCTGTTCTTATGCCTCCCTTTTCATTTCTGATTTTCTTAATTTGGATACTGTCTCTGTGCCCTCTGGTTAGTCTGGCTAAGAGTCTATCTATCTTGTTGACTTTCTCAAAGAACCAGCTCCTGGTTTGGTTGAACACTATCCCCACTTTCATCCCTTCCACCATTCTGGAGTCTCAGAGCTTCTGCTTGGAGTCTGGTGGACTAGGAACCCATCACCCACCAAAAGTCCTGCCCTCCTGAATACCACCCTTCTTCCATCCCTTCCTCCCCATATGCTGCCTGGTTCTTTCTGCTTCATCTCAGGGATGTGAAGTTGGTTCAATATAGGAAAATCCAACGCAATCCACTATATAAAAACTCAAAGAAAAAAAAAATCACAAAATCCTCTCCTTAGATGCAGAAAAAGCATTTGACAAAATAAAACACCACTTCATGTTAAAAGTAATGAATAGATCAGGAATTCAAGGCCCATACCTAAACATAATAAAGCAATTTACCTCAGACCAACAGCCAATATCAAATTAAATGGAAACATACTTGGAGAAATCCCACTGAAATCAGGGACAAGACAAGGATGCCCACTCTCCCCATATCTATTCAATATAGTACTCAAAGTGCTAGCTAGAACAATAAGACAACAAAAAGAGATCAAGGGTATATAAATTGGCAAAGAAGAAATAAAGGTATTGCTATTTGCAGATGGTATGATAGTATACATAAGTGACCCCAAAAATTCTACCAGAGAACTTCTCCAGCTGATAAACAACAGCAACATGGCTGGATATAATATTAACTCAAATAAATCAGTACCCTTCCTTTATACAAATGATAAACAGGCTGAGAAAGAAGTTAGGGAAACAACGCCATTCACAATAGCCACAGATAATATATCTTGGGGTTACTCTAACTAAACAAGTGAAAGATCAGTATGACAATAACTTCAAGTCTCTCAAGAAAGAAATTGAAGAAGATCTTGGAAAATCGAGAAATCTTCCATGCTCATGGATTGGCAGAATTAACAGTAAAAATGTTCATCCTACCAAAGGCAATCTATAGAATCAATGCAATCCCCCTCAAAATTCCAACACATTCTTCAAAGACATCAAAGGAGCAATTCTCAAGTTCATCTGCAAATGCAAAAGTCCCAGAATAGCAAAAACAATTCTTAGCAATAAAAGAATGGCTGGGGAAATCACCATTCCTGACCTCAAGCTTTACTACAAAGCAATAGTGATAAAAACTGCATGGTATTGCTACAGAGACAGACATGTTGATCATGGAATAGAATTGAAGACCCAGAAATGAAACCACACACTTATGGACACTTGATCTTTGACAAAGAAGCCAAAAATATAAAATGGCTTCAATAAATGGTGTTGGTCTAACTGGCTCTTTGTTTGTAGAAAAATGAAAATAGACCCATATTTGTCACCTTGCACAAAGCTCAAGTCCAAGTGGATCAAAGACCTCAACATAAAATCAGATACACTGAAGCTAATAGAAGAGAAAGTGGAAAAGAGCTTTGAACTCATTGGCACAGGGGGAAATTTCATAAACAGAACTCCACTGGCTCAGGCTCTAAAATCAAGAATTGATAAATGGAACCTCATGAAACTGGAAAGCTTCTGTAAGGAAAAGGACATAGTCAATAAGACAAATCGGCAACCTACAGGTTGGGAAAATATCTTCACTAACCCCACATCCTATAGAGGGCTAATATCCAAATGTTTGAAGAACACAAGAAACTTATCACCAGAAAAACAAACAACCCAATAAAAATGGGATATAGAACTAAACTGAGATTTCACAACTGGAATCTCGAACGTCTGAGAAGCACCTAAACTTCAAAGTCCTTAGTGATCAGAGAAATGCAAATCAAAAGGACCTGAGATTCTACCTTACACCAATCAGAATGGCTGAGATCAAAGCAACAAGTGACAACACATGTTGGAGAAGATGTGGAGAAAGAGGATGGGTGGTGGGATTTCAAACTGGTTCAACAACTCTGGAAATCAATCTGGGGGTTCCTCAGAAAATTGGAAATAGATCTACCTGAATACCCAGCTACCACACTTGGGAATATTCCCAAAAGATGCCCCACCATGCCACAAGGGCAAGTGTTCCACTTTGTTCATACAGGTCTTTTTTTGTGATAGCCAGAAGCTTAAAACAGCTCAGATGTCACATCACAGAATGGATACAGAAAATGTGGTTCATTTATACAAAGAAATACTACTCAGCTATTAAGAACAAGGACATTCCGAGTTTTTCAGGCAAATGGATGGAACTAGAAAATATCCTAGTGAGGTAACTCAGATCCAAAAGGACAAGCATGACATGTTCTCACTAATAAGTGGATGTTAAAAAGTACAGAGAACCCAAGATACAGTCCACAGAACTCAAAAAGGTCAACAAGCTGAAGTGCCTAGGTGAGGATGCCTCAGTCCCACTTGGGAGGGAGAACAAAGCAATCACAAATGGGGAGGGAGGGAGGAACCTGGGAGGGAAAGTGGAAAAGGGGGAGGGAGTGGGAGAAGAGGAGAATATGATCTGGTATTGGGTGAAGGAAAAGGACTGAAGTCCTGAAAGCAAGCCGAAAGAATGGAAACAGGCAACCTCAGGAGATAGAAGGTTGGGAAACACTCCAGAATACACAGAAGACCTGGAAGGTGAGAGACTCAGGACTCAAAGGGAGGGAGCATAAATGAAATGACCGACAGTAGGAAGAGGGAACTTATAGACACCACCTCCAGGAGGAAGACAGGACATCAAATGAGGGAGAAAGAGGCCATCCCACAGTCACAACTCTGACACATAATTGTGCCTCTCTGAAAGAATTACAGGGATTGAAATGGAGAGGAGCCTGAGGAAAAGAAGGTCCAGGGACAGACCCAAAGTGGAATCCAGCTCAAGGGGAGGTCCCAAGTCCTGACAATATTACAGAGGATATGGAGAGCTCAGAAAAAGGGACCAAGCATGACTGCACTCCAGAAGACCCAATAAGCAGCTGAAAGAATCCGATGCAGATATTTGCACCCAATCAATGGACAGAAGCAGTTGGCCCCTGCTGTTGGATTAGGGAAGGCTGAAAGAACCTGAGGAGAAGGGCAATCCTCTAAAAAGACCAACAGTCTCATTTGATCAGGACTTCCGAGATCTCTCAAACACTGGACCACCAAACAGGCAACATACTGTGCAACATAGGTGCTGATGTGATGCCCCCAACACAATACAGTAGAGGAATGCCATGTCTGTGTTCATTCAGAGATGATGGACCTAACCTTCAAGAGACTAGATTTACAGCACCAAGGCAGCCGGTGGCAGCCAGTTCCCAGGACCCTGGACCAGCAGTAGCGGCAGGCCTCCATATTGCAACCAGGACACAGCTGGAGAGGCCCAGGTAGACAGATTCCATCTGGGTCTACCGCACGCGCGGGGGGATCTGCTAGGCTCTCCCTGCCAGGCAGGCCCAGCTCTGCCCACCGAGGCTCTGCTGGACTGCCCCACTACCTCAGGCCGTGCACCGAGGCAGCCGGTGGCAGCCAGCTCGTGATCCCTTTGAGCAGCAGTCACGCATAACCACCAGTAGAGAAACAATAGGTGAGCCCAGCCTCAAGGGAGATTCAAACACCAGCCAGTGACAACAAGGCCAACTAACACCAGAAATAACCAGATGGCAAAAGGAAAATGAAGGAACGTCACTAACAGAAATCAAGGCAATATGACAGCATCTGAACCCAGTTTGCCAACAACAGGAAGTCCTGGATACCCCAAAACACCAGAAAAACGACTTGGATATAAAATCACTGGTCAGGATGCTGGTAGCTGAACATATAGAAAAATCTCTTAAAGAAATAGAGGAGAAAATGGATCAAAAGTTAGAAGCCTTTACAAGGCAAATACAAAAATCACTTCAAGAAATGCAGGAGAAGATGGATCAAAAAGAAGAAGACAATAAGGAAGAAAGACAAAAATCACTTAAAGAAATACAGAAGAACGTGGGTCAACAAGTAGAAGCTATGAAAGAGGAAACACAAAAATCTATTACACGAAAACACAATCAAGCAAGCGAAAGATCTGAGCATATCCATCCAGGTACTAAAAATAGAAGTAGAAACAACTAAGAAATCGCAGAGAGAGACAACATTGGAGATAGAAAACCTTGGGAAGAAATCAGGGGCCATAGATGCAAGTATCAACAATAGAATACAAGAGATAGAAGACAGAATATCAGAAGCCGAAGATACCATAGGAACCATTGATTCAACAGTCAAAATACTAAATGCAAAAAGGTTGTAACCCAAAACATCCAGGAAATCCAGGACACAATGAGAAGACCAAACCTAAGGATTATAGGTATAGATGAGAGTGAAGATTTACAAGTTAAAGGGCCAGCAAATATCTTCTACAAAATTATGGAAGAAAACTTCCCCAACCTAAAGAGAGAGATGCCCATGAATATACAAGAAGCATATAGAACCCCAAACAGACTGGATCAGAACAGAAATACATCCCGTCACATAATAATCAAAACTCCAAATGTACTAAACAAAGAAAGAATATTAAAGGCAGCAAGAGAAAAAGGCCAAGTAACATATAAAGGAAGACCTATCAGAATAACACCAGACTTCTCACCTGAGACCATGAAAGCTAGAAGATCCTGGGCAGATATAATGCAAACTCTAAGAGAACACAAACTTCAGCCAAAACTACTTTACCCAGCAAAACTCTCAATCGCCATAGATGGAGACATCAAGGCATTCCATGGCAAAACCAAATTTGCATGATACCTTTCCACAAATCCAGCCCTACAAAGGATAATAGGGGGAAAACACCAAGACAAGGACGGAAACTACACCCGGGAAGAAGCAAGATAGAAACCTCCTCTCATCAAACCCAAAGAAGATAACCTCTCGAATATAAAAAATAAATAAATAAATAAAATAAATATAATTTCAAAAATGTCTGGAGGTAATAATTACTATTCCTTAATATCTCTTAACATCAATGGACTCAATTCCCCAATAAAAAGACATAGATTAACAGACTGGATATGGAAACAGGACCCTACATTTTGCTGCATACAGGAAACACATCTCAGTGTTAAAGACAAACACTGCCTTAGAGTAAAAGGCTGGAAGACAATTTTACAAGCAAATGGTCTCAGGAAACAAGCTGGAGTAGCCATTCTAATATCAGATAAAATTGACTTCCAACCTAAAATCATCAAAAGAGACTCAGAAGGTCACTTCTCGCTGGCCAAAGGGAAAATCCACCAAGAAGAGCTCTCAATACTGAACATCTATGCTCCAAATGCAAAAGCACCCTCATTCGTAAAGCACCCTCATTACTAAAGCTTAAAGCACACATTGCACCTAACACAATAATTGTGGGTGACTTCAACACTCCACTCTCCTCAATGGACCGATCAGGAAAGCAGAAACTAAACAGGGACACAGTGAAACTAATTGAAACTCTGGACCAATTGGATTTAACACACACACACACACACACACACACACACACATACACACACACACACACACACACACACACACACACACACACACACACACACACACACACATATATATATATATATATATATATATATATATATATATATAACATTCCATCCTAAAGCTAAAGAATATACCTTTTTCTCAGCACTGCATGGTACCTTCTCCAAAATAGATCATATAATTGGTCACAAGACAGATGGCTATGATTAAAAACTCAAGAGACAACAAGTGCTGGCGAGGATGTGGAGAAAGAGGAACACTCCTACACTGTTGGTGGGATTGCAAAATGGTAAAACCACTCTGGAAATCAGTCTGGTGGTTCCTCAGAAAATTGGGCACGATACTTCCTGAGGACCCAGCTATACCACTCCTGGGCATATACCCAGAGGATTCCCCTGCATACAATAAAGACACATGCTCCACTATGTTTATAGCAGCCTTGTTTATAATAGCCAGAAATTGGAAGGAGCCCAAATATCCCTCAAAGGAGGAATGGATACAGAAAATGTGGTATATTTATACAATGGAATACTACTCAGCAATTAAAAATAATGAATTCATGCAATTTGTAGGTAAATGGTTAGACCTGGAAAATATCATCCTGAGTGAGTTAACCCAATCACAAAAGAATACACATGAAATGCAATCACTGATAAGTGGATACTAATGACCCCAGAAGCCCTAAATACTCAAGGCATAATTAGCAAGTCAAATGATTCCCAAGAAGAAGAAAGGAGAGGACCCTGGGCCTGTAAAGATTGGATCCAGTTTTGTAGAGAAACCGTGGGGGAAGGGGGAATGATTGGGGAATAGTTGGGGTGGGGAGAGGAATTATGGGATGTATGCTAGGGGGGGAACTGGGAAAGGGGAAAGCCTTTGGAATGTAAACATAGAATATAGAAAATAAAAATTAAAAAAAAAGAGACTGGATTCCCCAGGGAGTTTAGAGGTCAGGTGGGGTGAGGGGTGGGGACATCCACTTGCGGACAGGGGATTGGGAGCAAGTACAGGATGTGAAACAATCAGGATGGACAGGGGATGGGGAGAAAAAAATAAAGAGCGTAAAAATAAATTAGTAATAATAATAACAACAAAATTAAGGAAAAGTTGTTGTTATTATTATTATAAGGAAAGGTTGTTGCTCTCTGTTTTTTTGTTGTTAGAGGTGGAATTATGCTTATGTAGCTATCTTCTTTTTGATTTGTTAAAAGATGATTTTTCTGCTTTCTCTAGGGTGTAGTTTCCCTCCTTGTGTTGAGGTTTCCCATCGATTATCCTCTGTATGGCTGGATTTGTTGGTTTCTCTATCTATGGTAATTGAGAGTTTTGCTAGGTATAGTAGCCTGGGCTGGCATTTGTGTTCTCTTAGGATATGTATAACATCTGCCCAGGATCTTCTAGTTTTCACAGTCTCTGGTGAGAAATCTGGTGTAATTTTGATAGGGTTGCCTTCATGTTACTTGATCTTTTCCCCTTATGGCTTTTAACATTATTTAGTGCATTTGGTGTTTTGATTATAATGTGACAGGAGGAATTTCTTTTCTGGTCCAATATATTTGGAGTTCTGTAGGCTTCTTTTATGTCCATGGGCATTTCTTTAGGTTAGTGAAGTTTTCTTCTATAATATTTTGATGATATTTACCTGCCCTTTAAATTGGGAACCATGGCTCTGTTCTATACATACTATCCTTCATTTTGGTCTTCTCATTGTGTTCTGGATTTCCTGAATACATTGTTTTAAGAGATTTTTGCAGTCTTCATTTTCTTTGACTGTTGAGTCAATGTTTTCTATGGTATTTTCTGCATCTGAGATTTTTTTCTTCTATCTCTTGTGTTCTGTTGGTGATGCATGTATCTATGACTCCTGATCTCTTTCCTATGTTTTCTAAATCCAGGGTTGTCTCCCTTTATGATTTCTTTATTGTTTCTACTTCCATTTTTAGGTCCTGGATGGTTTTGCTGAATTCCTTCACATGTTTTTGTTTTCTTGTACTTCTTTAAGGAATTTTTGTGCTTCCTCTTTAAGGGCTTCTAGCTGTTTACCTGTATTCTGCTGTATTTAAGGGAGTTATTTATATCCTTCTTAAAGTCCTCTATCATTATCATGAGGTGTGATTTTAAATAAGTGTCTTGTTTTTCTAGTGTGTTGGGGGTATCCAGAACTTGCTCTGGTGGGAGAACTGGGTTCTAATGATGCCAAATAGCCTTCATTTCTGTTGATTGTGTTCTTGCCCTTGACTCTCACCATTTGGTTATCTCTAGTGTTAGCTGGTCTTGCTCTCGCTTACTGTGACTTTTGCCTCCTATAAGCCTCTGTTTCAGCATTCCTGGGAGACCAATTCTCTCCAGAAAGAATTTGGGTCAGCACCGGGGCTCACAAGGAAAGCAGAAGGATCCTGTCCCTGGCTGTACCTGTGTCCTGATAGCTCTGGGAGGGTCCCTCTTGGGCCAGGAATTTGAGCAAAAGTGGTCGTCTCACTTGTTCACTGAGGTGTATCAGCACTCTTGGAAGACCAGCTCTCTCTCAATGAGACCTGGGTATGGAGAGCTGTACTCTCATGTGTGTCAGCACTCCTGGGAGATCTGCTCTCTCCCTGTGAGATCTGGATACAGATGACCTATGGCACAGGGTTATCTCCTGGTGCAGATATAAACTGGAAGGATTCTGTCCCAGGCTGCTCCTTGGTTCCTGTGTCCTGAGGGCTCTGGGCAGGTTCTTCTTGGGACAGATATTTGAGTAGAAGTGGCTGTCTTGCCTGTGCTCCCGGATGTGTCCGCACTCCTGGGAGACCAGCTCTCTCCTGGCAGGGCTTGGGTATGGAGAGCTGTAGCACAGGGTCAGCTCCAAGTATAGACTTCCTGGCTTTTCATACCTTGAAGTAACATTTCCGGAATAGATATTTAACACCACCTTGATATGACATTGTGGAATGTTATGTATTTCATAGTTATTCTGGGTATGCAGTGTTCTGGGGGGGGTAGCTTACATTTTGCCCACCCATTTTTGTCTTTCAGAATTGATCTCTCATTTACGTCCTCCAAGACCAGGTAAGGCAACCAACTCTATTGGGGAACATCTCCATTATTGCCCTTTATAAAGCATTAGATTTGGGGAAATTCTAGTACTTTCCAGTCATGTAACCATTTCTTGCATTATTCTTCTGAAATGGGTTATAGTGGTCGAATAAGATATTGAAGATCCACTTAAGTGACCAACTCTTGCTCACTCAAGAAAAACACTCCCTTATCCATTGGAACTAAGATAAGGCAATGCAGGCTTCTTCATTTTATTATTTTCTTTTTTCTTGGATATTTTTATTTACATTTTAAATGTTTTCCCCTTTCCAGGTCTCCACTTCGGAAACCCCCTATCCCATCCCCTCTCCCCCTGCCTCTATGAGGATGCTCCCCCACCCAGTCACTTCCCTCCTCCTACCCTGGAATTCCCCTACACTGGGGCATGGAACACACTCAGGCCTGAGGGCCTGCCTCCCACAGATGTTCAACAAGGCAATCTTCTACCACATATATGGCCAGCACCATGGGTTGCTCCATGTGTTTTGGTTAGTGGTTCAGTCCCTGGGAGCTCCAGGGGGTCTGGCCTATTGACACTGTTGCTCCCTCCATGGGGCTGCAAACCACCTCAGCTCCTTCAGTTCCTTCTCCATCTCTGCCACTGGGACCCCTGAGCTCAGGCTGTGAGCTTCCTCCTCTGTATTTGACAGTCACAGGCAGAGCCTTTCAGGAAACAGTCATACCAGGCTTCTCTCAGCAAGCACTTCCCAGCATTCACAATAATGTCCAGGTTTGGTGGTAGTATATGGGATAGAACCTCAGGAAGGGCAGTTTCTGGGTGGCCCTTCCTTCAGTCTCTGCTACACACATTGTCTCCATATTTCTTTCTGTGAGTTCACTCTTCTAAAAAGCACTGATGCATCCACATTTTGGTCTTCCTTCTTCTTAGATTTCATTTGGTTTGTGAATTGAAACTTGGGTATTCCGAACTGTAGTGCTAATATCCACTTATCAGTGAGTAATACTGTGTTTATTCTTTTGTGACTGAGTCAACTCATTCAGGATGATATTCTCAAGTTCCATCCATTTGCCTGTGAATTTCATGAAGTCAGTGTTTTTAATGGCTAAGAAGTACTCCATGTGTAAATGTACCACATTTTCTGTATCCATTCCTCTGGTGAGGAACATTTGGGTTGTTTCCAGCTTCTAGTTATTATAAATATGGCTACTATGAACATAGTGTAACATGTGGTCTTATTACATGTTGGAGCATAATCTGGGTATATGCCCAGGAGTGGTTTAGCTGAGTCCTCAGGTAGTATTATGCTTAATTTTCTGAGGAACTACCAGACTGATTTCCAGATTGGTTATACCAGCTTGCAATCCCACTAGCAAGGGAGGAATATTCCTCTTTCTCCACATCCTCACCAGTATGTGCTGTTACCTTAATTTTTCATCTTAGCCATTCTGACTGGTATGAGGTGGAATCTGAAGGTCGTTTTGATTTGCATTTTTTAAACATTTCTTTGGGTGTTTCTGAGCCCTTCAAGTTTCCTCACTTGAGAATTCTCTGTTCCCATTTTTAAAAATAGGGTTATTTGGTTTTCTGGAGGCTAACTTCTTGAGTTCTTTGTATATATTGTATATTAGCCCTATATTGGATGTAGGGCTGCTAAAGACCTTTTCCCAATCTGTTTGTTGCCATTTTGTCCTAATGACAGTGTCCTTTGCCTTACAGAAGCTTTGCAATTTTATGAGGTCCCATTTGTGGATTATTGATCTTAAAGCATAAGTCCTTGGTGTTCTGTTCAGGAAATTTTCCCCTGTGCCCATGTATTTGAGGCTCTTTCCCACTTTCTCCTCTATTAGATTCAGTGTATCTGGTTTTATAAGAGTTCCTTAATCCACTTGGACTTGAGCTTTCTACAGGAAGATAAGGATAACTTCAAGTATCTTTCAGACACAATAGTTTGTAACAGGATTTACAAGAATGACACAGGTTCAACCCAGGTAAACCTCAGTGCTAAGAAGGGGAATGAGCACAAAGTCAACTTCCAAGAAGCTGTTTGCAATTGATTTCCACTAGGAAAAGGAACATCAGTTTTCTCCAATTAAATGTTCCTTGGTATATCGGTCAGGTCTCATGCCCAGGAGTGTTGACCAGCACAAAACAGATTCCATGCTTGTGTGTGTGTGTGTGTGTGTGTGTGTGTGTGTGTGCGCGCACACACACACACACACACACACACACACACACACACGCGCGCGCGCCTGTTTATCCTTTGAGTACAGGAAAGCTACATTTTTTTTGAGTTAATTTTATATCCAGCCACTTTGCTGAAGTTGTTTATCAACTGTAGGAGTTCTCTGGTGGAGTTTTTTTTGGGTCACTGACGTGTACTATCATGTCATCAGCAAATAGTGATATTTTGACTTCTTCCTTTCCAATTTGTATCCGTTTGACCTCCCTTTGTTACCTAATTGCTCTAGCTAGGACTTCAAGTACTATATTGAATAGATAGGGAGAGAGAGGGCAGCCTTGTCTAGTACCTGATTTTAGTGGAATTGCTTCAAGTTTCTCTTCATTTAGTTTGATGTTGGTTATGGGTTTGCTACATATTGCTTTTACTATGTCTAGGAATAGACCTTGAGTTTATGATCTTTTCAAGACTTTTAAGGAATGTCGAATTTTGTCAAAAGCCTTTTCACCATCTAATGAAATGATCATGTGTCTTTTTTCTTTGATTTTGTTTATGTAGTGGGTTACATTGATGGATTTCTGTATATTGAACCATCCCTGCATCCCTGGGATGAAGCTTACTTGATCATGGTGGATGATCGTTTTGATGTGCTCTTGGATTCACTTGGCAAGAATTTTATTGAGTATTCTTCATCAGTATTCATAAGGAAAATTGGTCTTAAGTTTTCTTTCTTTGTTGGATCTTTGTGTGGTTTTGGTATCAGTGTAATTGTGGCGTCATAGAAAGAATTAGGTTGTATTCTTTGAGTTTCTAATTTGTGAAATAGTTTGAAGAGTTTTGGTATTAGGTCTTTCTTGAAGGTCTGGTAGAATTCTGCACTAAACCCATCTGATCCTGTTCTTTATTTGCTTGGGAAACTTCTGATGACTGCTTCTATTTCTTTGAGGGTTATGGGACTCTCTAGATGCTTTTTCTGATCCTGATTTAACTTTGGCATTTGGTATCTGTCTAGAAAATTGTTCATCCAGATTTTCGAGGTTTTTTGCATATAGCCTTTTATAGTAGGATCTGATTTTTTTGAATTTCCACAGTTTCTGTTGTTATATCTCCCCTTTCATTTCTGATTTTGTTAATTTAGATACTGTCTCTGTGCCTTCTGGTTTGCCTGGCTAACGGATTAACTTTATTTTTGATTTTCTAAAAGAACTCCTGGTTTTGTTGATACGTTGTATAATTATTTTTATTTCTACTTGGTTGATTTCATCCCTGAGTTTGATTATTTCCTGCCATCTACTCCTCTTGGGTGTATTTGCTTACTTTTGTTCTACAGCTTTTAGATGTGCTGTTAAGCTGCTAGTGTATGCTCTCTCCAGTTTCTTTTTGAAGGCACTCAGAGCTATAAGTTTTTCTCTTAGCACTGCTTTCATTGTGTCCCATAAGTTTGGGTATGTTGTACCTTCATTTTGATTAAATTCTAAAAAGTCTTAGAATTCTTTCCTTATTTCCCTTGACCAAGTCATCATTGAGTAAAGTGTTGTTCAGCTTCTATGTGTATGTGGGCTTCTGTTGTTTTTGTTGCTATTGAAGATCAGCCTTAATTGGTAGTGATCTGATAGGAGGCCTGGGATTATTTCAGTCTTCCTGTATCTGTTGAGATCTGTTTAGTGACCAATTATATGGTCAATTTTGGAGAAGATACCATAAAGTGCTGAGAATAAGGTATATTCTTTTGATTTAGGATGAAATGTTATCTAGATATGTTAAATCCTTTCAGCTCATAACTTCTGTTAGTTTCAGTGTGTCTCTGTTTAGTTTTTGTTTCCATGATCTGTCCATTGATGAGAGTTGGGTGTGGAAATCCCCCTCTATTATTGTGTGAGGTGCAATGTGTGCTTTGAACTTTAGTAAAGTTTCTTTAATGAATGTGGGTGCCCTTGCATTTGGAGCATAGATGTTCAGAATTGAGAGTTCTTGGTAGATTTTTTTCGATGAGTATGTATTGTCCTTCCTTATGTTTTTTTGATGACTTTTGGTTGAAAGTCAATTTTATCTGATGTTAGAATGGCTACTCCAGCTTGTTTCTTGGGACCATTGTCTTGGAAATTTGTTTTTCAGCCTTTTATTCTGAGGTAGTGTTTTTCTTTGACACTGAGTTGCATTTCCTGTATGCAGGAAAATGCTGGGTCCTGTTTACATATCCAGGCTGTTAGTCTATGTTATTATTTCTTTTTTCATTGACAAATAGTAATTATATGTTTATAAAGATTAAATATAGTATTTGGATATAGATACATATCATAGGTATGTAACTTGAGGTAATTTCTATAATCATCCTATTACAAACAGAAAATTATTTTTGTTTGTTTGTTTTGTTTTTGTTTTTCGAGTCAGGATTTCTCTGTGTAGCCCTGGCTGTCCTGGAACTCACTCTGTAGACCAGGCTGGCTTAGAACTCAGAAATCCGTCTGCCTCTGCCTCCTAAGTGCTGGGATTACAGGCATGTGCCACCACGCCCGGCTACAAACAGAAAAATTTAATGCTCAGAACATAAGTCATCTAAAGCTATTTCTGATTGTAATACTAAGAAAATCTAAGTGCCTAATGAGTAGAGGAGGGTTAGTAGTTAAGACTCATCATGGTCTTAGTAAGTTAAGTTTCATCATGGAGCAGTAAATTGTGAGAAGGCACAGATCTGCTGCTGCTGCTGCTGCTGCTGGCAGGAAAAAGAATACTCGTGGAGGGCGGCAGGGAACTTGGAAAGATGTTTTGGACATCTTTAACTCAGGAGAGCAGATGATGAAAAAGGTTCCAGAGTATGAATTCTGGAAATGAAGTCTCTCTCACTGCTCATGGACCTCCACTGAGGAAATCACTGACTTTATTGGAGATTTGCCGATATTTTATGTCATAAGTAGAAAAGACAGATAGTGATACCAGCTACACATGGATGGAAGTGAGATCATAGAGAGATGTTCTAGAGATCAAATTGGCAAAGCAATAAATATAATTTTCCAGATAAAAAAGAAATTATGTGTTGTAGTTACTATCTGTTGCTGTGATGCTATGGGGTCCTTTTGGATCCAACACAACACTAACACTACCAAGTCATTGTAGGAAAGAAGAGTTGATTTTTTTTGTTTTTTTTCGAGACAGGGTTTCTCTGTGTAGCCCTGGCTGTCCTGGAACTCACTCTGTAGACCAGGCTGCCCTTGAACTCAGAAATCCGCCTGCCTCTGCCTCCCACGTGCTGGGATTACAGGCGTGCGCCACCACGCCCAGCTCGAAGAGTTGATTTTTATCAGGCCACTATGGATCTATCTGGGATGCTGAACTTCAACCATAAGTCAGAATATTTTACAATCTCAAAAGTCATAATCACCTGTGCCAACTTATAGGTACATATCTCATGAACCAAGAGGCAGAGATTCCCTAAGAAAGTTTCTTTGTGGTACATTTATTGTCCACCCATTGGTTGGTTTGCTCAAGTGTGACAGAGTAACATGCCCATGATTTATATCTCAACTTACCAACACAGGAGATCCAGGGAGGGCTTGGGAAGTTAAAATTTGTTTGATGTCTATTAAAAAATAGGAGTTTTATTGAAAGTGGCCTCAGTTTGGTCCCTTCTTACATTGATAAAACATTGACCTTACTGAGAAAAAAATTAAGGGGGAAATGCCCTTCACAATAGCCACAAATACTATAAGATATCTTGGTGTAACTCTAACCAAGAAAGTGAAAGACCTCTGTGACAAGAATTTCAAGTCTCTGAAGAAAGAATTTGAATTGAAGAAGATATGAGGAGATAGAATGACTTCCCATGTTCATGAATCTGTAAGGTTAATGTAGTGAAAATGACCATGTTACTAAAAAACAATCTATAGATTCAATGCAATTCCCATCAAAATTCCAACACAATCTTTTTACAGACCTTGAAAAAATTCTCAACTTCATTTGGAAAAACAAAAAACCTGGGATAGCTAAAACAATTCTGTGCAATAAAATAACTTCTGGAGGTATCACCATCCCTGATCTCAACCTGTACTACAGAGAAATAATAATAAAAACCACATGTTACTGGCATAAAAAATAGTCTGATCAACAGAATTGAAGTGACCCAGAAATAAACCCACACATCTACAGACACTTGATGCTTGATAAGAAAGCCCAAACCATACAAAGGAAAACAGAGAATATCTTCAACAAATGGTTCTGGTCTAACTGAATGTCTGCATATAAAAGAAAAAAATGAAAACAGATCCACATTTATTACCCTGCACAAAACATAAGTCCAAGTGGATGAAATACCTTAACGTAAAACTCTGTTGGGTTTAAGGGGTGGCTTGGATAGCTACAGGGGTGGGGGAGCTCATTCTGAGATCCCTGGGGACTTCTAGAGGTGGCTCAGGGGTCCCTAGACCAGTAGAGAGGCCTTAGCCATCTGGATCTTATGCTACTGAGAACCCCAGGTACCACTGGGTGCTGCAGAAGAGCTGAGAATGGAGCGTGGGCTTGTGGGCTGCATCTAGCACTGTGCCAAGGAGAAAAGCAAGGAGAGCTCCAGCTGGGTCCCACTGGGAGGAGAATGCTTGGCTTGTCTGGCAGGCAGCTTGTCTTGGTGGAGGCTGTGGCTGGTAGTGCTGAGAGGCTTCCTGTGGGAGATTAGAACAGCTCTTTAGGCAAAGACCTGCTCCATTGCTCCTCACAGTGGATCCTGATGAAAAGAGACAGTCCATGGTTTTAAGGCATTTATTGTCATGGTAGAGAGTGGTGAAGTACCCCTCTTTCTCAGGTTGAGCCTGAGGTTAAATACCTTTTTGCAGGGAGGAGTGTCTGGGAAGGGGAGTTTATTGGCTAAGCCACCAGGCCTTTAGGTACTTCATTAAAATTGTCATGAGGCAATGTGACCTGTAGTCACATCCTGTACCTATGGAGGAGCTTGTGGTGTTGCCCTTATGAGACTGATGGCCACAAACTTATGGAGAGCTGTGGCTTTGAGCCAGGAGTCTAGTGTCCAGGAGCATGACAAAGTGCCTACTGATCCTTGCAGAGTTATCTCCTGCTGGTTCACCCGGGTTTCAAGTCTTTGCTCAGTCAGAAACCAGGCTGCCTTTCACTGTCCTACAAAACTCAACATACTAAACCTAATAGGAGGAAAAGTGGAAAATAGCCTTGAACACATTAGTACAGGAGACACCCTTTGGAACAGAACACCAAGAACTCAGGCACAATGATCAACAATTAATAATTAAGACCATGAGAAACTGAAAAGCTTCTGTAAGGCAAGCAGTATTGTCAATAGGACAAAGTTACAGCCTACAGAATGGGAAAAAATATTTACCAAGCCAAGATCTGACAGGGATAATATCCAAAATATATAAGGAATCCAAAAATTTAAATACCCACAAACCAAATAACCTAATTTAAAAATGGAGTACAGAGTTAAACAGAATTATCAACAGAGGAGTCTTGAACGGCAAGAAGCAATTAAAAATGTTCAAAGGCCTTATTCATCAGGGAAATTTATCAAAATGGCCCTAATATTTCTTCTTACACCTGGAAGAATAGCTAATATCAAAAACGCAAGGGATAGCACATACTGGTGGGGATGTGAAGCAATGGACCACTCTTCTACTGATGTTGTGAATATAAACTTAAACAATCATTTTGGAAATCAATCTGGCAGTTTCTCAAAAAACTGGAAACAGTTTTACCTCGACCCAGTTATACTACTCTTGGGCAAATACCCAAAAGATACTCTACTGTACCACAAAGGTACTCACTCAGCAATGTTCACAGCAACTTTACTCATGATAGCCAGAAACTGGAAACCACGTAGATGTCCCTCAAAGAATGTATAAAGAAAATATGGTACATTTACACAATGAAACACTACTTAGCTTTTCAAAACAAGGGCATCATAAAATTTTCTGACAAATGGATGGAACTAGAAAACATCATCCTGAGTGAGGTAATACAGACAGAGAAAGACACATATGGTATGAACTCCCTTATAGATGAATATTCACCATAAAATACAGGATAAGCAGGCTACAATTCATAGGCCAAAAGAAGTAAAGTAACAAGAAGGGCCCAAGGGAGATGGTTTGAAATTCACTCATAAGAATAAATAAAAAGGACATTGGAAATGGATAGATGGAGGAAATTGATGTGAGAAGGGGTGAGGAGTAGCACATGAATGGAGATCAAGTGTGATGAGAGTAGGGATTAGAGAGGGCTGGAAGAGAGAATGGAAATGGTTGGGTAGGTACATCTGCAGGATAAGCTGGAGGCCAGGATTGGGGAGGATCCTGGGAGTCCTAGCTGCGACTCCTATCAGTGGAGTCTATGGAGCCGAAAGAGGCTACCTCAGGACTTCCAGTGGAGAGAGAGAGAGAGAGAGAGAGAGAGAGAGAGAGAGAGAGAGAGAGAGAAACTAGCCCACTCACAAATCCTTTGACACAAAATATGTCCTGTCTATAAGATGTTCAGGGATAAAAGTAGAGCAGAAATAGAAGAAACGACCAACCAACGACTGGCTCATCTTAAGACATACCCCATGGGAGAGATCCAACCCTTGGCACTGTCAGTGATACTCCCCTAAGCTTGCAGACAGGAACCTGGCATAACTGCCATCTGAGAGGCTTTACTCAGTAGCTGATGGAAACAGATGCAGAGACCCATATGCAAACAATAGGCAAAACACAGGGAATCTTGTTTCAGGGGGACAATTGAGGGAGCTTGGGGAGTCAAGATCACCACAAGAAGACCTAATAGAGTAAACTAAGTTGGGCCCATGGAGGTTCACAGAGACTAAACCACTAACCAAAAAGCATGCATGGGCTGGGCCTAGGCCCCCTACACTTATTTTGCAGATGTGCAGCTTGGTCTTTATTTGGGTCCCCAAACAATTGGAGCAGAGGCTGTCTCTGACTCTATCACCTACCTTCAGATCCCTTTCCCACAGCTGGGCCGCCTTGTCTGGCCTCAGTGGGAGAGGATTCACTTAGTCCTGATGCAGCTTGATGTACCATAGTGGTTTGGTTCCCACGGGGGACCTCCTATTCTCTGAGGTTCAAGAGGAGAGGGGAATGGGAGAAGGGGTGTGAGGGTGGAACTGGGAGAAAAAGAAGGAGGAGCTGCAATATGGATATTAAATCCATAAAGAAATAAATACTGCTGACCTAAACCAAATTGGGGAAGGGAAAGGAAATTTGGTTTACACTTACAAATCACAGGCTATCACTGAAGGAAGTCAGGGAGGGAGGCCAGCAGGAACAGAAAAAGCAATAATTAAGAAATGTTCCTTACAGTCCAAAGCGCCACAGTCAATTCACAGTATACCCAAGGAACAACACACTCAGGCCCACATTAAGCAGCACCACACTCCTGGTAGCAATTTCTATTCTACTTATGGTTTTTTGCTGTGATAAAATACAAAAATCACCTTGAGAAGGGAAGGGATTATTTGGCTAACACTGCAGTCACATTCCATCATTGAGGAAATCAAGGCCAGGAACTGAATCAAGAGCAGAGGAAGCAAACTTGAATGATGGCTGCCAGCTGGCTTGCTCGCCCTTACTTGCTCATCTTAACTTCTTCTTCTTCTTTTTATTTTTTGGTTTTTTCGAGACAGGGTTTCTCTGTTTAGCCCTGGCTGTCTTGGAACTCACTCAGTAGACTACGCTGGCCTCAAACTCAGTAATCTGCCTGCCTCTGCCTCCCAAGTGCTAGGATTAAAGGCATGCACTACCACCGCCCAGCTCATCTTAATTGCTTGTACAAAAGAGAAACACCTCCCAGGGATAACACCATCCACAGTGAGATATGCCTTTCTATATCAATCATTAGCCAAGAAAATACCCTAGATATGCCCACAGACCAATTTAACAGAAGCAATTCCTTGATTGGGGTTCTTTGTTCCCAGATGACTCTAGTTTGTATCTAAATGACAAAATCTAGTTAAGATGGATGATGAGAAGGATGAGAAAGAGTGTGAATGCTGAGCAATGAGATCCCTCCTTGCTAAAGAAACTTTCTTTTGAGGAAGCTAACATCTCCAACTTGTACTCAGCTCTGGGCCAAAATGAGACTTCTTTGAAGATTTTGTTGATATTTTGTATCACAACCCTAAAAGGCTGCAAGTGACATAAGCTTCAGGTGTATGTGAGGATGATGAGAGGACAATTGTTAAGTTGCTACCAAAATGGATGTTCCAAAGTCAAGTCCCACCCATGCATGACAGTTCAAGCTTTCAATCTTGGCACTTACAAAGCTAGACAGGAAGATTAACATGAGCTATAACCAATCCCTGGTCTAAAGAGTGAGTTTGAAGACTGAATGAGACCAATTCCAAAAACAAAGCAATCTGAAAGTCAGTTTTCTATGTGATCTTATTTTGTATGTTGAAATTGTTTTGTTTTCCAGATATTTCTACTGCTAGCTGTGTCTTTCCATTCATCTATGCTGATGGATTCCACTACAGTTGTATCTCGATTCGCAGTGACTATGATTGGTGTTCTCTTGACTTTCAATTCCAAGGAAGGTGATACTACTGCACAGCACAGGGTAGGAGTCCTACAAGGGCATATAATAGATGCCAGAAACTAAGAAGAAAAATAGATTGGGATTTTAGAAATAATAAGGTTCATATATTTTTTTCTGCACAATTTGTAAATCTTCAACTCAATCTGGCAGAAAAAATAATTGACTGCTTTCTCAGCAGGGATTAATTTGAGGACAGTGTTCATAGTTCATTCTTTACCTATCTTTCTCTGCAGATCCCCCAAAGTGTATCTTCCCTTTCCAATTCAGACAAAAGTCCATTAAGTATTGCACCAAGGTCCTTCTCCAAAATTGATCATATAATTGGTTACAAGACAGATGTCAATAAATACAAGAAGATCGAGCTAATCCCATGCCTCCTATCAGATCACCATGGAGTAAGAGTGGTCTTCAATAGCAACAAAAACAACAGAAAGCCCACATACACATGGAAACTGAACAATACTTTACTCAATGACACCTTGGTCAAGGAAGAAATAAAAAAAGAAATCAAAGACTTTTCAGAATTCAATGAAAATGAAGGTACAACCTACCCAAATCTATGGGACACAATGAAAGCAGTGCTAAGAGGAAAACTCATAGCTCTAAGTGCACCCAAAAAGAAACTGGAGAGAGCATACACTAGCAGCTTAATGGCACACCTTAAAGCCCTGGAAGAAAAAAAAGTTAATTCACCCAGGAGGAGTAGAAGACAGGAAATCATCAAACTCAGGGCTGAAATCAATCAAGTAGAAACAAAGAAAACCATACAAAGAATCAACAAAACCAGGAGCTGGTTCTTTGAGAAAATCAACAAGATAGATAAACCCTTAGCCAGACTAACCAAAGGACACAGAGACAGTATCCAAAAAAAGTTAGAAATGAAAAGGGGGAAGCCGGGTGGTGGTGGCGCATGCCTGTAATCCCAGCACTCTGGGAGGCAGAGGCAGGCGGATTTCTGAGTTCGAGGCCAGCCTGGTCTACAGAGTGAGTTCCAGACAGCCAGGGCTATACAGAGAAACCCTGTCTCGGAAAAAAAAAAAAGAAATGAAAAGAGAGACATAACAGCAGAAACGGAGGAAATTCAAAAGATCATCAGATACTACTACAAAGGTCTATACTCAACACAACTGGAGAACCTGGAGGAAATGAACAATTTCCTAGACAGATACCAAATACCAAAATTAAATCAAGATCAATTAGATCAGCTAAATAGTTCCACAACCCCTAAAGAAATAGAAGGGGTTATAGAAAGCCTCCCAACCAAAAAAAGTACAGGACCAGATGGTTTTAGTGCAGAATTCTACCAGACAACACCAATACTCTTCAAACTATTCCACAAAATAGAAACAGAAGGGACACTGCCCAACACGTTCTTCGAAGCCACAAGTACGCTGATATCTAAGATCCAATGAAGAAAGAGAACTACAAGCCAATTTCCCTTATGAATATCGATACAAAAATACTAAATAAAATTCTTGCCAACTGAATCCAAGAGCACATCAAAATGATCATTCACCAAGATCCAGTAGGTTTCATCCCAGGGATGCAGGGATGGTTCAATATATGGAAATCCATCAATGTAATCCACTACATAAACAAACTAAAAGAAAAAAAAACATGGTCATCTCATTAGATGCTGAAAAAGCATTTGACAAAATTCAGCATCCTTTCATGCTAAAAGTCCTGGAAAGAGCAGGAATTCAAGGCCCATACCTAAACATAGTAAAAGCAATCTACAGCAAGCCAGTAGCCAACATCAAAATAAATGGAGAGAAACTTGAAGCAATCCCATGAAAATCAGGGACTAGACAAGGCTGCCCTCTCTCTCCCTATCTTTTCAATATAGTACTTGAAGTTCTAGCGAGAGCAATTAGACAACATAAGAAAGTCAAAGGGATACAAATTGGAAAGGGAGAAGTCAAACTGTCATTATTTGCAGACGATATGATAGTTTACTTAAGCGACCCAAAAAACTCCACCAGAGAACTTCTACAGCTGATAAACAACTTCAGCAAAGTGGCTGGTTATAAAATCAACTGAAGCAAATCAATAGTCTTCCTGTACTCAAAGGACAAGCAGGCTGAGAAAGAAGTTAGGGAAATAACACCCTTCACAATAGCCACAAACAACATTAAAGTACCTTGGTGTAACTCTAACCAAACAAGCGAAAGATCTGTATGACAGGAACTTCAAGCCCTTGAAGAAAGAAATCGAAGACCTCAGAAGATGGAAAAATATTTCTTGCTCCTGGATTGGCAGGATCAATATAGTAAAAATGGCCATCTTGCCAAAAGCAATCTACAGATTCAATGCAATCCCCATCAAAATCCCAACTCAATTCTTCATAGATCTAGAAAGAGCAATTCTCAAATTCATCTGGAGCAACAAAAAACCCAGGATAGCTAAAACTATTCTCAACAATAAAAGGACTTCTGGGGGAATCAATATCCCTGACCTCAAGCAGTATTACAGAGCAATTGTGTTAAAAACTGCATGGTATTGGTACAGCAACAGGCAAGTAGATCAATGGAATAGGATTGAAGACCCAGAAATGAACCCACAGAGTTACGGTCACTTGATCATTGATAAAGGAGCCACAACCATCCAGTGGAAAAAAGATAGCCTTTTCAACAAATGGTGCTGGTTCAACTGGAGGTCAACATGCAGAAGAATGAGAATCGACCCATTCTTGAAGACCCAGAAATGAACCCACAGAGTTACGGTCACTTGATCATTGATAAAGGAGCCACAACCATCCAGTGGAAAAAAGATAGCCTTTTCAACAAATGGTGCTGGTTCAACTGGAGGTCAACATGCAGAAGAATGAGAATCGACCCATTCTTGAAGACCCAGAAATGAACCCACAGAGTTACGGTCACTTGATCATTGATAAAGGAGCCACAACCATCCAGTGGAAAAAAGATAGCCTTTTCAACAAATGGTGCTGGTTCAACTGGAGGTCAACATGCAGAAGAATGAGAATCGACCCATTCTTATCTCCTTGTACTAAGCTCAACTCCAAGTGGATCAAGGACCTCCACATAAAACCAGACACACTGAAACTAATAGAAAAGAAACTTGGGAAGACCCTGGAGGACATGGGCACAGGGGGAAAGTTCCTGAACAGAACACCAATAGCTTATGCTCTAAGATTGGGAATTGACAAATGGGACCTCATAAAATTAACAAAGTTTCTGTAAGGCAAAGGACACTGTCAGAAGGACAAAACGGCAACCAACAAAGTGGGAAAAGATCTTCACCAACCCCACATCCGACAGAGGACTAATATCCAATATATACAAAGAACTCAAGAAGTTAGTCCCCAAAGAACCAAATAACCCTATCAAAAATGGGGTACAGAGCTAAACAAAGAATTTTCACCAGAAGAAATTCGGATGGCTGAGAAACACCTTAAGAGATGTTCAACATCATTAGTCATCAGGGAAATGTAAATCAAATCAACCCTGAGATTCCACCTCACACCAGTCAGAATGGCTAAGATTAAAAACTCAAGGGACAACAGGTGCTGGCGAGGATGTGGAGAAAGAAGAACACTCCTACACTGTTGGTGGGATTGCAAAATGGTAAAACCGCTCTGGAAATCAGTTTGGCGGTTCCTCAGAAAATTGGGCATGTCACTTCAAGAGGACCCTGTCATACCACTCCTGGGCATATACCCAGAGAATTCCCCTGCAAACAATAAAGACACATGCTCCAGTATGTTCATAGCAGCTTTATTTATAATAGCCAGAAGCTGGAAGGAGATCAGATGTCCCTCAAAGGAGGAATGGATACAGAAAATGTGGTATATTTATACAATGGAATACTACTCAGCAATTAAAAATAATGAATTCATGCATTTTGTAGGCAAATGGTTAGATCTGGAAAATATCATCCTAAGCAAGTTATCTCAGTCACAAAAGAATACACATGAAATGCAATCACTGATAAGTGGATATTAATGAGCCCCAAATCCCTAAATACTCAAGGCACAATTAGCAAGTCAAATGATTCCCAAGAAGAAGAAAGGAGAGGACCCTGGGCCTGAAAAGATTGGATCCAGTTTTGTAGATCCAGAACAGAGAAATGGTGTGTGTGTGGGTGATTGGGGAATAGTTGGCGGGGAGAGGACTTATGGGATGTATGGTGGGGGGGGTAACTGGGAAAGGGGAAAGCCTTTGGAATGTAAACAAAGAATATAGAAAATAAATTTTAAAAAAAAAGAAATAAAAATGTAAGATTGACTATGTGGTGATGGGAACCGAACGCCTCCTAAACTCTCGTGAATCTCGAAGGCATTCAACGTCTTCAGGATAGTGTTAGGCTCAGTGAGTAGATGTCTCACAGATACTGCTACTAGCTTTTTGAAGTGTTAAGTTATAACTGCAAGATGTCCCACATCTTTTTTCTTTTTAAAAATGTTTATTTTATTTAGTTTTAATTTTTTTATTATCTTATTTTGCCTATATGCCTGTTTTCCCTACATTTGTGTACATGCACCATGTGCCCAAGAAGATCAGAAGAAGGTGGATCCCTAAGAACTGGAGTTACAAATTGTTATAAATGACCATTTAGGTGCTGGGCTATGAAATCTGGGTTTCTTGTGAAATAATCAGGTGCTCTTAACCACTGAGGCATCTCCCAATGTCCCCTCCTTTTTTCTTTTTTAAAATTATCTATTTTTATTTTAAAATTAATTTAATAAAATATAATTTTTAAATTAAAAAAAGAATTGCATCAAGGAGGGCTATATTTTGAATCGGAGTTGGTGTTCATTGACTGACAATTACAACAAAGATGGAAAATGGAAGCAATGTTCTCCTTACAAGTAAGACAATGAGAGAATGCCTCACTGAGCTATGAAAGAGGAACAACATATTAGGTTGATGGATAAGGAGTCTGAGATCTAGATCTCTGGGCTATGACTCAGTTAGAGAGCAGCAGGCACTTCCTGTGAAGTATCTCCTGTAGAGTACATCAGGCTTATCAAGCTTTATGGTGCTGATAAGATATATTCAGCTCTGGGTTTGTAGCACAAACTCAGCCATGAGCAGAACAAGTGTACTAGGTCATTGGCAAGTATAACATACTGGTGTCCTTATATGGCTGTCTAATGATTATAATCACATATGGTCATTTTGTCATTGCTGTGAAAAAACACTCAAGAAAAGCAATCTGGCAAAGGAGGGAAGGGATTAGTTCAATTCACATTTGGATGTGGGGATACAGGACACAGTCCATCATGGTGATGGAGATGTAGGGGTGAGAACATGGGACAGCTGATCACATGTGTCTGTAGTCAGACAACAACAACAACAACCACAACAACAACAACAACAACATATGCTGGTACTTAGTTAGCGTCCACCTTTCTCCATTATGTTGTCTGAGCCCTCAGTCCAAGATCCAGGTGAGGTTTCCCTCCTCAGTTAACCTTTCCTGATGTGCCTGAAAATGTGTCTCCTAGGTGATTCCAAACCCAGTCATAGAACAAGGAATACAAAATAGCCATTTTGTTATGTATGCACTGATTTTTCAGTTTTAAAATTTGTTTCGATTTACAAAATGAAAGTGAGATAGATATTCACTAAAATATTGAAACAGCACATGACAAGAGAGAGTAAACATGAGCATTGTTTATATTCTCCCAGAACTCCCTTCCACAGGCATCATGAGAGCTAACAACTCAATGTGTGACATCTTGTTCCTCCTCACACATCTACACAGATGCACAATTTTTACATCTTTAATATATAACTGAGTCTGCTTTCCCCTTTGTTACTATGGCTCAATTGTCATTTAAAACAAATTGTAGGGTTTTCCCTGTGAATATATCAATCGCCCCTACTTTCTTGTGTGCATCCATGTCAAATCTAGGTAGTTGGAGATTAGCCACCATCCATATGTGAGACTTTTGATTTAAACCATTTCCCTGAACACTGACAGTGATAAATGACTTAAATGTTTTCCAAGCCATTGACTGCATGACTTATTTTGTTATAAAAATGCAACGTATTTTCATTTCTCACAATAAGAAATGTGTACACTTTTCTTAGGTTACATCTCCTGCCCAATGGACTGGGTACTATTTTGAGCTCTCATTAGGTAGCAAAAAATATTATTAGGGAAGGAGACACACATGATGTTTAACTTGGGACAGTAGGGAAAATTGAGACATTCATTCTTACATGTTTTTCCACCTCAGTTTTTAGGTACACTTGTGTGTTTTTGAAGACAGAAGTTACAGATTAATCAGATGTTCCTCCAAATGTAATTAATTCTTTATCTTAATGGAACATTCTTTTCATAAATGTCTGTTCTCCTGTCTACATTGATGTCTTGTTTTCCTAGGATAGGTGGAAAGAGACAAAACATATTAATGATCAATTAATTCTCACCTTGTAGGTTTGTGACCCAGGGGAACATCTTGTGGTGGCTGGTTACATTTTATGAAATCATGACATAAAATAGTATATTCTGGTAATTAGGAGCCTTATATATATTTAAAATTTCTTTTCCCTGAGTGATCTCAGTGCAGGAGATACTACCCACACTCAATGTAGATTTTCCATTCTCAATTAAATTCCTCTGAAAATGCTCAGATCAAGTTCTAGTTTCAAGAAAGTTAAAAAAAACTCTCATGATACCTAAGGGTTCTCCTCATAAATTAAAAAAATGGTGAAAATAAAACAACTTAAAACTTTGAAACTGAAACTCACATGATGTACAGTTAAACACATTGAGTTTAACAAGTCACTGGCATTTAATATGATTAGAGTGTTGAAAAGCATCAACCTCCATCAAGATTCAAAACATTTTTATCTTCACATAAGGAGGTTTTGTACCCTCTAAGTAGTAATCTCCCATGTCCTTTGTCACATCTGATCTTGGCAGCCACAAAACTTTCTTTTGTTGTATATTTGACAATTGGAGATTTTTTCCCCTTTACTAGAATAATACAGCATGTGTTTTGCCTGAATTCTTTTATTCAAACTGATGCTTTGTAGAGCCACCCTGATATTCCCACATCAGTACTTTGTTCCTTTCTATGACCAAATAATACTCTGCTGTGTGGATAAACCCCATATTTTTAGTCATTAACATGTATGCCTTGAAAGCTCATACCTGTTGCCTGACATTAGGCCAACTTTCAAAAGCTAAGCCATCCATGTATAATTTACCTGTTTGCATGATATAAATATTTTTCATATTGGGGATTTAAAATTTTATTTCTTTCACTGCTTAAGACAATGTTTAGTACAGTCTCATTGAATACATTGTCTATGTATGCTCTCAGGCTCTCTGTACTCCTCTCTTTACACCATGGATTCTTGGAAGTTTATCTCTTTAATATATTTAAAAGTTCTTAAACTTGGGCCATGCTTACCTTATTATTCTCTCTGTCTAACTGCCTCTCTCTCTCTCTCTCTCTCTCTCTCTCTCTCTCTCTCTCTCTCTCTCTCTCTCAGTGTGTGTGTCTGTCTGTCTCTATGTATGTAAATGGATATAATAGATATTATAGAACATTTTATCCTAAATCAAAAGAATATACCTTCTTCTTAGCACCTCATGGTACCTTCTCCAAAATTGGCCATATAATTGGTCACAAAACAGTTCTCAACAGATAAAGAAATATTGAAACAATTCCATGCACCCTATCAGATCACCATGGTCTAAAGCAGGTCATAAGTTACAACAACAACAATAACAGAAAAACACACATACACATGGAAGCTGAACAACATTCTACTCAATGATAACTTGGTCAAGGAAGAAATAAAGAAAGAAATTAAAGACTTTTTAGAATTTAATGAAAATGAAGAAATATCATACCAAAACTTATGGGACACAATGAAAGCAGTGCTAAGAGGGAAACTCATAGGTCTAAGTACTTCCAAAAAATAAATGGAGAGAGCTTACACAACCAGCTTGACAGCACACATGAAAACTCTAGAACTAAAAGAAGCAAATACACCAAAGAGAAGTAGGTGGCAGGGCTAAAATCAACCAAATAGGAACAAAAAGAACTATACAAAGAATCAACCAAACCAGGAGCTGGTTCTTTGAAACAACCAACAAGACAGATAAACCCTTAGCCAATCTAAGCAGAGGGCACAGAGACAGTATCTAAATCAGCAAAATCAGAAATGAAACAAGAGACATAACAGATTCTGAGGAAATCCAAAAAAATCATCAGATCCTAATACAAAAGCCTATACTCAACAAAAGTAGAAAACCTAGATGAAATGGACAATTTTCTAGATAGATACCAGGTACCAAAGTTAAATCAAGATCAGATAAATAATCTAAACAATCCTACAACCTCTAAAGAAATAGAAGGAGTCATTGACAATCTCCCAACCCCAAAAAGCCCAGGACCAAATGGGATTAATGCAGAGTTCTTTCAGCCCTTCAAAGAAGACATAATACCAATGCTCTACAAATTATTCCACAAAATAGAAACAGATGGAGCACTACCCAATTCATTTTATGAAGCCACAATTACTCTGATACCTAAACCACACAAAGACCCAACAAAGAAAGAGAACTTTAGACCAATTTCCCTTATGAATATCAATGCAAAAATACTCAATAAAATTCTTGCCAACTGAATGCAAGAGCACATCAAAACGATCATCCACCGTGATAAAGTAGGCTTCATCCCAGGGATGCAGGGTTTGTTTGATATACAGAAATCCATCTATGTAATCCACTATATAAACAAACTAAAAGAAAAAAATCACACAATCATTTCATTAGGTGATGAGAAAGCATTTGACAAAGTCCAACACCTCTTCATGATAAAAGTCTTGGAAAGATCAGGACTTCAAGGCCCATTACTAAATATAGTAAAAGCAATATACAGCAAACAAGTAGCCAACACCAAACTAAATGGAGAGAAACTTGGAGCAATCCCACTAAAATCAGGGACTACACAAGGCTCCACTCTCTTCCCACTGTTCAATATAGTACTTGAAGTCCTAGCCAGAGCAATTAGACAGCAAAAGGATGTCAAAGGAATTCACATTGGAAAGGAAGAAGTCAAAGTATCACTATTTGCAGATGAGATGATAGTATACTTAAGTAACCCCAAAATTGAACCAGAGAACTCCTAAGCCTGATAAACAATTTCAGCAAAATGACTAGATATAAAGTGAACTCAAACAAATCAGTAGCTTTCCTATACTCAAAGGATAAAGAGGCTGAGAAAGAAGTTAAGGAAATGGCACCCTTCTCAAGAGTCACAAATAATATAAAATACCTTGGTGTGACTCTACCCAAGCAAGTGAAAGATCTGTATGACAAGAACTTCGAATCTCTGAAGAAAGAAATTGAAGTAGATCACAGAAGATGGAAAGACCTTCCATGCTCATGGATTGGCAAGGTTATTATAGTAAAAATGGTCATCATCCCTAAAGCAATCTATAGCTTCAGTGCAATCCCCAGCAAAATTCCAATTCAATTCTTCATAGACTTTGAAAGACCAATTTCCAAATTTATCTGGAATAACAAAAAACCCAGGATAGCTAAAAATATTCCCAACAATAAAAGAACTTCTGGCAGAATCACCATCCCTGACCTTAAGCTATACTACAGAGCAATAGTGATAAAAAACTGCATAGTATTGATACAGTCACAGACTGGTAAATGAATGGAATAGAATTGAAGATCCAGAAATGAACCCTCACACCTATGATCACTTGATCTTTGACAAAAGAGCTAAAACCATCAAGTGGAAAAAGACAGTATTTTCAGCAAATAATGCTGGGTCAACTGCTAGTCAACATGTAGAAGGATGCAAATTGATCCATTCTTATCTCCCTGTACAAAGCTCAAGTCCAAGTGGATCAAGGATCTCCACATTAAACCATATAAACTGAATCTAATAGAAGAGAATGTGGGGAAGAACCTGAAGCACATGAGCACAGGGGGACGTTTCCTCAAGAGAAAACCAATAGTTTATGTTCTAAGATCAAGAATTGACAAATGTGAACTCATAAAATTGCAAAGATTCTGTAAGGCAAAGGACACTGTCAATAGGAGAAAACTGCAACCAACGTATTGGAAAAACATCTTTAACAATCCTTCTTCCATTAGAGGACTTATATCCAATATATACAAAGAACTCAAGAAGTTAGACTCCAGACAACCAAATAATCCTATTAAAAATGGGGTACAGAGCTAAACCACAAATTCTCAACTGAGGAATATGGGATGGCTGAGAAATACCTAAAGAAATGTTCAACATCCTTAATCATCAAGGAAATGCAAATCAAAACAATCCTGAGAGTCCACCTCACACAAGTCAGAATGTCTAAGATCAAAAAGTCAGGGGACAGCAAATGCTGAAGAGGATATGGAGAAATAAGAACACTCCTCCATTGCTGGTGGGATTGCAAGCTGCTAAAACCACTCTGGAAATCTGTTTGGCGGTTACTCAGAAAATTGGACATAGCACTACCTGAGGACCCAGCTATACCACTCCTGGGTATATACTCAGAAGATGCTCCAACGTGTAATAAGGACACATGCTCCACTATGGTCATAGCAGCCTTATTTATAACAGCCAGAAGCTGGAAAGAACCCAGATGTCCCTCCACAGAGGAATTGATACAGAAAATGTGGTGCATTTACACAATGGAGTACTACTCAGCTATTAAAAACAATGAATTCATGAAAATCTTAGGCAAATGAATGGAGCTAGAAAATGTTATCCTGAGTGAGGTTAATACAGTCACAAAGGAACACACATGGTATGCACTCACTGATAAGTGGATATTAGCCCCAAAGCTTGGAATGCCCAAGATACAACTCACAGACCACATGAAGCTCAAGAAGAAGGAAGATCAAAGTGTGGATACTTTGATCCTTATTGGAAGGTGGGTCAAAATAACCATGGCTCACAGCCAACCAATAGACTGAACTTAGGGTTCCCAACTGAGCAGCTAGAGAAAGGAACCAAGGAGCTAAAGAAGTCTGTAGCCCTGCAGGAGGAACAGTAATATATGTCAACCAGTACCCCCAGAGCTGCCAGAGACTAAATCACCAACCAAAGAGTTCACATGGAGGGACCCATGGCTTCAGATACTTGTGTATAAGAAGATGATCAATTCAGATATCAATGACAGGAGAAGCCGTTGGTCCTGTGAAGGCTCAATTCTCCGGAATAGGGAAATGCAAGTCAGGAAATTGGGCGGGGGTAATCAGGGAGAGTGGGTATAGGATAAGGGGTCTTCAGAGGGGTAATTCAGAAAGGGGATATCATCTGAAATGTCAATAAAGCAAATATTTAATAAAAGAAAAAATCAACAAAACCAGGAGCTCATTTATTGAAAAAATCAGCAAGATAGATAAACCCTTAGCCAGACTAACCAGAGGGCACAGAGACAGTACCCAAATTAACAAAATCAAAAATGAAAAGGGAGACATAACAACAGAAACTGTGGGAATTAAAAAAATATCTGATCTGATTACAAAAGCTTATACTGAAAAAAAAAAACCTGGAAAATCTGTACAAAATGGCCAATTTTCTAGACACATATCAGGTGCCCAAGTTAAAACCAGATCAGATAAACCATCAAAATTGTCCCATAAGTCCTGAGGAAATAGAAGCAGTCATTAACAGTCTCCCAACTAAAAAAGCCCAGGACCCGATGGGTTTAGTGGAGAATTCTATCAGATCTTCAAAGAAGATCTAATACCAGTACTCTTAAACCTATTCCTCAAAAGAGAAACACAAGGCCAGTCGGTGGTAGCGCACGCCTGTAATCCCAGCACTTGGGAGGCAGAGGCAGGCGGATTTCTGAGTTCGAGGCCAGCCTGGTCTACAGAGTGAGTTCCAGGACAGCCAGGGCTATACAGAGAAACCCTGTCTCGAAAAAAAACAAAAGAACAAAACAAAACAAAAAACAAAAAGAGAAACTCAAGGCACACTATCTAATTCATTCTATGAAGCCACAATTACGCTTATACCTAAACTAAAGACTAAGCAAGGGAAGAAAACTTCAGACCAATTTCCCTGTGAACCTTGATGCAAAATACTCAATAAAATTCTTGCCAATTGAATCCTAGAATACATCAAAACAATCATTCACCAAGATCCAGTAGGCTTCATTCTGGGAATGCAGGGATAGTTCAATATACAAAAATGAATCAATGTAATGCACTACATAAACAAACTCAAAGAAAAGACCACATGATTATCTCATTAGATGCTGCAAAAGTGTTTGACAAAATTCAGCATCCTTTCATGTTAAAAGTCTTGGAAAGATCAGAAATTCAAGGATTATACCTAAACATAGTAAAAGCTATATACAGAAAACCAGTAGCCAATATCAAACTAAATGGAGAGAAACCTAAAGCAATTCCACTAAAATTGAGAATGAGACAAGACTGCCCACTCTCTCCCTCTCTATTATTATAGTACTTCAAGTTCTAGCTAAAGCAATTAGACAACAAAAGGAGTTCAAAGGTATATAATTGGAAAGGAAGAAGTCAAAGTATCACTATTTGCAAATGATAGGATAATATATATAAGTGACCCCAAAAATTCCACCAGAGAATTGCTAAAGCTGATAAAGAATTTCAGCAAATTAGTTGGATATAAAGTTAAACAAACCAGTAGCCTTCCTCTACTCAAAGGATAAACAAGCTGAGAAAGATTAAGGAAATGACACCTCTCACAGTAGTCACAGATAATATTACGTACCTTGGTGTGATTCTATCCAAGCAAGTGAAAGATCTGAATGAGAAGAACTTCAAGCCTCTGAAGAAAGAAATCGAAGAAGATCTCAGAAGATGAAAGGATCTCCCATGTTCATGGTTTGGCAGGATTAATATAATAAAAATGGCTATCTTGCCAAAAGCAATCTACAGATTCAAGGCAATCCCCATCAAAATTCCAAATTAATTCTTCATAGAGCTAGAAAGAGCAATCTGCAAATTCATTTGTAATAATAAAAACCCAGAATAGCAAAAACTATACTCCACAGTAAACGAACTTCTGAGGGAATCACCATCCCTGACCCCAAGCTCTACTACAGAGCAATAGTGATAAAAACTGTATGGTATTGGTACAGAGACAGGCAGGAAGATCAATGTAATAGAATTGAAGACCCATAAATGAACCAACACACCTATGGTCACTTGATATTTGACAAAGGAGTCGAAAACATCTAGTGGGAAAAAGACAGCATTTTTAACAAATGGTTCTAAAACAACTGGTAGTCAGCATGTAGAAAATGCAAATAGACACAGTCATATCTCTTTGTACAAAGCTCAAGTCCAAGTGGATCAAGGACCTCCACATAAAACCAGACACACTGAAGCTTATAGAGGAGAAAGTGGGGAAGAGCCTCAAACACATGGGCACAGGGGAAATCCAAGTTGATCAGGGACTTCACCATAAAACTGGGTACACTAAATCTCATAGAAGACAAAGTTGGAAATACCCACGAATGCACTGGTACAGGAGACACTCTTCTGAACAGATCAGTGATGGCTCATGCTCTAAGATCGACAGTTGATAAATGGGAGCTCATGAAACTGCAAGGCTGTTTTTAGGCAAAGGATATTGCCAATGAGACAAATAGGCAGCCCTAAGATTGGGAAAGAATCTTCACTAACCCAACATCTAACAGAAGGCTAATATCCAAAATTTACAAAGACTCTAAGAAATTAGACACCAACAACCCAAATAAACCAATTTAAAAATGGGGCACAGAAGTAGACAGAATTTCCAACAAAGGAATCTTGAATGGCCAAGAAGCACCTAAAGAAATGTTCAAAGTTCTTAGTCATCAGGAAAATACAAAGCAAAACTCTGATGTTCCATCTTACACCCATCAGAATGGCTGAGATAAAAAAAAAACTCAAGAGAAAGAACATACTATCGAGGATTTGAAGAAAGGAACACTTCTCCATTGCTGTTGGGAGTGCAAACTTGTACAACCACTTTGAAAATCAATTTTTTAAACTTTTTATTGATTCTTTGTAAGTTTCCCATCCTGCAGCCCAGTCCTGCTCATCTCCCCATGCCCTCATATTAGCCCTTTGCCTTTGTAATCTCAAAATAAAACATACACAAACAACAAAAATAAAGCATGGAAAACATTTCATCATGGAAACTGTAGTATGTCACAGTGTGTCCCACAAAATACTATTTTGCCCACACATCTTCACTTGCAAATTGTCATTGCTATGAGTTATTTGTCTGGTTCAAGATCTTTGGCTTCAGTGACACCATCAATATTGGATCTTCATGACTCCTCCCATTTATTGTCCCATGTCATTGAGATCCTGTAGCTTTGGAATCCCAAGACTGGCACTTTCACATACCCCAACCATTTACAGATGACAAATTTGGGCCGATTCAGAGTCCTGTATCTGGACCTGGGTGATAGCTGAGCTGGGCAGCCCACAGTCTCTCCCTTTTCCACACTACGGGGGCCATCTCTCCAGCACTGCTCTATCTAGGCTACCATTGGCAGGTGGCAGGTGGCAGGGTCCACTCTCCTGCTCTCACGCCCACTGGGATGGCTCACCCACACCCAGGCCTCCAGAGTCAGCTCCACTGGGTTTCCCAGTCAAAGTGCAGAACCTACTCTCCCAAGTGCTGTAGTCTGTAAGGGGCTAAGCCAGCTCTCCTGCTCTCATACCCTCAGAGCTGGCTCACCTATACACACACCATCAGGGCCAGCTATACCATACTGCTCAGGTGAGGTACAGGTCCTGAGTACTGTTGCTGGCAAGAGACCGGGGAAGCTCTCCTTCTCTCATGAGCCAGAGCCAATTCTACTGACTACCATGGGTGGTGAGGAGCAAGTGGGGAAGGCATCACTCCCTCACCCATGCCACCTGTGCCAGACTCGTGGTAGAGCCAGCTCTCTCAAGATCTTACCCTCAGGACTGGCTCAACTGTGCCCCTGTCACCAGGGTCAGCACAGCTGGGCTGTCCAAGAAAGGTGCAAGGCCTGATCTCCTTAGTGCTGCACCTGGTGTTGGGCATGGCTGGCTCTCCTAAGCTCATGACCCTGTATGCAGCTTTCTGGACTGCCAGAGAGGGCAAGGGGGTGTATCACCTCTATACCTCTGATACCACATGGCAGATGAGTGGTGGGGTCAGCTCTCTCACACTCACAGCCTGGGGGCTGTCTCACCTGCCCCCAGGGCCAGCCACACTGTGCCGTCTCAAGCAAGGTGCAGGGACTGCACTTCTGAGTGCTGCTGCAGATGAGAGATTGGACCAGTTTTTCAGAAAGCCAAATCCAGAGAGGTGCAGGCCCAGGTATGCACAGCCCCCAGACATTCCCTTGGTCCCCACAGTTGTACCAATCAGGGACATTCCCATGTTCTTTAGTGGTAATATGAGCCACAGACATCTTATCGACCCCTGCCACATGGTCATGGACTTAGTCGTTGCCCTCAGGTGCAGCTCAGGCTGGGGCCACACCATGGCCTCAGTTGGCAGAGTTTGCCACTCGCAGGCTACTCCTCTCCACCCTTGAGTCTCCAGTTCCATCCATCTTCATAGTGCTCAAGCTGTTTCACTTCTCTTTCTCTCCCCTCTGACCGCCACACACTCACACACTGTGATGGCTCCTGCTGCAGACTAGTCACTCAGCTGCCAGGCCTCTGGTGACAGCCTTCATCCGTGCATGCCACACGGCATAGCAGTAAACAAGTGTCTGTGGCTCACCTGAACCATTCACTGGAGGGCAAGCCTCTGGGTGACATGGAAGTCTGCAGGTTTCTGTTTGTCTTCCTCTTCCCACAGTGCACTACCTGGATTTGACTTGACTTGACTTGATTTGATTTGACTTGACTTGACTTGACTGATTGGATTTGATTTTTATGAGTCCTAGGCATAAGACAGATTTGACCACCAAGCCAGGCATCAGGCTACGATGAGCAAAGGGCTGCCATCTGCTCTGTCCCTGACTGGTTTAAGAACAGCACCAACAAGGCATCTCTTTGCCCATTGCCAGAGGTGTCTAATTTTAATTACATCTAGTTATCTTTAGTTGTGTAGAAGGAAGAAAGGGTCAGAGGATGACTTACAGGAGCCTATTCTCTCCTTCTATTATATGGAACTCAGGTAATCAGGCTTGGTGGCAAGCACTTTTATCCACTGAGCCAACTCCTTAGACCCTACAGTGATTTTCAAATACCCCAATATTGCAGCAGGCATGATGGTGAGGGATTGTAATCCCAACACTTGGGAGGCTATGGCAGGAAACTCACCAGTTTAAGGAAAACCTTGCTTATATACCATAATCTCATCTTTTTCTGAAATGTTATGAACATTGCAAAATGCAGACACTGAGAGGGAAGTCTCAGTGAGAACCTATTTAAGGCCCCAAAAGCTTGGGAATGGAGATCTAGACTTTAAGTTTATATTGTGTTCTTACATTAACTCTTATGCCCAACTCTAGCCCAGACACTTTTTCAGACAGCTTTGGAAACTGCTGTCTTTGCTTACTGGATAAGAAAGGACACAGACACAAACCTCAAACACACATGTTCTTAGCTTTCTCCTTTTAGGAACCAAATGGGTACTGATGTCAGGTGAACGCACCTAGCAGACTGGAAGAGCCAAGGTCTAGATAGAGATCACTACCTGGGTTCTGAGGCGAACACAGGAGCTGGCATCCTGTCAAACTTCCACCCAGCCAGGTGTCATGTGATCATGCTGACAAGCTCACTTCATCTATTCCAATTATCTTGTTACATATAGCAACAATCCTATGGTGGTTCAAGTTTACACTGGCTTCTTCCTGTTCTAGATGAAATAAGAGAAAGTCATAATGCTCACCAATTTGCACAGTACCATATATGACTCCTTCTGTCTAGTGTTGAGAATTCCTCAGTATATTCTCTTCAAAATCTGTCTTTGCATTCTTCCCAGTTGACTTTAACTTTTGGTAAATTTAAGCTTTTGCTTATATTTTGGTAGATTTAAGCCTTTGCTTAAGCTTTTGCTTTATGGGAAATTTTGCTTAAATACAGTAAAGTATTCCAAGGCTGCTTTGTGTTGCTGCGGTATTTCCATGTCAAACCCCTCTTCTTCTATTAGAATGGATTTAGGGGTCAGCTGTTCCTCTTTTGGGTGAGCGTATGAAGCACTTGCTGTGTATTCTTCACTGTCAGATACAAATGGTGCTAGAAGGGGAGAAGGCAGAGCATGATCTGACTTGGTTCAGATATAAAGCAAAGTGGACACAGGGCAGGGGAAGAACTGTTTTCTCAAAATTTGGCCTTTGTTAAGCAATGAACTTCTAATTGACTTAACTATACCACTTTCATCTTCAAAGCAAAATCAAGAATTTGTGATTTCCCCTACTCCCTTTGTCCCCACACATGCATCATGTTCTCTATTATCATTGTCTCCAACTGAGTAGTGTGATGATGACAACGAAAAGTAAAACCACATTGACAGACTGTTTCACACTGATATGATTTTAATGGCTTCATTTTATATGCATAGCAAATAGAAATTTGTGGCTGAACAAATCCATCTTTAAATACCACATCTTTAAATTAATCTCCATCTTAAAATATCACAATCCATCATCTATACTCTGTTATCTATAGTTAGAACATCTTCAACTTGAATCCCAGAAAAAGTTTTAAATTTAAACAAAAACTTGTAATGAAGATTCAACCTCTTCCTCTTTTGAGCAAAAGAAAGGAGGGAAAGTCCTTTCCAAGAATAATTGGTATTTTTCTTCCTTCTCTCTCCAACCAGTTTTCATCATTGTTGTCGCCATCATCATCATCATCATCATCACCACCATCATCATCATCATCACCATCATCATCACCATCATTATCCAATAAATCTCACCATTATATACAATATTTCCAAACATGATCTTTGTTGTAATTTGAGGTGAGTGAACACCACCTTTTTCCAAACATCTCCCCATCCTCTGTGCATTCCCAGTAGATCATATGCCTGTACCAGAAGGGAAAGGCACATGGAGCATAGTCTGTAAAAGGAAGAGTCAGGAAGAGTCAGTCGGATAAAGAACACTTTCTTCCTTTCAGCATACACACACACACACACACACACACACACACACACCTGCACAATATTCTCTTCCCCGTCCATGTAGCTTATGAAAATGAGATTGCTGCTACCTTGCAATTCATTTCTACTTGATGTTCTACTAGGAGTTTTCTTATCAAGATGGTGGAATAAAAAACACCTCTAATACATCTTTAATTCTATGTGATTTTGATATTTCAGAAATTACACATCTTGGGGACTTAGAAGACAGTTCAGTATCTAAAGTCTTCACGCTGCAAAGATGAGGATACAATTTCAGCTACCTAGGATCCAAATAAAAATCTGGGTATAGTATTACATTCCTCCAATCTCAACTCTAGGGGAAGGTAGAGAGAAGTAAATCCCCTGGGCTTGCTGAACAGGTAGTTTCACCAAGTCAGCAACCTCCAAGTTTAATGAGAGACACTATCTAAAAAATAAATAATAATGATATGGTAATGAGTAATAGAAGGAGATCCATGGCATTGACCTCTGGCTTCCGCACACTCACAGGTACACACCCACATTTATAGCATATGTACTCACTCAACAACAACAAAGAAGTTGTGTGCCTCTCATTTTCACAACAGAATTTGCTCTGGATTCTGAGTTCTTATCTATCACACCAAATGGTCCCCAAGACAAGGGGTGACCCTCCCATCTGTGAGTCAAGCTCTTACCTGAAAGAGCACAGTACTTCCAGTAACCTTGAAAAGTCTTGTTCAAAGAACACCACTTGTGCTTCAGATTGAAATTGACACAGTCATAGAATATTTCACTTCTATACCAGAATGGAAAGACACATACACCATCTAAATGAAAAAAATAATTTACCCGAGTGTGTTATTAGAGTGTTTCTTAAGTGAATTCCTGCCCTAAGTGAGACATCTATGTCAACACCCACACAACACGTTTCATAAAGAGGATGGAAAGGAGAGTTGTGGCATGCTGTCTTCTAGACATGGCATAAACGTTGCCCCTGTGATGAGCTGCCTCGCATGAAGGCATCAGGTCAGTCAACATTCCAGTATGTATCTCTAATTGCCAAAATGAGTTGATCTTTGCAAATAATTAATTGCCAAATGAAAAAAAATGAAGACATGAAAGGAAGAAAGGACTGTTACGAATGTGAGAAGGGGATAAAGTGTTAGAGATGTATATGATCAAAAAACATTGTTTACATATGTGAAACTGACAAATATAAACCATTTTATATAACACATTTTAAATTAAAATAGAATTACATCACATCTCCCTTTCTTTAAAAATATTAGATTTATATTTTCTTTTTTAAAAAACTATTCCATTTTAAACTTTTTTTTGTTTTTTTTTTGTTTGTTTTTTGTTTCGTTTTTTGTTTTTCAAGACAGGGTTTTTCTGTGTAGTCCCGGCTGTCCTGGAACTCCCTCTGTAGACCAGGCTGGCCTCGAACTCAGAAATCTGCCTGCCTCTGCCTCCCAAGTGCTGGGATTAAAGGCATGCGCCACCACTGCCCGGCTTCTGTTTTAAACTTTTAAGTAAGTTCTTTCAGGGGTAAAGAGATGGCTCAGTGGTTAGAGCACATATTGTTATTGCAGAGGATCCATGTTCAGTTCTAAGTACCCCAGTGTGGCAACTCACAATTTCCTGTAACTCAGACTCCAGGGAGAATCCTATACACAGGGCCTCCACAGGCATTTGGACTCACATGAGCACACCCAAATACAGAGAAAAGCACATACATGACTGAAAACTAAATTACTCCTTTTAGAAGGTGAGTTCTTCCTCCGAATCCCTTACTTTAGAGATTAAAGTCACTATCAGAACTGTGACCAGCATTGTGAAAAAACAGGCAAGGGTCTTAGGGTTTCTACTGCTGTGAAGGGATGCCGTGGACATTTCACTGGGCTTACAGTTTCAGAGGCTCAGTCCATTACTGCCATGGAGCCAGCATGGCAACGTGCGGGCGGGCATGGCGCTGGAGAAGGAGCCGGGAGCTCTACATCTGAACGGGCAAGCAGCAGGAAGTGCACTGGCTTGAGCATCTTAGACCTCAGAGCCCACCCTCTAGTGACCTCCTTGAATAAGGGCACACCTACTCCAACGAGGCCCAGCTCCTAATAGTGCCAATCTCTGCGAGCCTAGGGAGCTTATTTTTATTCAAACCACCACAACCTCGACCCCACAAGCATCAAAAATATTACTTGTTTGACTCCACCTAGGTCAATACCATATTTTTCATATTGAAACATCTACAATATGGTTAGACAGGTGATTACAAAACAAAGTGTTTTTCTACTTCAGTACTGTTTTCTTCACAATATCACAAATTATTATTAGCTGATTTTCTATATGAATTTTTATATTTGGCATTCCCTATTAGAATGGCAGAAATTTAAAAGTATAAATTCTTAGTTCTAGTTAGAATTCATGGGAGCATATTTCACTCTTTAATCTGTTTAAAGGGAATATATGCAATGTTTTATGAAAGAAGAGAAAAATCACTGGAAACAAAATCATTAAGTTCACATTGTTATGGAATCAGAAGACAGCACACAGGGACTGAAGAAGTGGCTCAGTGCTTAGAGCACCAGCTGCTCTTCCCAAGGACCCCGGTTCAGTCTCCAGCGCCTGCATGTCTGCTCACAACCATTCGTAAGTTCAGTTGCAGGGAATTTGATGCCTTCTTCTGGCCTCCATTGACAATAGGCATTCATGTGGTGAATGGACGTGCAGTCAGGCAAAACACCCATATACATAAAATTAAATTAAAGAAAACCATGTAAAGAGAAAGAACATATACTAATAATGAAAATATTTTGATCAACTTACCTTCTATCTCTGGATTTCTAATTATAGACTCTGAAAAATTAAAATTTAAGCAAAGTTCATTTCAGTCATAGACTTTAAAATGGATTCTTCTGGAAAATGTCATTTATAGATATGTTAATCTGAGATTATGTCATGGAAGAGACACCATGACCACAGCAACTCTTCTGAAAAAAATACTTAATTGGGACTGGCTTACAGATTCAGATGTTTAGTCCATGATTATCATGATGGGAAGCATCATGGCATAGGCAGACATGGTACTGGAGAAGGAGCTAAGAGTTCTACATCTTGATCCACAGGCAGCAAAAGACTATCACACTGGGCATGGCTTCAACAAAGGAGACCTCAAAGACCACCCCCACAGTGGCACACTTCTTTCAGCAAGGCCACATGTAATCCAATAATGTCACACCTCCTAATAATGCCACCCACTATGGGACAAACATTCAAACACATGAGTCTATGGGAGGCATACCTATTCAAACCACCATAGATATCATACATGTTCTGCTTCTAAATCTAGTTCCATGCTCCTGAAATGATTTACTTTATAGAAATCCTACATCCTTTTGCACCGCTAGGGATTGAACCCAAGCCTTGTGGATGTGGCAAGTACCTTGCACCATGCTTCCAGACCCTCACTGGGGAAATTCTTGACATCCTATACATTTCTTAGTGGCTTCACCCCAAAGTACATCATCCCTGTAAAACAGAGTAGTACTTCCTCTTTTATCAATGCCTGAATGGCTCTTAACATTAATTATCCAGAAAAAGTATTTATAATACATTTATTTTATATCAGCAACAAAGCCAGATTCAAATATAATTTTGCCATCTTTACTAGTAGCCTATTAATTTATTTCAGCTTATAGGTTATTTCTCTTTTATAATATCATATATATTAGAGGTTCCCTCTCCATTCAAGTTAACTAGTATTGTTGATGATATATAGTCCTGTGTTTATGGGTTTAGTTGGAATGGCATTCTAGTTAAAATTCCAATTCCATTACAAATCACAGCTGGTCAAAGTGCAAGGAGTAAGTGTCTATGGAGTGTTCAGCCACAGATGAAACATCTATATTATATACCCCTCCCCTGAAGCTCAAGGAATATTGGGAATGAGGGAGAGAAAAATTGTAACACTCAAAGAACAGGTAAGACTGGACCAGGGAATTCAATGCTCTCTTCTGCCCTCGATAGGCACCAGCACTAATATATACATACCCACATGCAGACACACACACACACACACACACACACACACACACACACATAATTAAAAGCAAAATAACTCTCCTTAAAATAGTAAATTAAAAATAAAATATAGTCAGTAAGAGAATTTTAAAGAAAAACATGCTTTGTAGAATATTAAGCTGTTAGCAAAACTGACCATATGAACAGACACAGAAAAGTCTGATGTATTACTTTTTGAAATATTACGCCTTTGAGAAAAGAAAATAAGTTTGCTATATCTATAATGACAAATTTAATTGCTTAAAGGAACTGATAAAATCATTATTTTTTAAATTTTAATACTTTTGTTAATTCTTTGAGAACTTAATATATTTTTATATTACTCCCTCCACAGATTCTCCCAGGTCCACACTACATTCTACACTCACCTAAATTTATGCCTTATATATGATTAGGTAAGTTGCCATCTGCTGCAGTATGATTGACTGAGTCCATACCTTTTAAGAGAACTAACTTTTCCTCTTTTAGCAGCTATCAATTATCAATAGTTCTTTAGCTATTTCTTGATTACCTGACCATGCCAAAGAATTTATTGGTATGCCCATAGATTACTGCGACACTCAACCCTCATCACAAAAGCTTCTTTTGTAGTATATAACAATTAATAGACATCCACAACTGCTCAACATGCAGAGAACAAGGAATTATAGGATGCTCAGCCTTAAATGGGACATCTATAGCATACTCCTTCCTCCACAGGCTCAGGGATTATTGTGAATGAAGGAGAAGAAATGTCAGACTGCCCTGGACCGAGTCAGTGCTCCAGACACCATCCCACACCAAAAGATAGCTTGACTCCAAGGTGCTCTGTCAAAACCAGACTCACAGGTGAGACATACCCTGCCTGAATACCTGGCCTAACTGGGACCCCTACAGGGCCAAGCTTAGGCAGAAACTGTCTGTCCTGCTCTGTCCTGCCCTGCCCTGCCCTACTGGAGACACATTTTCCTTCCAGCCCACAATTTAACTCAGTGCAGATCTGTCACTTTAGACCCCTTCCCACACACAGACAGCTTGACTCCCAGGAAGTCCATCACAACCAGGCTAACAGGAGGGAGAAGATCCAGTCAAAAACACTGAGGCCAGTTAACACCTGAGATACCAAATGGTGAGAGGCAAGCACAAAAACATAAGCAACAAAAACCAATGCCACTTGACAACATCAGAACCCAGTTCTCCCACCACAGGAAACCTATAGACCCCAACAAACATGAAAGGCAAGATTCTGATCTAAAACCTCATCTCATGAAGATGATAAGACAACCTTAAGGATGACATAAATAACTCCCTTAAAGAAATACAGAAGAACACAGGCAAACAGGCAGAAGCCTTTAAGAAATACAGAAAACACAATCAAACAGGTGAAGGAATTGAATAAAACTGTTAAGGTCCTAAAAATGTAAATGAACAATAAAGAAATCACAAAGGAAATCAACACTGGAGATGGAAAAACTAGGAAGGAGATCAGGAGTTACAGATGCAGACACCATCAACAGAATACAAGAGATAAAAAAGATAATCTCACGTGCACAAGATCCTGACACAGCCTTCAAAAAAAGTTTCTAACCAAAACATCCAGAAATACAGTATTCAGGATACAATGAAAAGACCAAACCTAAAAATAATAAGCATGCAAGAGAGTGAAAATTTCCAATTCAAAGGGCTAGGAAACATCTTCAAAAAAATCATAGAAGAAAACTTATGTAACCTAAAGAAAGAGATGTTCATAAAATTACAAGAAGCCCACAGAACACCAAATAGATTGGACCAGAAGAAAATTCTGTCCATTGCATAATAGTCAAAACAGTAAATAAACAGAACAAAGAAATAATATTGAAAGTTGTAAGAGAAAAGGGCAAGTCACATATAAAAGAAGATATATCAAAATTACACAAGACTTCACAATGGAGAATCTAAAAGCCAAAAGATTGTAGACAAACTTTATGCAGATCCTATGAGAATACAAATGCCAGACCAGGCTACTATAACCAACAAAACTCAATCACCACAGATGGAGAAACCTTTGTTTCAATGACAGATCCACAGAGGATGAGAGAAGGAAAACTCCAACACAGGGAGGGAAATTCCACCCAAGAAAAACAACAAAATTAATTTCACAACAAACCCAAAAGGAGAGAGCCACACAAACATAATACCACCTTTAAAAACAAAATAACAGAAACCAAGAATTGTTGCTCTTTAATATCTTTCAATATCAATGGATGTAAATCCCCAATAAAAAGACATAGGCTGATCCACCACTGCCTGCCCTGTTCGCTCCAACTAGGTAGACCCGTGCCATTTCTGCCATGGGGAAGACCCCATTTCCTGATACCTTCTAGAGATCCAGCAGTAGCAGGGTATTTGACCCTTGCCAAGTCTGCCACAGGGAAGAAAACATCTCCTGATACTTCTTGGAGTACCAGCTGTATGCTGGGCATTTGAGAGAAAAGGAATCCCAGGAGTACAGATTCACAGGCCAGCAGGACAGAGAAGTCACAGTCAGAGACAGCAAGACAAGCTAACACCTGAGATAACTAGATGGCCAAAGGAAAACACAAGATCATTACCACCAGTAACCATGGCAACATGGCACCATCAGAAACCAGTTCTTCCACAACAGCAAATCCAGGATATTCCATCATATCGGCAAAGCAAGAGATGGATGTAAAATCACATCTCATGATGCTGTTAGAGGACTTCAAGAAGTACATAAATAACTCCCTTAAAGAAATACAGGAGAAGCCGGGTGGTGGTGGTGCACATCTTTAATCCCAGCACTTGGGAGGCAGAGGCAGGCAGATTTCTGAGTTCGAGGTCAGCCTGGTCTACAGTGTGAGTTCTAGGACAGCCAGGGCTGCACAGAGAAACCCTGTCTTGAAAAAACAAAACAAAATAAAACAAAAAAAGAAACACAGGAGAACATAAGTCAACAGGTAGATGACCTTAAAGAGGAAACATAAAAATTCCTTAAAGAAATATGAGAAAATATGGGTCAACAGGTAGAACCCCTTAAAGAAGCAACACAAAATTCCCATAGAGATTTATGGGAGAACATGGGTCAAAAGGCAGAACCCCTTAAAGAGGAAACATAAAATCACTTAAAGAAACACAGGAGAATGTGGGTCAACAGGTAGAAGTCCTTAAAGAGAAAACACAAAAAACCCTTTAAATAATTTCAGGAAAACACAAACAAACAAGTGAAGGAACTGAACAAAACTATCTCAGATCTAAAAATGGAAGTAGAAACAATAAAGAAATTACAAAGTGAGACATCTCTGGAGATAGAAACCTTGAAAAGAATTCAGGAGTCATAGATGAAATCATCAACAACAGAATACAAGAGATAGTAGAAAGAATCTCAGATGCTGAAGATACCATAGAAAACATTGACTCAACAGTCAAAGAAAATGCAAAATGCAAAATGCAAAAAGCTTGTAACCCAAACATCCAGGAAATCCAGGACACAATGAGAAGATCAAACCTAAGGATTATAGATATAGATGAGAGTGAAGATTTACAACTTAAGGGGCCAGTAAATATCTTCAATAAAATTATAGAAGAAAACTTCCCTAATCTAAAGAAAGAGATACCCATGAACATACAGAAAGCCTACAGAACTCCAAAAAGACTGGAACAGAGCAGAAATTCCTCCTGTCACATAATAATCAAACACCAAATGCACTAAACAAAGAAAGAATATTAAAAGAAGTAAGGGAAAAAGTCAAGTAACATATAAAGGTAGACCTATCAGAATTACACCAGACTTCTCACCAGAAACTATGAAAGCTAGAAGATCCTGGGCAGATGTCATACAGACCATAAGAGAACAAAACTGTAAGCCCAGACTACTATACCCAGCAAAACTTTCAATTACCATAGACAGAGAAAACAAGACATTCCATGTCAAAAGCAAATTTACACAATATCTTTCCAGAAATCCAGCTCTACAAAGGATAATGGTTGGAAAACACCAATACAAGGTGGGAAACCACGCCATAGAAAAAGGAATAAAGGAATCTTTTAACAAACCCAATAGAAGATAGCTACACAAACAATTTCACCTTTAACAAAGAAGATAACAGGTCGGGCATTGGTGGTGCATGCCTGTAATCCCAGTACTTGGGAGGCAGAGGCAGGTGGATTTCTGAGTTCAAGGCCAGCCTGGTCTACAGATTGAGTTCCAGGACAGCCACGGCTACACAGAGAAACCTTGACTTGAAAAAACCAAAAACCAAACAAACAAACAAAAAACCCAAAACAAAGAAGATAACAGTGAGCATCAATTACTTTTCCTTAATATCTCTTAACATCAATGGTTTCAATTCCCCAATAAAAAGACATAGACTAGCAGACTAGATACATAAACAGGACCCAACATTTTGCTGCATACAAGAAGCCCACCTCAGTGACAAAGGCAGTCACTACTTCAGAGTCAAAGGTTGGAAAACAATTTTCCAAGCAAATGGTCCCAAGAAACAAGCTGTAGTGGTCATTCTTATATCAGACAAAATTGACTTTCAACTAAAAGTTGTCAAAAAAGATAAGGAGGGACACTGCATACTAGTCAAAGGAAAAGTCTAACAAGATGAACTCTCAATTCTGAACATCTATGCTCTCAATGCAAGGGCACCCACATTTATAAAAGAAACTTTACTAGAGCTCAAACACACATTGCATCCCACACAATAATTGTGGGAGTCTTCAACACCCCACTCTCAACAATGGCCAAATCATGGAAACAGAAACTAAACAAAGACACAGTAAAACTAACTGAAGTTATGGACCAAATGGATCTAACAGATATTTATAGAACATTCCACCCTAAAGCAAAAGAATATACCTACTTTTCAGCACCTCATGGTACCTTCTCCAATATTGACGATAAAATTGGTCACAAAACAGGCCTCAACAGATACAGAATTATTGAAATTATTCCATGAACCCTATCAGTTCACTACGGCTTAAGGCTAGTCTTAATCTCAAACAAAAACAATGGAAAACACACACACACACACACACACAAACACACACACATGGACTTTGAACAATGCTCTACTCAATGATAGCTTGGTCAAGGAAGAAATAAAGAAAGAAATTAAAGACTTTTTAGAATTTAATGAAAATGAAGACACATTATACCAAAATTTATAGGACACAATGAAAGCAGTATTTAGAGGAAAGCTCATAGCTCTGAGTGCCTCCAAAAAGAAAATAGAGAGAGCTTACACTAACATCTTTACAGAGCACTTGAAAGCTCCAGAACAAAAAGAAGCAAATATACCCAAGAGGAGTAGATGGCAGGAAATAATCAAACTCAGGGCTGAAAATAACCAAATAGAATAAAAAAGATGTACACAAAGAATAAACAAAACCAGGAGCTGGTTCTTTGAGAAAATCAACAAGATAGATAAACCTTTAGCCAGACTAACCAGAGGGCACAGAGGCACTACCCAAATTAATAAAATCAGAAGTGAAAAGGGAGACATAACAAGCAAAACTGAGGAAATCCAAAAAATTATCAGATCCTGCTACAAGACCTTATATTCAACAAAGTTTGAAAATCTGAATGAAATGGACAACTTTCTAGATACATACCAGGTGCCAATGTTAACAGGATCAGATAAGCCATCTAAATAGTCCCATAAATCCTGAGGAAATAGAATCAGTAGTTAATAGTCTCCCATCAAAAAAGAGGCCAGGACCAGATGGGTTTAGTGGGGGAATTCTATCAGATATTCAAGGAAGAGCCAATACTGATACTCTTCAAACTATTCCACAAAATAGAAACTCAGGGAACACTACCCAACTCATTCTATGAGACCACAATAATGCTTATACCTAAACCAAACAAAGACCAAACAAGGAAGGAAAACTTCAGACCAATTTCCCTCATGAACATCTATGCAAAAGTACTGAACAAAATTCTGGTCAACCAAATCCAAGAATGCATCCAAACTATAATTCACTACGATCAGGTGGGCTTCATACCAGGGATGCAGGGATGGTTTAATATACAGAAATCCATCAATGTAATCTACTAAACAAACTGAAGGGAAAAAAACCACATGGTCATTTCATTAGTAGCTGAAAAGGCTTTTGACAAAATCCAGCATCCCTTCATGATAAAAATCTTGGAGAGATTGGGAATCCAAGGCTCATACCTAAACATAGTGAAAGTAATGCTTCATAGATCTAGAAACTGGTAGCCAACCTCAAAGTAAATGGACTTGAAGCAATCCCATGAAAATGAGGGACCAGACAAGGCTGCCCACTCTCCCTATCTATTCAGTACAGTACTTGAAGTCCTAGCCAGAGCAATCAGACAACAAAAGAAGGTTAAAGGTATTCAAATTGGAAAGGAAGAAGTCAAAACATCACTATTTGCAGATTATATGATTGTATACTTAAGTGACCCCAAAACTTTCACCAGAGAACTCCTAAAGCTGATAAACAACTTCAGCAAAATGGCTGGATATAAATTTAGCTCAAACAAATCTGTAGCCTTCCTTTACTCAAAGGATAAACAAGCTGAGAAAGAAATTAGGGAAATAACACATTTCACAATAGTGCTAAACAATATTTCATACCTTGGTGTGATTCTAACCAAGCAAGTGAAAGATCTGTATGACAAGAACTTCAAGCCTCTGAAGAAAGAAATCGAAGATGATCTCAGAAGATGGAAAGATCTCCCATGCTCATGGATTGGCAGGATTATTATAAAAATGACCATCTTGTCAAAAGCAATCTACAGATTCAATGCAATCCCCATAAAAATCCCAAATCAATGCTTCATAGATCTAGAAAGAGCAATTCTCATATTCATCTGGAATAATCAAAAATTCAGGATAGCAAAAACTATTCTCCACAACAGAAGATCTCCTGGGGAAATCACCATCCCTGACCACAAGCTCTACTACACAGCTATAGTGATAAAAACTGTGTGGTATTGGTATGGAGACAGGTAGGAAGATCAACAGAATAGAACTGAAGACCCAGAAAAGTATCTACACACGTATGGTCACTTGATCTTTGACAAATGAGCTAATAACATCGGGTGGAAAAAAGACAGCATTTTTCACAAATGGTGCTGGATCAACTGGAGGTCAGCCTGCAGAAAAATGCAAATCCACCCATTCTTATCTCCTTGAACAAAGCTCAAGTCCAAGTGGATCAAGGACCTACACATAAAATCAGAAAGTGGGGAAGAATCTTGAACACACAGGCACAGGGGAAAAATTCCTGAACAGAATACCAATGGCCTATGCTCTAAGATCAAGAATCGACAAATGGGACCTCATATAACTGCAAAGATTCTGTAAGGCAAAAGACACGATCATAGGACAAAATGGCAACCAACAAATTTGGAAAAGATCTTTACTAATCCTAAATCCGATAGAGCCTAATATCTAATGTCTACCAAGAACTCAAAAAGTTAGTTCCCAGATAGTCAAATAACCTCATTAAACATGGGGTACATAGCTAAACAGGGAATTCTCAACTGAGGAAACTCAAATGGCTCTAAAGCACCTAAAGAAATGTTCAGCATCCTTAGTTATTAGGGAAACTTATGTGATAAACACATTAAGTGATCCCAAAAATTTTACTAGAGAACTCTTTTTTTTTAAATTTCTTTTTCTTTGTTTACATTCCGAATGCTTTCCCCTTTCCCAGTTTCCCCCTCTGTTCTAGTACTCTCCTACAATACTGGATCAAGTCTTTTTGGGACCAGTGTCCTCTCCTTCCTTCTTCTTGGGAATCTTTTGATTTGCTAATTGTGCCTTGAGTATTCAGAGCTTCTGGGCTCATTAATATCCATTTATCAGTGATTGCATTTCATGTGTATTCTTTTGTGATTGGGTTAACTCACTTAGGATGATATTTTCCATTTCCAACAATTTGCCTACAAATTTCATGAATTCATTGTTTTTAATTGCTGAGTAGTATCCCACTGTATAAATATACCACATTTTCTGTATCCATTCCTCCATTGAGGGACATCTGGGTTCTTTTCAGCTTCTGGCTATCATAAATAAGGCTGCTATGAACATAGTGGAGCATGTGTCCTTGTTGCCTGCAGGGGAATCCTCTGGGTATATGCCCAGGAGTGGTATGGCAGGGTCCTATGGAAGTGTCATGCCCAATTTTCTTAAGAACCGCCAGACTGATTTTCATAGTGGTTGTACCATTTTGCAATCCCACCAACAGTGGAGGAGTGTTCCTCTTCCTCCACATCCTCACCAGCATCTGCTGTCTCCTGAGTGTTTAATCTTAGCCATTCTGACTGGTGTGAGGGGGAATCTCAGGGTTGTTTTGTTTGCATTTCCCTGATGACTAATGATGTTGAACATTTCTTAAGGTGCTTCTCAGCTATCCGAATTTCCTCAGGGGAAAATTCTTTGTTTAGCTCTGTACCCCATTTTTTAATAGAGTTATTTGGTTCTCTGGGTTTAACTTCTTGAGTTTTTTGTATATATTGGATAATAGCCCTCTGTCAGATGTGGGGTTGGTGAAGATATTTTCCCACTTTGTTGGTTGCTGTTTTGTCCTTCTGACAGTGTCCTTTGCCTTATAGAAACTTTGTAATTTTATGAGGTCCCATTTGTCAATTCTTGATCTTAAAGCATAAGCTATGGTGTTCTGTTGAGGAAATTTCCCCCTGTGCCCATGTCGTCCAGGGTCTTCCCCAGTTTCTTTTCTATTAGTTTCAGTGTGTCTGGCTTTATGTGGAGGTCCTTGATCCACTTGGAGTTGATCTTAGTACAAGGAGATAAGAGTGGGTCAATTCTCATTCTTCTGCATGTTGACCTCCAGTTGAAACAGCACCATTTGTTGAAAAGGCTATCTTTTTTCCACTGGATGGTTGTGGTTCCTTTATCAAAGATCAAGTGACCATAAGTCTGTGGGTTCATTTCAGGATCTTAAATTCTATTGCATTGATCCACTTGCCTGTCACTGTACAAATACTATGCAGTTTTTTAACACAATTGCTCTGTAGTACTGCTTGAGGTCTGGGATATTGATTCCCCCAGAAGTTCTTTTATTGTTGAGAATAGTTTTAGCTGTCCTGGGTTTTTTGTTATTCCAGATGAATTTGAGAATTGTTCTTTCTAAATCTATGAAGAATTGATTTGGGATTTTGATGGGGATCGCATTGAATCTGTAGATTGCTTTTGGCAAGATGGTCATTTTTACTATATTGATCCTGCCAATCCATGAGCATGAAATATTTTTCCATCTTCTGAGGTCTTCTTTGATTTCTTTCTTAAAAGACTTGAAGTTCCTGCCATACAAGTCTTTCACTTGTTTGGTTAGAGTCACACCAAGATACTTTTTATAGCTTGTGGCTATTGTGAAGGGTGTTATGTTCCTAACTTCTTTCTCAGGCTGCTTATTCTTTGTGTATAGGAAGGCTACTGATTTGCTTGAGTTGATTTTATAACCAGCCACTTTGCTGAAGTTGTTTATCAGCTGTAGGAGTTCTCTGGTGGAGTTTTTTGGGCCACTTAAGTATACTATCATATCATCTGCAAATAGTGATAGTTTGACTTCTTCCTTTCCAATTTGTATCCCTTTGGCCTCCTTATGTTGTCTAATTGCTCTGGCTAGAATTTCAAGTACTATATAGAAAATATATGGAGAGAGAGAGGGCAGCCTTGTCTAGTCCCTGATTTTAGTGGGATTGCTTCAAGTTTCTCTCCATTTACTTTGATGTTGGCTACTGGTTTGCTGTAAATTGCTTTTACTATGTTTAGGTATGAGCCTTGAATTCCTGTTATTTCCAAGACTTTTAGTTTTAAAGGATGCTGAATTTTGTCAAATACTTTTTTAGCATCTAATGAAATGATCGTGTGTTTTTTCTTTGAGTTTGTTTATGTAGTAGATTGCATTGATGGATTTCCATATATTGAACCATCCCTGCATCCCTGGGATGAAGCCTACTTGATCATGGTGGATAATCATTTGATGTGTTCTTGGATTTGGTTGGCAAGAATTTTATTTAGTATTTTTGCACCGATATTCATAAGGGAAATTGGCCTGAAGTTCTCTTTCTTTGTTGGATCTTTGTGTGGTTTTGGTATCAGGGTAATTGTCGATTTGTAGAACGAGTTGGGTAGTGTTCCTTCTGTTTCTATTTTGTGGAATAGTTTGAAGAGTATTGGTGTTAGGCCTTCTTTGAAGGTCTGATAGAATTCTGCACTGAATCCATCTGGTCCTGTGCTTTTTTTGGATGGAAGACTTTCTATGACCCCCTTTTCTTTCTTTAGGGATTATGGGACTGTTTAGTTGATCTATTTGATCCTGATTTAATTTTGGTATTTGGTATCTGCCTAGAAAATTGTCCATTTCCTCCAGATTTTCCAGTTGTGTTGAGTATAGACTTTTGTAGTAGGATGTGATAATTTTTTGGATTTCCTCTGTTTCTGTTGTTGTATCTCCCTTTTCATTTCTAATTTTGTTAATTTGGATACTGTCTCTGTGCCCTTTGGTAAGTTTGGCTAAGGGTTTATCTATCTTGTTTATTTTCTCAAAGAACCAGCTCCTGGTTTTGTTGATTTTTGTATGGTTCTCTTTGTTTCTACTTGATTGATTTCAGCCCTGAGTTTGATGATTTCCTGTCTTCTACTCCTCCTGGGTGAATTAGCTTCTTTTTGTTCCAGGGCTTTCAGGTGTGCCATTAAGCTGCTAGTGTATGCTCTCTCCAGTTTCTTTTTGGAGTCACTCAGGGCTAAGAGTTTTCCTCTTAGCACTGCTTTCATTGTGCCCCATAGATTTGGGTAAGTTGTGCTTTCATTTTCATTAAATTCTAAAAAGTCTTTGATTTCTTTCTTTCTTTATTCCTTGACCAAGGTATCATTGAGTAGACTATTATTAAGTTTCCATGTATATGAGGGCTTTCTGTTGTTTTTGTTGGTATTGAAGACCACTTTTACTCTGTAGTGATCTGATAGGAGGCATGGGATTATTTCAATCTTATATTTGTTGAGTTCTGTTTTGTGACCAATTATATGTTCAATTTTGGAGAATGTACCATGAAGTGCTGAGAAAAAGATAAATTCTTTTGCTTTAGGATGAAATGTTCTATATAAATCTGTTAAATCTAATTGGTCCAAAGCTTCAATTAGTTCCACTGTGTCCCTGTTTAGTTTCTGTTTTCCTGATCAGTTCATTGAGGATAGTGGAGAGTTGAAGTCACCCACAATTATTGTGTTAGGTGCAATGTGTACTTTGAGCTTTAGTAAAGTTTCTTTTATGCCCTTGCATCTGGAGCATAGATGTTCAGAATTGAGAGTTCTTCTTGGTGGATTCTTCCTTTGCCCAACAAGAAGTGTCCTTCTGTGTCTCTTTTGATCACTTTAGGTTGAAAGTCAATTTTATTTGATATTAGAATGGCTACTCCGGCTTGTTTCCTGAGACCATTTGCTTGTAAAATTGTCTTCCAGCCTTTTACTCTAAGGTAGTGTTTGTCTTTGACACTGAGATGTGTTTCCTGTATGCAGCCAAATATAGGGTCCTCTTTCTGTATCCAGTTTGTTAGTCTATGTCTTTTTATTGGGGAATTGAGTCCATTGATGTTAAGAGATATTAAGGAATATTAATTATTACTTCCTGTCATTTTTGAAGTTATTTTTTATATTTGAGTGGTTATGTTCTTTTGGGCTTGATGAGAGGAGGTTTCTATCTGGCTTCTTCCAGGGTGTAGATTCCTTTCTTCTATTGGAGTTTCCCCCCTATTATCCTTTGTAGGTCTGGTTTTGTGGAAAGATATCATTCAAATTTGGTTTTGTCATGGAATATTTTGGTTTCTCCATCTATGGCGACTGAGAGTTTTGCTGGGTATAGTAATTTTGGCTGAAATTTGTGTTCTCTTAGAGTCTGCATGAGATCTACCCTGGATCTTCTAGCTTTCATGGTCTCTGGTGAAAAGTCTGGTGTAATTCTGGTAGGTCTTCCTTTATATGTTACTTGGCCTTTTTCTCTTACTGCCTTTAATATTCTTTCTTTGTTTAGTACATTTGGGGTTTTGATTATTATGTGACAGGAGGTACTTCTGTTCTGGTCCAGTCTGTTTGGAGTTCTGTAGGCTTCTTGTATATTCATGGGCAGCTCTCTCTTTAGGTTGGGGGAAGTTTTCTTCCATAATTTTGTTGAAGATATTTGATGACCCTTTAAGTTGTAAATCTTCACTCCTATCTACATCTATAATCCTTAGGTTTGGTCTTCTCATTGTTTCCTGGATTTCCTGGATGTTTTGGGTTATAAGCTTTTTGCATTTTGCATTTTCTTTGACTGTTGAGTCAATGGTTTCTATGGTATCTTCAGCATCTGAGATTCTGTCTTCTATCTCTTGTATTCTATTGTTGATATTGCATCTATGGCCCCTGATTTCTTTCCAAGGTTTTCTATCTCCAAAGTTGTCTCCCTTTTCAATTTCTTAGTTGTTTCTACTTCTGCTTTTAGATCCTGGATGGTTTTGCTCAGATCTTTTGCTTGCTTGTTTGTGTTTTCATGTAATTCTTTTTTTGTTGTTTGTTTTTTGAGACAGGGTTTCTCTGTGTAGCCCTGGCTGTCCTGGAACTCAGTTTGTAGAGCAGGCTGGCCTCGAACTCAGAAATCCACCTGCCTCTGTCTCCCAAGTGCTGGGATTAAAGGCGTGTGCCACCACCGCCTGGCTTCATGTAATTCTTTAAAAGATTTTTGTGTTTCCTCTTTCATGACTTCTGCCTGTTGACCCACATTCTCCTTTATTTCTTTAAGTGATTTTTGCATTTCCTCCTTATTGGCTTCTATCTTTTGATCCATATTCTTCTGAATTTCTTTAAATGATTTTTGTGTTTGCCTTGTAAGGGGTTCTAACTTTTGATCCATTTTCTCCTGTATTTCTTTAAGAGATTTATTTATGTCCTTCTTGTGTTCCTCTAATGCATCATGACCAGTGATTTTAGATCTAAATCTTGTTTGTCTGGTGTGTTGGGGTATCCAGGACTTACTGCTGTTGGAGAATTGGGTTCGGATGCTATCATATTGCCTTGATTTCTGTTAGTAACGTTCCTATGTTTGCCTTTTGCCATCTGGTTATCTCTGGCATTTGTTGGTTCTGTAGTCACTGGCTGGTGCTTGAACCCCCTGTGGGCTCCTAAGGCTATTTCCGCACCACTGGATGACTGGGTTTCCCCTGGCACAGATTGCTAATATGCTGCCCTCCTCTTGGGTGCTGTTGGACCCCTGCTGTATCTTGCTCCAAGCAACGTTATACTTGGTTGTCCCTGTGAACCTGATGCTGCTTGTCTGTTCTGTCAGGGAGCGAAGATGGTGGCTGTGAGCCCCTCCAAGTGCTGAGCATCCCACAGGGCACAAGACCCAGGCCTGGCTGGCACACAGGTGAACCACCTCTCTGCCCAGATCCTGTGCTCAGGTCGCAGCCTGGCAGCCTGAGTCCCCAGAGATCTTAAACTAGGGATATCTTGGGTATCTGGGTCAGCTTGCCCAGTTCAAGCAGCAGCAAAGATGGTGGCAGGAGAGTGCAGAATCCCCCACAGGGCACAGAACCCATGCCTGGCTGGGACACAGGAACCACTGCTCTGCCAAGCTCTTGTGTGCAGATCGCTGCCTGGTGGCCTGTGTCCCCAGAGATCTTAAACTTGGGATATCTCAGGTACCTGGGTCTGCTTGTCCAGTCCAAGCAGCAGCAAAGATGGCAGCAGTGGTGGCAGGGAGCGCAGGATTCCTGCAGGGCCCAGAACCCACACCTGGCTGGGACACAGCAACTGCTGCTCTGCCTAGCTCCTGTGCGCAGAATGCTGCCTGGATGCCTGTGTCCCCAGAGATTATAAACTCTGGATATCTCGGGTACCTGGGTCTGCTTGCCCAGTCCAAGCAGCAGCAAAGATGGCAGTGGGGGGAGTGCAGGATCCTCCACAAGGCACAGAACCCACGCCTGGCTGGGACACAGGAACCACTGCTTTGCCTTGCTCCTGTGCTGCCTGGCGGCCTGCATCCCCAGAGAGCTTCCTAGAGAACTCTTACAGCTGATAAACAATGTCAGCAAAGTGGGTGGATATAAAATTAGCTCAAACAAATCCCCATCAAAATCCCAAATCAATTCTTCATAGATCTAGAAAGAGCAATTCTCAAATTCATCTGGAGCAACAAAAAACCCAGGATAGCTAAAACTATTCTCAACAATAAAAGGACTTCTGGGGGAATCAATATCCCTGACCTCAAGCAGTACTACAGAGCAATTGTGTTAAAAACTGCATGATATTGGTACAGCAACAGGCAGGTAGATCAATGGAATAGGATTGAAGACCCAGAAATGAACCCACAGACTTATGGTCACTTGATCTTTGATAAAGGAGCCACAACCATCTGGTGGAAAAAAGATAGCCTTTTCAACAAATGGTGCTGGTTCAACTGGAGGTCAACATGCAGAAGAATGCGAATTGACCCACTCTTATCTCCTTGTACTAAGATCAACTCCAAGTGGATCAAGGACCTCCACATAAAACCAGACACACTGAAACTATTAGAAAAGAAACTTGGGAAGACCCTGGAGGACATGGGCACAGGGGTAAAGTTCCTGAACAGAACACCAATAGCTTATGCTCTAAGATCAAGAATTGACAAATGGGACCTCATAAAATTACAAAGTTTCTGTAAGGCAAAGGACACTGTCAGAAGGACAAAACGGCAACTAACAACGTGGGAAATGATCTTCACCAACCCCACATCCGACAGAGGGCTAATATCCAATATATACAAAGAACTCAAGAAGTTAGACCCCAAAGAACCAAATAACCCTATCAAAAAATGGGGTACAGAGCTAAACAAAGAATTTTCACCAGAAGAAATTCGGATGGCCGAGAAACACCTTAAGAGATGTTCAACATCATTAGTCATCAGGGAAATGCAAATCAAAACAACCCTGAGATTCCACCTCACTCCAGTCAGAATGGCTAAGATTAAAAACTCGAGAGACAACAAGTGCTGGCGAGGATGTGGAGAAAGAGGAACACTCCTCCACTGTTGGTGGGATTGCAAAATGGTAAAACCACTCTGGAAATCAGTGTGGAGGTTCCTCAGAAAATTGGACATGCCACTCCCAGAGGACCCTGGCATACCACTCCTGGGCATATACCCAGAGGATTCCTCTGCATACAACAAAGACACATGCTCCACTATGTTTATAGCAGCCTTGTTTATAATAGCCAGAAATTGGAAGGAGCCCAGATATCCCTCAAAGGAGGAATGGATACAGAAAATGTGGTATATTTATACAATGGAGTACTACTCAGCAATTAAAAATAATGAATTCATGCAATTTGTAGGTAAATGGTTAGATCTGGAAACTATCATCCTAAGTGAGCTAACCCAATCACAAAAGAATACACACGAAATGCAATCACTGATAAGTGGATATTAATGAGCCCAGAAGCCCTAAATACTCAAGGCACAATTAGCAAGTCAAATGACTCTCAAGAAGAAAAAAAGGAGAGGACCCTGGGCCTGTAAAGATTGGATCCAGTACTGTAGACCCAGAACAGAGAAATCGTGGGGGGGGGGAAAGAGTGGGGAATAGCATGGGGGGGAGAGGAATTATGGGACATATGGTGGGGGGTAACTGGGAAAGGGGGAAGCCTTTGGAATGTAAACAAAGAATATAGAAAATAAAAAAAATAAATAAAAAAAATAAATGGTGCTGGTGTAACTGGAAGTCTGTATGTAGAAGAATGAAAATTGTTCCATTCTTAACTTCTTGTAGAAAGCTCAAGATCAACTGGATCAAGGGCCTTCATGTAAAACCAGATCACTGAATCTAATAGAAGAGAAAGTTTGGAAAAGCATTGAACACATCAGCACAGGAGAAATTTTCCTGAACAGAACACCAAGAGCTCAGGCTCTCAGTTCAACAATTGACAAAAGGGACCTCATGAAACTGGAAAGCTTCTGCAAGGCAAATGACACTGTCAATAAGACAAATGGCAACCTGCAGATATGGAAAATATCTTTACCACCCCCAGATCTGATAGAGGGCCAATATCCAAAATATACAAAGAACTCAAGAAGTTAGACCCCAGAAAACCAAATAACCCAATTAAAAATGGGGTATGAAGCTAAACAAAGAATCCTCAACTGAGAAATTTTTAGTGGGCAAGAAGCACCTAAGGGAATGTTTAATATCCTCAGTTACCAGGGAAATGTAAATGAAAATGACTCTGACATTCCACCTCATACCAGTCAGAATTTCTAAGACCAAAATCTCAGGTGACAGCAGATGCTGGCGAGGTTGTGGAGAAAGAGGAATACCCTTTCATTGCTGATGGAATGGCAAGATTTGGAAATCAATCTGGAAGTTCCTTTGAAAATTGAAAATAGTTCTACCTGAAGACCACCTATACCAATACTGAACAGTTACCTCCATTTTTGGTGCTCCAACATATAACAAGGACACATGCTCCACTATGATTATAGCAGCCTTATTTATAATAGCTTGAAGCTGGAAACAGCCCAGATGTCCTTGAATGGAAGAATGACTACAGAAAATATGGTACATTTACAGAATGGAATAGTACTCAGCTATTAAAAGTGATGACTTCACGAACTTTGTAGGCAAATGGACAGAACTAAAAAATATCATCCTGACTGAGGTTACTAATACCCAAATTGGCATACCTGGTATGCACTCACTGATAAGTGAATATTAGCCCAAAAGCTCAGAATACCCATGATACAACTCATAGATCATATGAAGATTAACAAGAAGGAAAGCCAAAGTGTAGATGCTTCAAACCAACTTAGAAGGTGTAACAAAATAATCATGGGAGGCAGAGGGAGGGAAGGACCTGGGTGGCAGAGGGGAGGGGGAGGGGGAGGGGAAAAGGGAGCAGGATCATGTATGTGAAGAGACAGGAGAGAATTTCAAAGGGCCAGGACAATGGATAGAAATAAGTAGCAGTGCGATGTGGGGAACTGGGGGAACCATCTGAAAATCCCAGACACCAGGGATGTGAAAGGCTCCCAGAACCCAGTGGGTATGACATTAACGGAAACAGATTGGGGAGATAGAACCAGAAGAGTCCACCTCCAGTAGACAGACATGGCCCCAGTGGAGAAATGGGACCACCCACCAATCTCAAAAATTTTAACCCTTAATTACTCCTGTCTAAAGGAAATGCCAGGACAAAAATGGAACAGAGACTGAAGGAAAGGCCATCCAGAGACTGCCCCACCTTGGGATCCATTCCATCTGCAGCCACCAACCCCCATCACTCACTATTGCTGATGCCAAGATGTGCTTGCATACAGAAGCCTGGCATGGCTGTCTTCTGAGAGGCTTTGCCAGTAACTAACTAAGACAGATGCAGATACTCACAGCCAGTCATTGGACTGAGCCTGGTGACCTCAATGGAAGAGTTAGGGGAAGGGCTGAAGGAGCTGAAGGAGGTATTGCAACTCCATAGGAAGAACCACAGTATCAACTAACTGGACCCCTAGGAGCTCCTAGGGACTAAACCACCAACTAAAGGGTATATGGACCTTTCCATGGCTCCTGATACATATGTAGCAGAGGACTGCCTTATCTGGCATCAGGGAGAGGAAGGCACTTGGTCCTGAGGAGCCTTGATGCCCCAGAGAATGGGGATGCTGGAAAGGTAAGGTAGGAGTGGGAGGGTGGGTTAGGGAGCACCCTCCTGAGGCAAAGGAAAGGAGGATAAGGAAGATGGGGAAGGGCAGAACAGAAAGGGAGTAAGATTTGAAATATAAACAAATAAAATGATAAATAAATTATGTCAAAGACAGATGCAGTAGATAAACATAAGGAAAGCACGTTTTCCATCCACATGACTATCACACACTTGAACTCACAGCTACTGTCAGAGCATACACAAGACCCATGCAAACCATAGAAAACTCTTAACTACTTTAAAGGAACCTACTTTCCCTTGAATATATACATAAAATAATATTTTATGTATTTTAAAAATATGTAGTATTCTATGACACCACTTACTACATTTTTACAACATCTAATAAAAGGTTTTTTAAAACAAACTCACCTATAGTTGGTGCAAAATAATCTGAAAAACACAATTAGAAACAAATATTTATTTCAGTAAATTTAACATTTAGAATTAGACAAAAATTTCACTAAATTTAATTGTAAAAAATTATATTCTCAAGTTGCACATTTGAACTCACAGTGGTTGTGATAGCTCGCACAAGACCTGTGCAAGCTCAAGCCGTACAAAATTCTTAACTATCTTTAAAGTTAAGTATCAAAGCATCATGGCTTGTGCAAGACAAGACAGTACCCTGAGTGACTACAACTCTAGTCCAGTGGCCTCAGAGGTCAGTGCAGGGATGACTTTGGCTCTAGTGCCCAGGGTCCCAGCAAAGAGTGGAGCTTTGCACAGAGACTGAAATGGCAATTATGAAACTTGTATGAGCCTGAACTAGGTTCTTGGCATATATGTTATGGTTGTTGCCTTGGTGTTTTTATGGGACTTCAATGGGAGTGGGGAACATATGATTGTTTCACCTGTCCAGGGGACCTTTATCCTCCTCTTGGGTTACCTCACTTAGCCTTGACATGAGGGTTTGTACCTAGTCTTATTGTATCTTGTGCCATCTGATATCCTTAGAGACCTGCTTTTTCTGAAGGGATCCATAGGATGAGTGGAGGCGCTGGGGGAGAGGGAAGGCGCTGGTGCAGCAAGGGAAGTGGAGGGAAGGGAAACTGCAGTTGGAATGTATTACATGAGAGAATATCACTTTTAGAATGCAGCTTTGGTCTCTCAGATCTTTGTGGGAGTTGTCTTCCCATTGCAGATGTTCTAATTGCTGAAGAACCTTGACTATACAACTGTGGTTCCAGAAGTTATTCTGGGCTTGTGGCTCTAACCACAGCTCCCAGATAGTAGACAGAATTTACAGGGTCTGAAATGGGTTCCCTGTCTCCAGAAGATTCCTAAGCCCAAGGTGCAACTGAGGTTTATTTTTTCTTTTTTTAAAATAAGATATATTATTTATTTACATTTCAAATGATTTCCCCTTTCCTGGATCCCCCCCTCCCAGAAAGTCCCATAAGCCATGTTTCCTCCCCTTGTTTCCCCATCTACCCCTTCCCACTTCCATGTTCTGGTACTCTCCTACACTGCTGCACTGAGCCTTTCCAGGACCACCCCTTCCTTCTTCTTAGGCATCATTTGATATGTGAATTGTTTCTTGGGTATTCCAAGCTACTAGGCTAATATCTGCTTATCAGTGAGTGCATACCATGTGTGTGTTCTTTTGAGACTGGGTTAACTCACTTAGGATGATGTTCTCCAGCTCCATCCAATAGTCTAAGAATTTCATGAATTTACTATTTCTAATGGCTTAATAGTACTCCATTGTATATATATATATATATATATATATATATATATATATATATATACACCACATTTTCTGTATCCATTCCTCCAGGACATCTGGGTTCTTCAAAGCTTCTGGCTATTATAAATAGGGCTGCTAAGAACATAGTGGACCATGTATCCTTATTATATGCTGGGGAATCCTCTGGGTATATGCCCAGGAATGAAATAGCTGGGCCCTCTGGAAGTATCATTCCCAGTTTTTTGAGGAACCGCCACACTGATTTCCAGCTTGCAACCAACCAGCAGTGGAGGAGTGTTCCTCTTTCTCCACATCCTCGCCAGCACCTGTTTTCACCTCAGTTTTTGATCTTAGTTATTCTGAGTGGTGTGAGGTGAAATCCCAGGATTGTTTTGATTTGCATTTCCTTGATGATTAAGAATGTTGAACATTTCTTTAGGTGCTTCTCAGCCATTCAATATTCCTCAGGTGAAAATTCTTTGTTTAGCTCTGTACCCCATTTTAAGGGGATTACTTGGCTCTCTGGAGTCTACCTTCTTGAGTTCTTTGTATATCTTGGATATTAGCCCTCTGTCAGATGTAGTGTAGGTAAAGATCGTTTCCCAGTTTGTTGGTTGCCATTTTGTCCTTTTGACAATGTCTTTTGCCTTACAGAAACTTTGTAATTTTATGAAGTCCCATTTGTCAATTTTTGATCTTAGAGCATAAGCTATTGGTGTTTTGTTGAGGAAATTTTCCCCTGTGCCCATGTCCTCAAGGGTCTTCCCCAGTTTCTTTTCTATTAGTTTCAGTGTGTCTGCTTTAATGTGGAGGTTCTTGATCCACTTGGATTTGAGCTTAGTGCAAGGAGATAAGAATGGATCAATTTGCATTCTTTTGCATGTTGACCTCCAGTTGAACCAGCACCATTTGTTAAAAAGGCTAACTTTTTTTCCCACTGGATGGCTGTAGCTCCCTTGTCAAAGATCAAGTGCCCATAATTCTGTGGGTTCATTTCCGGATCTTTAATTCTGTTTTCATTGATCTACTTGCCTGTCACTGTACCAATGCAGTTTTTAAAACAATTGCTCTGTAGTACTGCTTGAGGTTGGGGATAATGATTCCTCCAGAAGTTCTATTATTGTTGAGGATAGTTTTAGCTATCCCGGTTTTTCTGTTATTCCAGATGAATTTGATAATTGCTTTTTCTAATTCTATGAAGAATTCAGTTGGGATTTTGGGGGGATTGCATTGAATCTGTAGATTGCTTTTGGCAAGATGACCATTTTTACTATATCAGTCCTGCCAATCCAAGAGCATGGAAGATTTTTCCATCTTCTGGGGTGTTTCTTCGATTTCTTTATTCAAAGACTTGAAGTTTCCGTCATACAGATCTTTCAATTGTTTGGTTAGGTTCACACTAAGATATTTTGTATTGTTTGTGGCTATTGTGAAGGGTGTCATTTCCCTAATTTCTTTCCGTTTATTCTTTGAGTATAGGAAGACTACTGATTTGTTTGATATAATTTTATATCCAGCCACTTTGCTGAAGTTGTTTATCAAGGAGTTCTCCAGTGGATTTTTTTTGGGTCACTTATATATACTATCATATCATCTGCAAATAGTGATAGTTTGATTTCTTCCTTTCCAATTTGTATCCCTTTGACCTCCTTTTGTTGTCTGATTGCTCTGGCTAGAATTTCAAGTACTATATTGAGTAAATATGGAGAGAGATGGCACCCTTGTATAGTTCCTGAATTTAGTAGGATTGCTTCAAGTTTCTCTCCATTTAGTTTGAGTTTTCTCAACTGGAGGTCAACATGCAAAAGAATGCAAACCAGGCTACTGGTTTGCTGTATATTGCTTTTAGTATGTTTAGGTATGGGCCTTAAATTCCTGTTCTGTCCAAGGCCTGTAACATGAAAGGATGCTGGATTGTATCAAATGCTTTTTCAGTATCTAATGAAATGACCATGTGGTTTTTTTCTTTGAGTTTGTTTATGTAGTGAATTACATTGATGGATTTCTCTATATTGAACTATCCCTGCATCCCTGGGATCAAGTCTACTTGATCATTGTGAATGATTGTTTTGATGTGTTCTTGGATTCGGTTGGCAAGAATTTTATTTATTTTTGCATCGATATTCATAAGGGAAACTGGTCTAAGGTTCTCTATTTTTGTTGGATCTTTGTGTGGTTTTGGTATCAGCAAAATTGTGGCTTCATAGAATGAGTTGGGTAATGTTCCTTCTGTTTCTATTTTGTGGAATTGTTTGAAGAGAATTGGCATTAGGTCTCCTTTGAAATCTGATAGAATTGTGCACTAAAGCCATGTCATGTGCTTCTTTTTTGGTTGGGAAACTGTCAATGACCATTTATATTTTTTAGGGGTTATGGGACAGTTTAGGTGGTCTATCTGATCCTAATTAAATTTTGGTAGTTGGTATCTGTCTAGGAAATTGTCCATTTCAACCAGATTTTCCAGCTGTGTTGAGTATAGGCTTTTGTAGTAGGATATGATAATTTTTTGTATTTCCTCAGTTTCTGTTGTTCTTTCTTTTTTCTTTTGTTTTTTCAAGATGTTTCTTTTTTTCTTTTTTTTATTGGATATATTCTTTATTTACATTTCCTTTTCCTTTTCTTGGCTCCCTGCCCCCCAAAAGGTCCCATATGCCCTTTTCCCTCCCCCTGTTCCCCCATCCTCCCCTTCCCACTTCCATGTTCTGGAATTCCCTTACACTGATGCATTGGCCTTTCCAGATCCAGGGTCCACTCCTTCCTTCTTATCAGACATCATTTGGTATGTGGATTGTGTCTTTGGTGTTCCAAGATTCTAGGCTAATATCCACTTATCAGTGAGTGCATACCATGAGTATTGAGACTGGGTTACCTAACTTAGTATGATGTTCTCTAGCTCCATCCATTTGTCTAAGAATTTCATGAATTCATTGCTTCCAATGGCTGAATAGTACTCCATTGTGTATATATACCACATTTTTTGTATCCATTCCTCTGTTGAGGGACATCTGGGTTCTTTCCAGCTTCTGGCTATTATAAATAAGGTGCTATGAACATAGTGGAGCATGTATCCTTATTGCATGCTGGGGAATCTTCTGGGTATGTGCCCATGAGTGGTATGGCTGGGTCCTCCGGAAGTATCATATCCAGTTTTCTGAGGAACCACCAGACTGATTTCCAGAGTGGTTGTACCAGCTTGCAATCCCACCAACAGTGGAGGAGTGTTTCTCTTTCTCCACATCCTTGCCAACACCTGCTGTTTCCTGAGTTTTTAATCTTAGCCATTCTGACTGGTGTGAGGTGAAGTCTCAGGGTTGTTTTAATTTGCATTTCCCTAATGACAAATGATGTTGAACATTTCTTAAGGTGCTTCTCAGCCATCCGAAGTTTTCAGGTGTACACGATCCCGAGGCAGAAACCGGAAGGCTTCTGTCACTGGACTCTGAATTACCTCCTCAGCTCTGCTGGGCCAGACTCAAATCTCCTCCTGGATTGCTGCTGGGCGTGTAACTGCTGTCTCATCGCAGTTTGTCGCTGGGAGTGCAGATAGACTCCCATCCCACTTGAAGATTGCGCTGTTGTCTTTTGTTGTTATTTCACCCTTTCATTTCTGATTTTGTTAATTTGGATACTGTCTCTGTGCCCTCTGGTTAGTCTGGCTAAAGGTTTAACTACCTTATTGATTTTCTCAGAGAACCAGCTCCTGCTTTTGTTGATTCTTTGTATAGTTCTTTTTGTTTCAACTTGGTTGATTTCAGCCCTGAGTGATAATTTCCTGTCTTCTACTCCTCTTGGGTGTATTAGCTTCTTTTTGTTCCAAGGCTTTCAGGTGTTCTGTTAAACTGCTAGTGTATGCTCTCTCCAGCTTCTTTTTGTAGGCCCTCAGAGCTCTGAGTTTTCCTCTTAGCACTGCTTTCATCGTGTCCCATAAATTTGCGTATGTTGTGCTTTCATTTTCATTAAATTCTAAAAAATCTTTGATTTCTTTCCTTATTTCTTCCTTGACCAAGGTGTCATTGAGTAGAGCATTGTTCAGCTTCCATGTGTATGTGGGCTTTTTGTTGTTTTTGTTGCTATTGAAGATCATCCTTATTCCATAGTGATCTGATAGGAGGCATGGAATTAGTTCATTCATCTTATATCTGTTGAGGTCTGTTTGTGACCAATTATATGGTCAATTTTGGAGAAGGTATCATGAGGTTCTGAGAACAAGGTATATTCTTTTGATTTAGGATGAAATGTTCTATAGAGATCTATTAAATCCATTTGGTCCAAAACATCTGTTAGTTTCACTGTGACTGTTTAGTTTGTTTTTCCCTGATCTGTCCCTTGAAGAGAGTGGGGTGTTGAAGTCCCCTACAATTATTTTGTGGGGTGCGATGTGTGCTTTAAGCTTTAATAAGGTTAAATGCTGGTGCCCTTGTATTTGGGGCATAGATGTTCAAATTTGAGAGTTCTTCCTGGTAGATTTTTTTTGATGAATATAAAGTGTCCTTCTGTATCTTTTTTGGTGACTTTTGGTTGAACGTCTATTTTATCTGATATTAGAACTGCTAGTCTAGCTTGTTTCCTGGGACCATTTGCTTGGAGAACTGTTTTCCATCCTTTTACTCCGAGGTAGTGTTTGTCTCTGACACTGAGATGCATTTCCTGAATGCAGGTAAATGTTGGGTCCTGTTTACAAATCCAGTCTGTTAGTCTTTGACTTCTTATTGGGGAATTGAGTACATTAATGTTGAGATATTAAGGAATAGTGATTTTTGCTTCCTGCTGTTTTTGATGTAATTTTTATGTTTGAATGGTTATCTTCTTTTCTGCTTTGTTGAAAGAAGATCAACGTAATCCACTACATAAACAAACTCAAAGAAAAAAACCACACAGTCATCTCATTGGATGCTGAAAAAGCATTTGACAAAATTCAGCATCCTTTCATGCTAAAGGTCTTAGAAAGAACAGGAATTCAAGGCCCATATCTAAACATAGTAAAAGCAATATACAGCACACCAGTAGCCAACATCAAGGTAAATGGAGAAAAACTTGAAGCAATCCCACTAAAATCAGGGACTAGACAAGGCTGCCCCCTCTCGCCATATCTCTTCAATATAGTACTTGAGGTACTAGCTAGAGCAATTCCACAACAGAGGGAAGTCAAAGGGATACAAATAGGAAAGGAAGAAGTCAAACTATCACTATTTGCAGATGATATGATAGTATACTTAAGTGACCCAAAAACCTCCACCAGAGAACTCCTGCAACTGATAAACAACTTCAGCAAAGTGGCTGGCTATAAAATCAACTCAAGCACATCAGTAGCCTTCCTATATGCAAAGGATAAGCAGGCCGAGAAAGAAATTAGGGAAATGACACCCTTCACAATAGCCACAAATGATATAAAGTATCTTGGAGTGACACTAACCAAACATGTGAAAGATTTATATGACAAAAACTTCAGGTCTCTGAAGAGGGAAATTGAAGAAGACATCAGAAAATGGGAAAATCTTCCATGCTCGTGGGTTGGCAGGACTAATATAGTCAAAATGGCAATCTTGCCCAAAGCAATATACAGATTCAATGCAATCCCCATCAAAATCCCAACTCAGTTCTTCATAGAGTTAGAAAGAGCAATTCTCAAATTCATCTGGAATAACAAAAAACCCAGGATAGCTAAAACTACCATCAACAGCAAAAGAACTTCTGGGGGAATCAATATCCCGGACTTCAAGCAATATTACAGAGCAGTAGTATTATAAACTGCATGGTATTGGTTCAGTGACAGGGAGGCAGATCAATGGAATAGGATCGAAGACCCAGAATTGAACCCACACATATATGGCCAATTGATCTTCGACAAAGGAGCTGAAAACATCCAGTGGAAAAAAAGATAGCCTTTTCAACAGATGGTGCTGGCTCAACTGGAGGTCAACATGCAGAAGAATGAGAATTGATCCACTCTTATCTCCTTGCACTAAGCTCAACTCCAAGTGGATCAAGCACCTCTACATAAAACCAGACACACTAAAACTAATAGAAAAGAAACTGGGGAAGACCCTTGAGGACATTGGCTCAGGGGAAAAATTCCTGAACAGAACACCAATTGTTTATGCTCTACGATCAAGAATAGACAAATGGGACCTCATAAAACTACAAAGTTTCTGTAAGGCCAAAGACACTGTCAAAAGGATAAATTGGCAACCAACAAATTGGGAAAAAATCTTCACCAACCCCACAACCGACAGAGGGCTAATTTCCAATGTATACAAAGAACTCAAGAGGTTAGACCCCAGAAAACCAAATAACCCTATCCAAAAATGGGGTACAGAGCTAAACAGAGACTTTTCACCTGAAGAAATTCAGATGGCTGAGAAACACCTTAAAAAATGTTCAACATCATTAGTCATTAGGGAAATGCAAATTAAAACAACCCTGAGATTTCACCTCACACCAGTCAGAATGGCTAAGATTAAAAACTCAGAAGACATCAGGTGTTGGCGAGGATGTGGAGAAAGAGGAACACTCCTCCACTGCTGGTGGGAATGCAAGCTGGTACAACCACTCTGGAAATCAGTCTGGCGGTTCCTCAGAAAAGTGGACGTGATACTTCTGAAGGACCCAGCCATACCACTCCTAGGAATATACCCAGAAGATTCCCCAGCATGCAATAAGGATACATGCTCCACTATGTTCATAGCAGCCTTATATATAATAGCCAGAAGCTGGAAAGAACCCAGATGTCCCTCAACAGAGGAATGGATACAAAAAAATGTGGTATATATACATAATGGAGTACTATTCAGCCATTAGAAACAATGAATTCATGAAATTCTTAGAGAAATAGATGGAGCTGGAGAATGTCATACTAAGTGAGGTGACCCAGTCTCAAAAGAATACCCATGGTATATAGTCATTGATAAGTGGATATTAGCCTAGAAGCTTGGAACACCAAAGATATAAATCACATATCAAGTGATGTCTCACAAGAAGAAAGGAGTGGACACTGGTGCTAGAATGGACCAAAACATCATTGTGGGGGAGTACAAGAACAGTAAGGTGGGAGGGGGTGGATGAGGGAGCAGGGGGAGGGAAAAGGGCATGTGGGACCTTTGGGGGTGGGGAACCAGAAAAAGGGAAATGAATTGTAAATATAGAATATATCCAATAAAAAAATCTAAAAAAAAAAAAAGATTACTTTCTTACTTTTTCTTGTGTGTAGTTTCCCTCCCTTTGTTGTTGTTTTCCATTCATCATCCTTTGAAGGGCTGGATTTGTGGAAAGACACTGTGTAAATTTGTTTTTTCATGAACAACCTTGGTTTCTTCATTTATGGTAATTGAGAGATTTGCTGGATATAGCAGTTTGGGTTGGCATTTGTGTTCCATTATGGTCTCCCCAGGCTTTTCTGGCTTTCATAGTCTCTGGTGAGAAATCCGATATAATTCTAATAGGTCTACCTTTATATGTTACTTGACCTTTTCCCTTACTGCTTTTAATATTCTTTCTTTGTTTAGTACATTTGCTGTTTTAATTATTATGTGACGGGATGAATTTCTTTTCTGGTCAAATCTATTTGGAGTTCTGTATGTTTCTTGTATGTTCATGGGCATCTCTTTCTTCAGGTTAGGGAAGTTTTCTCCTATCATTTTGTTGAAGACATTTACTGGCCCTTTAAGTTGTAAATCTTCACTCTCTTCTATACCTATAATCCTTAGGTTTGGTCTTCTTATTTTGTCTTGGATTTACTGGATATTTTCGGTCAGGAGCTTTTTGCATTTCTCATTTTCTTTGACTATTGTAACAATGCCTTCTATGGTATCTTCTGCATCTGAGATTCTCTCTTCTATCTCTTGTATTCTGTTGTTGATGCTTGGATCTATGACTCTTGACTTCTTTCCTAGGTTTTCTATGTCCTGAGTTGTCTCCCTTTGTGATTTCATTATTGTTTCTACCTCCTTCTTTAGATCCTGGATGGTTTTGCTTAATTCCTTCACTGGTTTCATTGTGTTTTCCCTTATTTCTTCAAGGGGTTCTCCCTTTTACTTGTGTTCTCCTGTATTTCTTTAAGGGAGTTATTTATGTCCTTCTTGAAGCCCTCCATGATGCCTTCCATCAGCATCATGACCTGTGATTTTAAATCCAAATCTTGCTTTCTTGGTGTGTTGGGGTATCCAGGACTTGCTGTTCTGGGAGAATTGGATTCCGATGGTGACATATTGCCTTGATTTCTGTTAGTAACGTTCCCATGTTTGCCTTTTGCCATCTGGTTATCTCTGGTGTTAGTTGGGCCTGCTGTCACTGGCTGGAGCTTGCCCCTCCTGTGTGCCTGCATGTCTATCTCAGCAAACCTGGTTAAGCTGCTTTCCCCTGGCACAAATTGCTGTGATGCTGCTGAGTTCCTGGGTGCAGGTAGAGTCCTGGTACAGTGTGTCCCAAGTGATCCTCTACTCTGTTGCACAGTCACAGAAACAAAGATGGTGGCCAAGACCCACTCTCTTGTAGTTGTATTTGGCCCCAATCAGCACTGGATTCAGTTTGTGCTGACTGTCTCCTCCTTGCTGGCTGCTGGGTGTATAGCTGGTTTCTTGCACTGCTTGGAGATGGCATGCTATGGCCGAGGGTGTTCCCAATCCAGAGGCAGAAACCAGAAGGCTTTTGCCAGAAGCCTCCGGACTCGATCCTCCAGTCTACAGGGCTGGTCTCACTTGTGCAGGCTGCCTCCTCCTCTCTGGGTGCTGGGTGTATATCTCAACTGAGGTTTTAATTCTACCTAGTCACCTTGGTGCTGAGTGTCCAGCCTCACCCTTGATCCTATTGGCATATAACCATTACAGGATGACGTCAGCAATCCATTTGATTATCAACACTCTGTTTCATCAGCCCCCTAGCTGAACTGCATGCTGTTATTCCCTAGGAAGTGTCACAGAAAACAGAACACCCCAATAGGCTCAGGAGAAGCAGAAGCCATAACAAACATTCCAACAAGTGAATATAAGAGACAAAGTAACACAAAAAATGTAATCCAACCTCCACTCGTGATCCATTACCTACCAACAAACTCCAATATATTGTGATCCAACGTTACATAAATTAATAAGAGAAATGTCTTTCAAGAAGAGTAATTTTGGGGGTGTTCCCTAGGACTAACATCAAAATATAAGTAATGAGAGCTTTGAAACCAGAAAACAGGCTATTGAGTGTTCAGCCCTAAATGGGACATCTTTATTAAGCCCCTCTCACTGGAGCTAAGGAAACAATGCAGAACAGGAAGCAGAAAAAAAGAGGCAAAGTATGGAGAGAAGTGTAAAATGATGTTCCCTGGACATGGCCTAGCTTGGCTATCACATGTGTAGCATCTTTCAAATGATCAATAGAACAAAAGTTCCAGCATAGACAGGGGGGATGTGGGACGTAATCTTTGTAGGCATATGCCTTTCTGGGGAGCTATTGACAGCCAAAAGCTTCTGGGAAAGAACATCATTCTATTTTGAGGGCATAGCTACTGATAGAACTCTGTGCCTACCATGTCTGAATTGCCTACACCCATGCTCACATGGGTGCCATTAACTAGACTTAATGGATTATTTAAAAAATCATTTGGGGTTGCAAACAGCAGAAGACACTCCGGCCATCCTGCCTTCATGGGACAGGTGGTGGGCACCACTATAAAGAGCAAATAGTCGATGGAAAGATTGGAAAGATAGAAAAGTGGAGCAGTAGATGCACTGTGGAAAGAGGCAGATCTGGGGATGTGACAAGAATGTAGCAGCAGTGAGGACCAGACTGATGTGAGTGGACTTCATTACCACCTAACACCATGGTGATGTCGGTATCCATGCTACCTCCAAAGGCCATGTCTGGGTCTATGATCCTACTGTAGCCAGGGTCTTTGTTGATGTCTGTGGTCCATGTTACCACAAAAGGCCATGCAAATGACTATGGTCTGCACTTCCCCCTGAAGTCATGTTGATTTCCATCGGCCATACTACTGCTGGGACCATGTGGATCTGAATAGCCTGAACTTCCACCTGACTCCATAGTGATGTCTGGGTCAGTGCTACCCTCAGGGGCCATGTCTGGGTCCATGGTCTTATTGATGTGGGGGTTTGTGTTGATGTTTGTTGCCTGCAACAATAACAAAGTTCATGAGGATATCCATGGTCTGGGCTGCTGCCCAAAGCTATGTTGATGTTCAGAGACTGTGCTTCCTCTGGGACACATGCTTGATCTGAATGACCTGTGTGCCACCTGAGGCCATGGTGATTTCCAGATCCACACTGACACTGAGTTCCATTCCTGGACCCATGGTTCTACTAAAGCCAGGTTCTTTGCTGATATCCATGACCTATGTTACCACCAAAGACCATGTGTATGCCTGTGACTGTGCTATAGCCTGGGTCCATGTTGATACCTGTGGGCCATACTGCTATAGGGGGCCATATTGATGTGGGTGGCCTGGGCTACCACCTGAGTCCATGGTGATGCTTGATCCAGGATGATGCCCAGGGCCATGTCTGGGTCAGAGGACCTACTGCAGCCCAGGTCTGTGTTGATATTTGTGGCTAATTTTGCCACCAAAGGGCATGTAGATGTTCATGGTCTGGACTGCCACCTAAATCCATGTTTATGTTCATGGGCCTTGCTGCCACTGGGGGCCATGTTGATGTGAATGGCCTGCACAATCACCCGAGGTCATGGTAATTTCTGCAGTTTAAGCTGCCTCTAAGGGTGTTGTATGTATCTGTGGACCTACTGCAGGCTAGGGCCATGTTCATGGTCTGTGTTGTCACCAGAAAACATGTGGAAACCCATAGCCCATGTTCCTGCTTACTGTAAAGACCAAGAAAATTACTTCTGGAGTTATATTGATTACTGTAGATGCATAGTTGAGAAAGATGGACATAGAAGGTTTCTATGACAACCTCTACCCCATCCAAAACCACCAACACCCCCAAATAAAGTAAAAACCTTACCATTAGGCCATTGAAGAGAACTATTAAAGTGTGATAAGAGTTCTGAAGTTAGCTCTCCACAATTGATACATTCTGGTATGGGATGTGGAAGGAGAAAAAGTCAGTTCTATTTAAGGGATAGGCTACTAGTAGTGAATATAGTGATAACACAAATCAAACTTGTTTTTTTAGCGGGGGTTACAAGGGAGAGTTGACATGGAAGGACTGGGAAATGAGCGTGATAGGATACATGACATAAAATTCCCACAAAATCAGTAAAAATATTATGTTATCGATGGGAGGGGAGGCCCTTGGTCCTGTGAAGGTTTGATAACCCAGCATAGGGGAATGCTAGGATGGTGAAGCAAGAGTGGGTTGGAGGGAGCAACCTCATAGAAGTAGGTAGAAGGGGGAAAGGAATAGGGGGGCTTATGCAGGGGAAACTGGGAATGGGGATAACATTTGAAATGTAAATAAATAAAATAATGAATAATAATAAAAAGAAAAATGTTGTAAATAGGACATGGTGGAGTAGATTGAAGGGGGGAAATAAGGGTACATACTATATATATATATATATATATATATATATATATATACACACACACACACACACACACATATATTGTATGTTTGTATGTATGTATGAAATTCTTAAGAATAAAGATTTTTTTAAAAAAAGAAATAGAAGGAACAGCAAACAGGAGAGGTTGCCATTTGCTAGCTATTGATTATATATATTATTCCCAAAATAATAATTTCAATCCTGGAAAGAGATCACTCAAACCAGCACTCTTTGAAATGTTTCCAACTCTCACTTCTCCCTATCCAGGCCATGATCATAAATGGTTTCAGCATGTGCCAGTCAAGGCCTGTTTCTTCTGTCTTCCCACTTGTTTGTTCAATCATTGATTGAAGATACTTGTGATGTTTAATTTTAAACCTACCATGATATCACTGCCAAAATGCTAATTAAGATTGGATGATTTTCTTAACTGGATTTCTCTGAAAGCAAAATGTCTCTAAGTTCTGATCGTATTCGCTCATCTCCAGACTGGCCATTGCAGTAATAAGATCATTACAGCTCATACGGTTAAAGTCAGCACCACAGGCCTTCAGTGTGCACTTCAGTGGCTCAGACAAAAGGCCCACAGGCACTTGGCACTTGCCACCAAGTCGCATCTGAGGCCCAACCCAGTTAGATCCAAAGCACCCGCATAGCAAAAAGAAGAGTCTGGACTCTTACAAGCTGTTCTCTGACCACCTTATATGCACTGATGAGATCCCCCCAAACCAACACAAAACAAAAACTGAGGTGGCACCTGGAGATGGCGCAGTCTGTAAGAGCCCTCCTTGCTCTTGCAGAAGACTTGGATTCAGTTTTCAGGACCCACATGGCAACTCACAACCATCTGTAATTCCAGTTCCAGGGAATATCTTCCATCCTCCATGGTCACCAGGCATGCACATGGTATTTATATATGCATGAAGGCAAAACACTCATACATATAAAATAAATCTTTTGGTGAAAAGGCACCAATGGTAGCCTTTGTAACTCCAGGAAGAAAATGTTCATGAACTGTCTAAAGGAGGATCATAAATAAGCAAAAGTTGGATGACCAAAAATGAAATATCATTGTATCATTCTATGTACAGGATAACATGTACAGGATCCATAGATCTCAGTTTATATAGCAGAGATGATGATGATGATGATGATGATGATGATGATGATGATACTGATGATGATATGGAAGGATAAGATGTCAATACCTCAAAAGACCAGATGCTGAAAGTAGAAAGGTCTCAGGAACATCTTCAGTAGCTTCTTGGATTATGTACTGTGCATAGTGTACATGGTAATAGAGATAACTGGGCCAGAAGGATGGCTCAGGGGATAAAAGTGCTTGCTGACAAAGCCTGATGACCTCAGTTTGGTCCCCAAAATCTATATGGTGGGAAAGACAGAACAGACTCCTGCAAGTTTTTTTGATGTCTATATGCACACTATGATATCCAAGTAGATATGCACAGACACAAATAAATATTATTTAAATTTCTCAAACAAAAACATGTAACCATGTCAAAAGTGTTGCCTTTCAATAATCATAAATTAGGAATTCCAGTTGATAAAGTGGTTATACAAAGAGAATCTTTTCTTTCTCTTTCACTGTTAAATAATTATCCATTCTAGCTATTAATTATTTTTAGATGCAAAGACATGCTGAGGAGTACTTAACTGAGTATATACTCTCAACACTCCATAAAGTGTAGTTTTCACAGCTCTTTACAATCCTCACAACACTAAGGAACAAGAATGCATTCCTTCCTTAAACAGCCATTTCAGAGTCTCTTAAGACAACACAACTTTGATAAGGAAATAAAATGGGCTTTTCCAAAACCAAGTCTCCCTTTCTCCTCATGTAGGCGTTTCAAGCATCACAATTAAGACAGAGCTTGTTCTGTGATGTGATTTCTGGCAGGAGAAGACTCCCATCTGTACTGTACTCTCATCCTTCTCTCCCCTCTTAGTTTCATCTTTCTAGGTCTGGGCCCTTTGGAGGATCCCTTCTTCTAGAGAACATGCCTTTTCATTTATTAGAACACATGAAATCAGTGTGGTGTCTCCCAGTCAGGAAATATCAGAGTTTGCTACATATGGCAGTGATGTACTAGACTGCTTCATCAAAATCCCACCCCCGCCATACTCACTTCACCCCTTACCTTCTACTTGAAAACCGAAAAGGCTGTGAAGTGGGAAGATCAACACCAATAGAAAACCTGCAGGCTGGGCCATGTTTCCCAGTCAGGTTGGTAAATGTAGATCACTCTGAAAATCCTGCAGGCTTGGCATCCAGTCACAGCCTCTTTCTCATTCTTGTCACGTCATCTCTCCCCTCCTCCCTCCTCTTCCCACTCACTTTTCTCTCCAGAACTAGACCAAGTCTTTTATGTTTTCTTATCTTTTTGTATTGAAAATGCCTACTTGGCTTCCTATCTCCCTTTTCCTTCCCCTCTTCTTCCTCCAACTCTTATTTCTCCTCCACCTTCTCATTTCTTCTTCCTCACCATCTACCCTACTCACTCATTTCTAACTCTAGTTCATCTTGTCATCTACAACCATCTTCCCCCGATTCCCTTTAATCTCCCCCTATATTTTCTCCCCTTCTCCATTTCTCCTCCCTCCTCTTTCCATTCCTCTCCTTCAACTTCCTCTACTGCTCATTCTGTTTGCCAATCTCACCCTCCACCTTTTTCTATCCATTACATTTCCTTCTCTCCAGGCTACAAAGCTAAGCCTCTAGCCTTGCAATTAAAATATAAATAAAAAGAAAAACTTCACATTAATGGCACTAAGTATAAACAAAGAGATCCAAGGTGTTTGCAGGAAGATAATCACCCAGGTCACGTAGAGAGCCATGTGTAAAAGGATACCTTAATCCATCTTCATAAAACAGAGTTGAGGAATATGTTACAGAAACCCAGGAAAGCTTCTTGTTCCAGAGTCCTATGACTTAATAGATTGCTGGAAGAGCGGCTGAATAGCTGAGTTGTGTTCTTTTCATGGTGGACAAAGCGTTTACTAAAATGAGTTTACTTCCAAATGAAACAGAAACATTTCTCAGCAAGACTATTTTACCTCTTCCTCCTGGAAACTCCACAGATCCTATGGTCTAGTATCTGCCAGTCACCCCTTGGGCACTAGGAACATTATGTCCCAGGAGGTACCATCACCCACAAGTGCAGGGGAAATCTGTAGATAAAATTTCGACACCTGTGCCTGCAAACAGCAGTGGGTGCCGGCTGGATAGTTGACTTGTAGAAACCATTGTTGGCTTTCTAGCCAGGATGATGGCAGTCTGTGAGACTGTGAGGCTGTAAAGAGTTTCAGGAGACTCTGAATTCCTCTCTCTCATGAGTCCAGTTGTTTTCCAATGAAAGATGAAGAAGAATGAAAAAACACAAATGACACAAAGTCAAGGTTAGGGTCTGAGAGTTTATCCTTTTACAATTCTCTTTGTAAAATCTTTGGTTGTTGGTTGGTTATTTGGTTGGTTGGTTGGTTGGTTGGTTGGTTGGTCGGTCTGTCAGTCAGTTAGTCAGTCGGTCCATCAGTTGGTCGCTTGGTTGCTTGGTTGCTTACTTGGTTAATTAAGTTTTATAGACAGGGTATCATGAAGCCCAAGCTGATTTCAAATTTGTTGTAGCTGAAACATATCTTGAACTCCTGATCTCCCTGCTCCACAGTGCTAGGATTATAGGCATGTGTCACCAGGTCCAGCTTGAGCAGTCATTTTTATTGATACATAATTATTACATCCATTAATGAGATACAATTTTGAAGTTGCTGAAATTTTAAAGTGTAATGGTAATATCAAATCATGAAATCTATCACCTCCAAAACATACAATATTTGTGAGCAAAGTCCTGAAAGTTTCCTTTTCAATTTATTTATTCATTTTATGTCCCCATTACTGTTCCCCCATCCATTTCTCCCTCACACAGCCCCTTCCTCACCCCCATGCCCTTCTCTGCTGAGGCAATGGTCACCCTCCTGGGTATACCACTACCCTGGCACATTAAGCCTCTGCAGGACGAAGCACATCCTCCTCCAATAAGGATAGACAGGGAAGCCCAGTTAGGAGAGCATATTCCACAGATAGACAACAGAGTCACGGATAGCTCTCACTCCAGTCATTGGCAGATCCACATGATGATCAAGCTCCACACCTGCTATATTTGTACAGGGGCACAGGTCCAGCCCAAGTATGCTTGATGTTGGATTTTGTCAAAGGCTTTTTAGCATCCAATGAGATGATCATGTGATTATTTTTCTTTCAACTCATTTAGATGGTGGATTACATTGATGTATTTTCATATATTGAACCAACCCCTGCACCTTGGGTTAAAGCCTACTTGATCGTGTTTTTGATATGTTCCTGGATTTGGATTGTTGAGTATTTACTGAGTATTTTTGCATCTATATTCATAAGAGAAATCAGTCTGAAATTTTCTTTGTTGAGTGTATGTGTGATTTAAGTGTCAAGGTAACTGTGGCCTCATGGAATGAGTTTTGCAGTATTCCTTCTGTTTCTATCTTGTGGAACAGTTTCAGGAATACTGGTATTAGCTCTTCTTTGAAAGCCTAGTAGAATTTTGTACTAAAACCATCTGGACATGGACTTTTTTTCCCTTGGGAGGCTTTTGATGACTGCATCTATTTCCTTAGGGGTTATAAGGCTGTTTAAATAGTTTACTTTTTTGTCTTGATTTAACATTGGTAAGTGGTATCTGTCTAGAAAATTATCCATTTCATCCAGATTTTCCATTTTTGTGGAATACAGGCATTAGAAGTAAGACCTAATGAGTCTTTGAATGTCCCTACTGTCTATTGTTATGTCTTGCTTTTCACATATGATTTGGTTTATTTCAATACTGTCTCTCTATCTTTTAGTTAGTTTGGCTAGGGGTTTGTCTGTCTTGTTGATTTTCTTAAAAAGCCAGCTCTTGGTTTTGCTGTCTCTGTATTATTTTTGTTGTTTGCTTGCTTCTAATTGATTTATTTCAGCTCTGAGTTTGATTATTTTCTGCCTTTTACTCCTCTTTAGTGTGTTTGCTTCTTTTTCTAGGGCTTTCAGGTGTACTTTTAAATTGCTGGTATGAGAACTGTCTAATTTCTTTATGGAGACACTCAGTACCATGAACATTTCTCTTTATTGTGTCTCATAAATTTGGGTATAATGTGCCTTCATTTTCATTGAATTCTCAAAAGTCCTTAATTTCTTTATTTCTTCTCTCATCAGTGAGCAGGGAGTCCTTTGGTTTCCATGAGTGGGTAGGAGCTCCTATGTTTCTGTTGTTGTTGAAGTCGAGCTTTAAATCATGGTGGTCTGATAGGAAACAAGACATTATTTCAACTTTCTTTTCTCTTGAGACTTGCTATGTGACTGACTATATGGTCAATTTTGGAGAAGGTTCCATGAGGTGCTGAGAAGAGGGATATTTTTTGTGTTTAGTGAAATATTCTGTAAATGTTTGTTATGCTTATTTCATTCATAATCTCAGTTAGTTTCATTATTTCTCTGTTGAGTTTTTGTCTGGATGACCTGTTTGGTGAGGTGATGATTGGTGAGAGTGGGATGTTGAAGTCTCCCACTATTAATATATGAGGGTCAAATTCAAGCTTTAGCAATGCTTCTTTTACAAATGTGAATGTCTTTGAATTTGAGGCATAGTTGTTCAGAATTGAAGTGTCATCTTGGTACATTTTTTCTTTTGATACTATGAAGTGTCCTTCCCTGTCCCTTTTGATTAATTTTGATTGAAAGTCTATTTTATTAGATATTAGAATGGCTACTCCAGCTTTCTTCTTGGGTCCGTTGGCTTAGAAGCTTTTTTCCCAGCCTGTTACTCTGAGGTAATGTCTATCTTTAATGCTGAAATTTGTTTCTTGTATGAGGCAGAATGATAGATACTGTTTTCACATCCATTCTGTAACCCTGCCTTTTTTATTGGGGAATTGAGTCCATTGATGTCAAGATATTTTAATGTCCAGTGATTGTTAATTTCTGTTATCTTGATGTTGGAAGTTTTGATGCTCTCTCTCTCTCTCTCTCTCTCTCTCTCTCTCTCTCTCTCTCTCTCTGTGTGTGTGTGTGTGTGTGTGTGTGTGTGTGTGTGAAAGAGAGATGGGGGTAGGGGAAGGAGAAAGAAACAGAGACAGAGAGAGACAGAGAGTGCTTCCCTTATTTTGCTGGTATGGAATCATTTCCTGTCTTTTCTTGGATGTAGTTATCCTCCTTGGCTTGACTTGGAGTTTTCCTTCTGGTATTTTCTGTAGGGCAGGCTTCATGGGTAGATACTGTTTGAATTTAAATTTGCCTTGAAATATCTTGTTTTCTCCATCTCAGATGACTGAGAGTTTTGCTGGGTATAGTAGTCTAGATTGGCATCTGTGGATTTTAGAGGTTGCACAATGTCTGTCGCGGCCCTTCTAGCTTTTAGAGTCTCTTGAAAATTTGAGTGAAATCTGATAGGTCTGTCTTTGTATGTTAGCTGGCCCTTTTCCCTTGCCATTTTTAATATTCTTTCTTTGTTCTGTAGGGTTTTTGTTTTTATTATGCGTCAGGAGGACTTTCTTTTCTGGTTCAGTCTAATTGGTGTTCTGTAAGCTTCTTGTATGTTTATAGGCCTCTCTTTCTTTAGATTGGGAAAGTTTTCTTCTATGATTTTGTTGAAATCATATTTTCTGGGACTCTTTACCTTCTTCTATTCCTATTATCCTTAGGTTAGGTCTTTTCATGGTATTCCAGATTTCCCAGATGTTTTGTGTCAGGAATTTTTTAGATTTGATATTTTCTTTGATTAATATATCAATTTCTTCTAGTTTATCTCTACACATGAGATTCTCTCTTCCATCTCTTGTATTCTGTTGGTGATATTTTCATTTATTGTTCCTGTTCTGTTCCACAGGTTAATCCATCTCCAGGATTACCTAAGTTTATGTTTTCTTCATTGCTTCTATTTCGTTTTCAGGCCTTGAACAGTTTTATTCAGTTCCTTTTCCAGTTTCATTGTATTTTTCTGTATTTTTTTAAGGATTTTTTTCCTCTTAAATTTCCTCTATGTGTTTGATTGTATTTTCCTGAATTTATGTAATAATTTATTCATTTACTCTTTAAAGACCTCTATCATTTTTATAAGATGGTCTTTAAGGTCATTTTTTTTGTGTTTTAGTTATTTTCAGATATCCAGGACTTGCTGTAGTAGGGTAGTTGTGCTTTGGTTGTGTTATACTGCCCTAGATTTTGTTTATGTACTTTCTCAGGCCTTTAGCCATCTAAATGGCTTTAGTCCCTGGATGTCCCTTTTGTAGTAGGTATTGGGAGGGGGCCTGACATCAATGACCCTGGTGTAGTAGACCTCTTGTGGCTATCTTTCAGCTGTAAGATTCCAGATCAGCAAGTATGTATGATTCTGGATCAGCAGGTCTGATAAAAGTGGAGGAAAAGACAGTGGAAGAATAGAGGTCCACTAGGAATAGTAGCCTGTTTAGGGAAGTTGGGCCTGCCCCAGAGGACTCAGAGTTAGGTGGGGGAAATTGGTTCAGGAAGAGAAACTAACCTGTATGGTTCTTGACCACAGGTCAATGAAGGTGGCCAGAGAGGTGGCAGGAGAATGAAGATCCAGCAGGAATAGAAGCCTGATCAGGACTGGAGGGTCATTGTGCCCCAGAGGACATGGTTACTGGAAGGTTTTTAATGTAATGTTTATATGTTTTAAAGTGGTAACAAGGCACATTCCTATTTTTTCCCCTTGGAAGTTATCTCAGAGGACTTTTATTTTAGGAAATCCATGTTTCTTTCCCTCCTTCTATTAAAAACAGATTATTTCCTGATCACAGTTGCCTCTCCTTCCACTCGTCCCCATTCCTCCTCCCCTCCCCTCCTATCTATATCTACTTGCTTTATGTCTCTCATTAGATAAGAACAGTTTTTAAGAGATGGTAATAAAACATAACAAAATAAAATATAAGCTAAAACACAAAACCATCACATCGAAGTTTGGCAAAGCAAACTAACAGAAGGAAAAGAGCCTCAGAAGAAGGTACTAGAACCAGAGCCTCCAGAGTACACACTCAAGAGTCCTATAAAAATACTAAGCAGAAAGCTATACTGTGTAGGTAGAGGACCTTGTGCAGATGCGTGTCAGCCTTGTGTTTGCTGCTTCGGTCTTTGAGAGTTCATTTTAGTTTTGTTCAGTTGATTTAGACAGTCTCCATCCCCTCCGGCTCTTACATTCTTTATACCTCATATTTCATGGACTTTCCTGAGCTCTGAGGAAAGGGATATTTAATAAAGACATCCAATTTAGAGCTGTGTGTGTGTGTGTGTGTGTGTGTGTGTGTGTGTTGTCTGGCTGTGGGTCTTTGTATTACTTCCCTTCTGCTCCAAGAGAAAATTTCTGATGATAGCTGGAAAAGGCTCTGATCTATTAATATTTTATCGTTATGGTTTCTTAGATCCATACTATTTGATTGTACCCTAGGTCTCTGGGCTATCTTGTCTCTGGTTCTTGGTTCCCCAAGCAATGTTCAGTATGAGTTTGATCTCCAGGAGTGAGCCTTAAGCCAAATTAGATGTTGGTTGGCTTCAACAAGTTTTTATAACACCATTGCCCTAGCATATTTGAAAGGTAGAACAGATTGTAGATCAAAGTGTTTGTAGTTGAGTTGGTGTTTACATTTCTCTTTTGGTAGGCTACACAGTATTTTTCTATACCAAAGACACTAGAAGATTGGAGTGAAGTTATGTTCTAAGCTCTCTCTCTCTCTCTCTCTCTCTCTCTCTCTCTCTCTCTCGCTGGGTGTGTATGTGTGTTATATCTGGTTGTGGGTAGGGCTTAACCTCTCCATGTCCAGTGAGTTGTATAAATGTTATCCAGAGCAATGGGCCCTTTCTGTCAGTGCAATCTATTATCTTGACAACTACCTGGGTGTTGGGGAAGTTCCATTGACCCCCTTGACCAACAATTCAATTGGATGTGAAGCCAATCCTCATACTGGAGGCTTCCTTTTGTAACAAGAGTTGGCCAGTTGGGAATCTTTCTCCCTCATTATTCGGAGATTTCATTAGATCACTTTCATATATTTGAGAAAATCTCCAGTGCACTGTTTCCATACCATCCCTGAAATACCCTTCTATTCTAGCTGTCTTCCCCACAATTTCTCCCTCAACCCTTCTTTCCTCTTCCATACCTAGTCCTTCCTTTCCTGCCCCAACCACCACCAATCTATCCCTAAAGTTTACTCTTTACCCATCCCATGAAAATCCATGTATATCCCACAGTCCCTTCCTCTATACATGAACTCTACTCTCTGGGACTAATGATTGCAGCTTTGTTATTATTTATTCAATGACTAATATCCACATATAAGTGAATATATACCATATTTATCTTCATGGGTCTGAATTAATTCATTCATAATGATTTTTTCTAGTCCATACATTTGCCTGAAAATTTCATGATTTCATTTTTTAACAGCTCAGCTCCATTGTGTAAATGTACATTTTTATTTATTCAATTGAGAGATATAAAAGTTATTTCCAGTTTCTGGTTATAATTAATACAGAAACAATGAACATGATTGATGAGGTTTCTTTGCAGTAGGATGGAGCATCCTTTGGGTATATGCTCAAGAGTAATATAACTGGATCTTGAGGTAGATTGATTCCCAATTAAGCAGGGTTAATATGAACTCAATAAAAAATTGAAATGGCAAAGATGGGGCCTACAGGGGTCTGCAGCAGGTTCTCTACCTCCCTCTATCCCAAAAAGGAGGAAGAGGAGGAGAAAAAAGAAGAGGAGAAGGAGGAGAAAGAGGAGGAAAAGAAGAACAAGTTTGTTTTGTGTTGTTTATATACGCATTGGAGTATGGTCAAACTCCCAGTGGCCAGTCCTTTAAAGAAAACTTGGTTCTTCCAGACATGCATCACCCTCCAGAAGCCATCAGTTATGGAAAGCTATACTTCAATATCCTCATCACAATTTTAAGGGTTCTCTTCCATCTGTCTAGGCTGTTTTGTTGGTCTTTTTCTGGGGGGAGGATGGAGGACATTTCTCAAAAGCCTTATATGTCTCCTTTTATTTATTGTGCATCTGCAGTCATCAATACCACAGCAAAAGTAGTTTTCTTGCCCTTTACAGTCAGCAGGAGCATAGATCATGGACTAACACATGGTTTCTGGCAACAGCACAGACCAGACATCCACATGGTCTCCAGTGTCAGCACATGCCACATGCATGGTCTCTAGTGGCAGTTAGACCATGGACATTAATATGACTCTCTATCACTGTATGGACCACGGAAACCATAATAGCCCTCAGTGGCAGCACAAGTCAAGACATTACCTCGGCCTCAAGTAACAGTATAGGCCCCTCACATCAATATGGTTCCTGGGGCAGCACATCCCACAGAGATCAACAAAGACTATGAGCATCCACATGGCTTTCTGTAGTAACACAGGCCATGAACATCAAAAGACTACAGTAGGACCATGCACCCAGACATTGTTCACAGAAGTAGTATGGACCCAAATACCACCATGGCATCAGGTGGCAGCACTGAACACGCACATCGACATGGCCCCAGGCAGTATAATATGCCTGCCTGGGTCTTAGAACACATGCAACAGCTGTTTATTCAATTTCAACCACAGCTTTCTCCTCACTAAAATTAGGAGAACAAGACTTACTATAGAGGTGTGGTACAAAAACTCACATAAAGGATGAGTTATAAATGGAAGATTAAGGTTAATAAATTAACTAAGGAGTAGCTGCCAGGTTTCTAGTAAAGTTGTGATACAAGCATTGAGTTGCAGCTTGTCTGGAGGACATAGCAGAAGTTGCTTCTCTTCCTTCTCCATATAAGGGAGGTGGGGTGAAAAGGTGGTTTGGTAGTGAAAGCACTGACGACACTTCCTATGGACCAGGGTTCAATACCCAGCACCCATGTGGTGATTCACAAACCTCTGTAACTTCAGTTCCAAGGGACCTAACACCCTCTTCTGACCTCTGCAAGCACCAGACATATACTCATCTCTCTCTCACCCCAAGTACAATTAGTGCTTCCTATACACATGTGAGTGTAAAACCATGCCCTTGTGCATGGCTGACCTACCAGAAATTAATCCCCAAAGAAGAGTCACTGTTCTTCCCTCGGCAATGACTGACTGTTGATTGCTCCTCTGCCAGTGTTAGGGCCTTGGATTATCCTGACCCATTTCTTCTGGAATTTTGTTTGTCCAGGCCACCAGAACTGATGTGAGCTGATGTGTGCAACAGAGCTACACATTTGGCTGATTTCTGCACAAGCTAAGGTTTTTCAATGTGACAGGATATTTTCATTTACTTTAAGGGTTCTATCCACCAGTCATTTGCAAGGCTTACTACTTTATGTAACAAAAGAGACTTTGTGAAAGATGAGATTTTGCAAATGGTCAAATGATATTGTAGGATTGAAATTTACTGATGATTTTGAATGAGCGTGAATCTCCTTAGATTGGGGATGGAGTTGGAGAACATCATCCTAAGTGAGGTAACCCAATCTCAAAAGAACACTCAAGGTATGCACTCACTGATAAGCGGATATTAGCCATGAAGACTGGAATACCTAAGACACAATCCACATACCAAATGATGTCTAAGAAGGAAGGAAGGAAGGTCCCCTGACTCTGAAAAAGCTTAATGCAGCAATGTAGGGAAATTCCAGAACAGGGAAGAGGGGAGGGGTGAATGGGGGAGCAGGGGGAGGGAAGAGCGTTGATGGGACTTGTGGGGAGGGGGGAGCCTGGAAAGGGGAAATCATATGAAATGTAAATTAATATATCGAATAAAAAAATTCAAAAAAAAAGAAAAGAAAAAGGTCTCTATGCATGCATGGGCTTTCTATTTATTTTATTGATTTTTAAAAAATTTTCAATATTTGTTGTTTACACTCCAAATGATTTCCCCTTTCCCAGTTCCACCCTCCCTATAAGTTCCATAAGCCCTCTTCACGATGCCCATTCCCCAATCAACCCCCTCCCACTTCTCTGTCCTGGAAATTCCCTAGATTACTGCATCAAGCCTTTCCAGGACCATGGCCCTCTCCTTTCTTCTTCTTGGGAATGATTTGATATGTGAATTGCATCTTGGGTATTCAGAGCTTCTGGGCTAATATCACTTATCAGTGACTGCATTTCATGTGTGTTCTTTTGTGAATGGGTTACCTCACTTAGGGTTATATTTTCCATTTCCAACCATTTGTCTAAGAATTTCATGAATTCATTGTTTCTAATGGCTAAATAGTACTCCACTATGTATATATACCACATTTTTTTATCCATTCCTCCGTTGAGGGACATCTGGGTTCTTTCCAGCTTCCGGCTATTATAAATAAGGCTGCTATGAACATAGTGGAGCATGTATCCTTATTGCATGCTGGGGAATATTCTGGGTATATTCCCAGGAGTGGTGTGGCTGGGTCTTCTGGAAGTATCATGTCCAGTTTTCTGAGGAACCGCCAGACTGATTTCCAGAGTGGTTGTACCAGCTTGCAGTCTCACCAGCAGTGGAGGAGTGTTCCTCTTTCCCCACATCCTCACCAACACCTGCTGTTTCCTGAGTTTTTAATCTTAGCCATTCTGACTGGTGTGAGGTAAAATCTCAGGGTTGTTTTGATTTGCATTTCTCTAATGACTAATGATGTTGAATATTTTTTAAGGTGTTTCTCAGCCATCTGAATTTCTTCAGGTGAAACGTCTTTGTTTAGCTCTGTACCCCATTTTTTGATAGGGTTATTTGGTTTTCTGGGGTCTAACTTCTTGAGTTTTTTGTATACATTGGATATTAGCCCTCTGTCAGATGTAGGGTTGGTGAAGATCTTTTCCCAATTTGTTGGTTGCCGATTTGTTCTTTTGACAGTGTCTTTTGCCTTACAGAAACTTTGTAATTTTATGAGGTCCCATTTGTCTATTCTTGATCTTAAAGCATAAGCTATTGGTGTTCTGTTCAGGAACTTTCCCCCTGAGCCAGTGTCCTTGAGGGTCTTCCCCAGTTTCTTTTCTATTAGTTTTAGTGTGTCTGGTTTTATGTGGAGGTCCTTGATCCACTTGGAGTTGAGCTTAGTACAAGGAGATAAGAGTGGATCTATTCTCATTCTTCTGCATGTTGACCTCCAGTTGAACCAGCACCATCTGTTGAAAAGGCTATTTTTTTCCACTGGATGTTTTCAGCTCCTTTGTCAAAGATCAAGTTGCCATAGATGTGTGGGTTCAATTCTGGGTCTTCAATCCTATTCCATTGATCCACCTGCCTGCCACTCTACCAATACCATGCAGGTTTTAACACTACTGTTCTATAGTATTGCTTGAGGTCTGGGATACTGATTCCCCCAGTTCTTTTACTGTTGAGAATAGTTTTAGCTATCCTGGGTTTTTTGTTATTCCAGATGAATTTGATAATTGGTCTTTCTAACTCTATGAAGAACTGAGTTGGGATTTTGATGGGGATTGCATTGAATCTGTATATTGCTTTTGGCAGTTTTTAACACAATTGCTCTCTAGTACTGCTTGAGGTTGGGGATATTGATTCCCCCAGAAGTCCTTTTATTGTTGAGAATAGTTTTAGCTATCCTGGGTTTTGTTTTTCCTTTCTTTTTCTTTTTCTTTTTTATTGGATATATTCTATATTTACAATTCATTTCCCTTTTTCTGGTTCCCCACCCCCAAAGGTCCCACCTGCCCTTTTCCCTCCCCCTGCTCCCTCATCCACCCCCTCCCACCTCCCTGTTCTTGTACTCCCCCACAATGATGCTTTGGTCCATTCTAGCACCAGTGTCCACTCCTTTCTTCTTGTGAGACATCACTTGGTATGTGATTTATGTCTTTGGTGTTCCAAGATTCTAGGCTAATATCCACTTATCAGTGACTGCATACCATGGGTATTCTTTTGAGACTTGGTCACCTCACTTAGTATGATGTTCTCTAGCTCCGTCCATTTCTCTAAGAATTTCATGAATTCATTGTTTCTGATGGCTGAATAGTACTCCATTGTGTATATATACCACATTTTTTTGTATCCATTCCTCTGTTGAGGGACATCTGGGTTCTTTCCAGCTTCTGGCTATTATATATAAGGCTGCTATGAACATAGTGGAGCATGTATCCTTATTGCATGCTGGGGAGTCTTCTTGGTATATTCCCAGGAGTGGTATGGCTGGGTCCTCCGGAAGTATCACGTCCAGTTTTCTGAGGAACCGCCAGACTGATTTCCAGAGTGGTTGTACCAGCTTGCATTCCCACCAGCAGTGGAGGAGTATTCCTCTTTCTCCACATCCTCGCCAACACCTGATGTCTTCTGAGCTTTTTTTTTTCAATGACAGATTCAATTTCTTTTTTTTTAATTTATTGGATATATTCTATATTTACAATTCATTTCCCTTTTTCTGGTTCCCCACCCCCAAAGGTCCCACATGCCCTTTTCCCTCCCCCTGTTCCCTCATCCACCCCCTCCCACCTCACTGTTCTTGTACTCCCCCACAATGATGTTTTGGTCCATTCTAGCACCAGTGTCCGCTCCTTTCTTCTTGTGAGACATCACTTGATATGTGATTTATGTCTTTGGTGTTCCAAGCTTCTAGGCTAATATCCACTTATCAGTGACTGTATACCATGGGTATTCTTTTGAGACTGGGTCATCTCACTTAGTATGACGTTCTCCAGCTCCATCCATTTCTCTAAGAATTTCATGAATTCATTGTTTCTAATGGCTGAATAGTACTCCATTGTGTATATATATCACATTTTTTTGTATCCATTCCTCTGTTGAGGGACATCTGGGTTCTTTCCAGCTTCTGGCTATTATATATAAGGCTGCTATGAACATAGTGGAGCATGTATCCCTATTGCATGCTGGGGAATCTTCTGGGTATATTCCCAGGAGGGGTATGGCTGGGTCCTCCGGAAGTATCACGTCCAGTTTTCTGAGGAATCGCCAGACTGATTTCCAGAGTGGTTGTACCAGCTTACAATCCCACCAACAGTGGAGGATTGTTCCTCTTTCTCCACATCCTCGCCAACACCTGATGTCTTCTGAGTTTTTAATCTTAGCCATTCTGACTCGTGTGAGGTGAAATCTCAGGGTTGTTTTGATTTGCATTTCCCTAATGACTAATGATGTTGAACATTTTTTAAGGTGTTTCTCAGCCATCTGAATTCCTTCAGGTGAAAAGTCTCTGTTTAGCTCTGTACCCCATTTTTGGATAGGGTTATTTGGTTTTCTGTGGTCTAACCTATTGAGTTCTTTGTATACATTGGATATTAGCCCTCTGTCAGATGTAGGGTTGGTGAAGATTTTTTCCCAATTTGTTGGTTGCCAATTTATCCTTTTGACAGTGTCTTTTGCTTTACAGAAACTTTGTAATTTTATGAGGTCCCATTTGTCTATTCTTGTTCTTAGAGCATAAGCAATTGGTGTTCTGTTCAGAATTTTCCCCCTGAGCCAATGTCCTCAAGGTTCTTCCCAAGTTTCTTTTCTATTAGTTTTAGTGTGGCTAGTTTTTTTGTGGAGGTCCTTGATCTATTTGGAGTTGAGCTTGGTGCAAGGAGATAAGAGTGGATCAATTCTCATTCTTCTGCATGTTGACCTCCAGTTGAGCCAGCAACATTTGTTGAAAAGGCTATCTTTTTTCCACTGGATGTTTTCAGCTCCTTTGTCAAAGATCAATTGGCCATAGATGTGTGGGTTCAATTCTGGGTCTTCGATCCTATTCCATTGATCTGCCTCCCTGTTACTGAACCAATACCATGCAGTTTTTAACACTACTGCTCTGTAGTATTACTTGAGGTCCGGGATATTGATTCCCCCAGAAGTTCTTTTGCTGTTGATGATAGTTTTAGGTATCCTGGGTTTTTTGTTATTCCAGATGAATTCGAGAATTGCTCTTTCTAACTCTATGAAGAACTGAGTTGGGATTTTGATGGGGATTGCGTTGAATCTGTATATTGCTTTTTGGCAAGATTGCCATTTTAACTATATTAATCCTGCCAACCCATGAGCATGGAAGATTTTTCTATTTTCTGAGGTCTTCCCCAATTTCCTTCTTCAGAGACCTGAAGTTTTTGTCATATAAATCTTTCACATGTTTGGTTAGAGTCACTCCAAGGTACTTTATATTGTTTGTGGTTATTGTGAAGGGTGTCACTTCCCTAATTTCTTTCTCACCCTGCTTACCCTTCACGTATAGGAAGGCTACTGATTTGCTTGAGTTGGTTTTATAGCCAGCCACTTTGCTGAAGTTGTTTATCAGTTGCAGGAGTTCTCTGGTGGAGTTTTTTGGGTCACTTAAGTATACTATCATATCATCTGCGAATAGTGATAGTTTGACTTCTTCCTTTATGATATGTATCCCTTTGACTTCCCTATGTTGTTGAATTGCTCTAGCTAGTACCTCAAGTACTATATTGAAGAGATATGGTGAGAGGGGACAGCCTTGTCTAGTCCCTGATTTTAGTGGTATTGCTTCAAGTTTTTCTCCATTTACCTTGATGTTGGCTACTGCTCTGCTGTATATTGCTTTTACTATGTTTAGATATGGGCCTTGAATTCCTTCTCTTTCCAAGACCTTTAGCATGAAAGGATGCTGAATTTTGTCAAATGTTTTTTCAGCATCCAATGAGATGACCATGTGGTTTTTTTTCTTTGAGTTTGTTTATGTAGTGGATTACGTTGATGGATTTCCGTATATTGAACCATCCCTGCATCCCTGGGATGAAGCCAACTTGATCATGGTGAATGATCGTTTTGATGTGTTCTTGGATTCGGTTGGCAAGTATTTTGTTTAGTATTTTTACATTGATATTCATAAGGGAAATTGGCCTGTAGTTCTCTTTCTTAGTTGGATCTTTGTGTGGTTTTGGTATCAGGGTAATTGTGGCTTCATAGAATGAGTTGGGTAGTGTTCCTTCTGTTTCTATTTTGTGGAATAGTTTGAAGAGTATTGGTATTAGGACTTCTTTGAAGGTCTGATAGAATTCTGCACTAAAACCATATGGTCCTGTGCTTTTTTTGGTTGGAAGACTTTCTATGACCCCTTCTATTTCTTTGGGGGTTATGGGTCTGTTTAGACGATCTATTTGATCCTGGTTTAATTTTGGTATTTGGTAACTGTCTAGGAAATTGTCCATTTCCTCTAGATTCTCCAGTTGTGTTGAGTATAGGTTTTTGTAGTAGGATCTGATGATTTTTTGAATTTCCTCAGTTTCTGTTGTTATATCTCCCTTTTCATTTCTAATTTTGTTAATTTGAATACTGTCTCTGTGCCCTTTGATAAGTCTGGCTAAGGGTTTATCTATCTTGTTGATTTTCTCAAAGAACCAGTCCTGGTTTTGTTGATTCTTTGTATGGTTCTCTTTGTTTCAACTTGATTGATTTCAGCCCTGAGTTTTATGATTTCCTGTCTTCTACTCCTCCTGGGTGAAATTGCTTCTTTTTGTTCCAGAGCTTTCAAGTTCTTCATTAAGTTGCTAGTATATGCTCTCTCCTGTTTCTTTTTTGGAGTCACTCAGGGTTATGAGTTTTCCTCTAAGCACTGCTTTCATTGTGTCCCATAGATTTGGGTATGTTGTGCCTTCATTTTCATTAAATTCCAAAAAATCTTTGATTTCTTTCTTTATTTCTTCCTTGACTAAGGTATCATTGAGTAGAATATTGTTCAGCCTCCGCGTGTATGAGGATTTTCTCTTGTTTTTGTTGCTATTGAAGAACACTCTTACTCCATGGTGATCTGATAAGAGGCATGGGATTAGTTTGATCTTTTTATATTTGTTGAGGTCTGTCTTGTGACCAATTATATGGTCAATTTTGGAGAAGGTACCATGAGGAGCTGAGAAAAATGTATAGTCTTTTGCTTTAGGGTGAAATGTTCTATATATATCTGTTAAATCCAATTGGTCCAAAGTTTCAATGAGTTTCTCCGTGTCCCTGTTTAGTTTCTGTTTTCCTGATCGGTCCACTGAGGATCGTGGGGTATTGAGGTCCACCACAATCATTGTGTTAGGTGCAATGTGTGGTTTGAGCTTTAGTAAAGTTTCTTTTATGAATGAGGGTGCCCTTACATTTGGAGCGTAGATGTTTAGAATTGTGAGTTCTTCTTGGTGTATTCTTCCTTTGATTAGCAAGAAGTGACCTTCTGTGTCTCTTTTGATGACTTTGGGTTGAAAGCCAATTTTATCTTATATTAAAATTGCTATTCCAGCTTGCTTCCTGCGACCATTTGCTTGCAAAATTGTCTTCCAGCCTTTTACTCTAAGGTAGTGTTTGTCTTTCATTTTGAGGTGTGTTTCCTGTAAGCAGCAAAATGTAGGGTCCTGTTTCTGTATCCAGTCTGTTAGTCTATGTCTTTTTATTGGGGAATTGAGTCCATTGATGTTAAGAGATATTAAGGAATAGTGATTATTACTTCCTGACATTTTTGATGTTATTTTCATTTTTGAGTAGTTATCTTCCTTTGAGTTTGATGGAAGAAGGTTACTGTCTTGCTTTTTCTTGGGTGCAGTTTCCTTTCTTGTATTGGAGTTTTCCTCCTATTATCCTTTGTAGAGCTGGGTTAGTGGAAAGATATTGTGTAAATTTGGTCCTGTCATGGAATATTTTGATTTCTCCATCTATGTTGATTGAGAGTTTTGCTAGGTATAGTAGTCTTGGCTGACATTTGTGTTCTCTTAGGGTCTGCATTAGATCTGCCCAGGATCTTCTAGATTTCATGGTTTCTGGAGAGAAGTCTGGTGTGATTCTGATAGGTCTTCCTTTATATGTTACTTGGCCTTTTTCTCTTACTGCATTTAATATTCTTTCTTTGTTTAGTACATTTGGGTTTTTTAAATAGATGTTTTAATGTTTATTTGAGATATTGTTCTTATGTCATTCTTAAGGATGCAATATAATGTTTTTATCCTTTTGGAAGCTGTTATTACAAACAGTTTGAAATGGTTAAGAAATACAAGTTAATAATTAGATAGTCATATTAGGCTATTAAATTCATAGTTACTTAATTACAATAAAATGTTTTCAGTGTTATTCACACAGTAAATAGGCAAGAATACACAATGTTTGGCAACTCAGACATACTATAGACAGTTGGTCTTCTAAAACCTCACAGATTCACAGAATATGGTATTTATAATTACTTCTTACTTCGTGGTGATCCGATAGGAGACATGGGATTAGTTCAATCTTCTTATATTTGTTGAGGTCTCCATCTATGCTGATTGAGAGTTTTGCTGGGTATAGTAGTCTTGGCTGACATTTGTGTTCTCTTAGAGTCTGCATGAGATCTGCCAGGATCTTCTAGCTTTCATGGTCTCTGGTGAGAAGTCTGGTGTGATTTAAGAGATTTGTTTATGTCTTTTTTTGTGTTCCTCTAGCAGCAGCATCACCAGTGCTTTTAAATCCAACTCTTGTTTTCATGGTGTGTTGGGTATCCAGGACTTGCTCTGGTTGGAGAATTGGGTTCAGATGCTGCCATATTGCCTTGATTTCTGTTAGTGATGTTCCTATGTTTGCTTTTTGCCATCTGTTTATCTCTGGAGTTAGTTGGTCTTGTTGTTACTGGTTGGTGTTTGAAGCTTCTGTGAGCCTGGTGTTTGGTGCTGCTGTCGTAGAGGGCATCCATGCTCCCGAGGTGGAGACCAGAAGGTTTCCGCTATTAGGCTCTGAATTACCTCCTCAGCTCTGCTAGGCCAGACCCAAGTCTTCCCCAGGCTTGCTGCTGACCATGCAATTGGCCTCCTGCTGTCTCCTCCTGGCCTGCCTAGTTGCCAGCTCTTAAGAATCAGATATTTTTTTCCCACTGATTTGAGCTCATCTGTTAGATCTTTATGGTGACCTGGGCTCTTCTATTAGTTCTTTATGGTGACCTTTTCAGGCCACCAGCTCCAAGATGAAGGCGGATCTCAGGTCTCTGTCTAACCAAGGGATTCTCTGCAGGACCGGAGCTTCCCTGGTTGGACTGTTGGAGCCTAGATGGTGGTGCTCTCAGTCTACAGGGCTCTGTCTGGTTAGCAGTCTGTGGTGCCCCAAGGCAAGATGGCAGCCTCCACTGTATTCCAGGCACAGATCCCCAAGCTAGTTGCAGCCAAGCTGATCTGGCTCTGGGTGCAGGCAAGAGCCTGACAGGGTAGTTGGTGTTAGACTCTGTCCATGCACCTGGCCCCAGCTGCCAGCTGTCTGCAGTGCCCCGAGGCAAGATGGTGGCCTCCACTGCAAGCTGAGCAAGCTGGCCCCTAGTGGTTGGTGACAGCCCTCTGAGCTTTCGGTGCACAGACCTTCCACTGAGCTGATCTGGCTCTGGGTGCAGGCAAAAGCCTGACTGACAGGGTAGTCAATGTTAGACTGGGACTCTGTCCATGTACCTGGCCCCAACTGCTAGCTGTCTATAGTGCCCCGAGACAAGATGGCGGCCTCCACTGCAAGTCGAGCAAGCTGGCCCCCTGGTTCAGACAATCTTAGGAAGGGATTTATTGACTGGTTCCATTCCGAGGTGCCGGCTCTGCTCTGGCTTCCCACAGTGGGAAAGAAGCACGCTCGAGTTCTGTCTGCTGGAATCACACCATCCTGCAGAGGCGCAGGAGCAGAAGTCCCATTGCGCGCAGCCACACGGGAACCTTCCTTCTTCACCCCATTTTTTAATAGGGTTATTTGGCTCTTTGTAATCTACCTTCTTGAGTTCTTTGTATATATTGGAAATTAGCCCCCTGTTGGATCTAGGGTTGGTGACGATCTTTTCCCACTTTGTTGGTTGCCATTTTGTCCTTCTGACAGTGTCCTTTGCCTTGCAGAAACTTTGTAATTTTATGAGGTCCCATTTGTCAATTCCTGATCTTAGCGCATAAGCTATTGGTGTTCTCTTCAGGAAAATTTCCCCTTTGCCCATGGGCTCAAGGGTCTTCTCCAATTTCTTTTCTATTAGTTTCAGTGTGTCTGGTTTAATGTGGAGGTTCTTGATCCACTTGGAGTTGAGCTTAGTAGGAGATATCCACAAGGAGATAAGAATGGATCAATTCACATTCTTCTGTATGCTGACCTGCAATTGAGCCAGCACCATTTGTTGAAAAGGCTATCTTTTTTCCACTGGATGGTTTTAGCTCCTTTGCCAAAGATCAAGTGACCATAGGTGTGTGGATTCATTTCTTGGTCTTCAATTCTATTCCATTGATCTACCTGCCTGTCACTGTACCAATACCATGCAGTTTTTTAACACAATTGCGCTGTAGTACTGTTTGAGGTCCAGGATATTGATAACCCAGAAGTTTTTTTTTTTTTTTTTTTTTTTTTTTTTTTTTTTTTTTTTTACTGTTGAGACTAGTTTTAGCTATCCTGGGTTTTTTGTTATTCCAGATGAATTTGAGAATTGCTTTTTCTAACTCTATGAAAAACTGAGTTGGGATTTTGATGGGGATTGCATTGAATCTGTATATTGCTTTTGGCAAGATGGCCATTTTTTACTATATTAATCCTGCCAATCCACGAGCATGAACGATTTTTTTCCATTTTCTGAGGTCTTCTTCCATTTCCTTCTTCTGAGACCTGAAGTTATTGTCATGCAGATCTTTCACTTGTTTGGTTAGAGTCACTCCAAGATACTTTATATTGTTTGTGGCTATTCTGAAGGGTGTCATTTCCCTAATTTCTTTCTCAGCCTGTTTATCCTTTGAGTATAGGAAGGCTACTGATTTGCTTGAGTTGATTTTATAACCAGCCACTTTGCTGAAGTTGTTTATCAGCTGTAGGAGTTCTCTGGTGGAGTTCTTTTGGGTCACTTAAGTATACTATCATATCATCTGCAAATAGTGAAACTCTGACTTCTTCCTTTCCAATTTGTATACCTTTGACCTCCTTATGTTGTCTAATTGCCCTAGCTAGAAATTCAAGTTTTATATTGAAAAGACATGGAGAGAGGGAGCAGCCTTATCTAATCCCTGATTTTAGTGGTATGGGTTCAAGTTTCTCTCTATTCAGTTTCATATTGGCTACCGGTTTGCTGTATATTGCTTTTTAATATGTTTAAATATGGGCCTTGAATTCCTGTTCTTTCCAAGACTTTTAGCATGAAAGGATGGTGAATTTTGTCAAATGCTTTTCAGCATCTAATGAAATGACCATGTGGTTTTTTTCTTTGAGTTTGTTTATGTAGTGTATTGCATTGATGGAGTTCCATATATTGAACCATCCCTACATCCCTGTGATGAAGCCTACTCATTCATGGTGAATGATTGTATTGATGTATTCTTGGATTCGTTTGGTAAGAATTTTATTGAGTATTTTTGCATGGATATCCATTAGGGAAATTGGTCTGAAGTTCTCTTTCTTTGTTGGATCTTTGTGTGGTTTTGGTATCAGGATAATTGTGGCTTCAGAGAACGAGTTGGGTAGTGTTCCTTCTGTTTCTATTCTGTGGAATAGTTTGATGAGTATTGGTTTTATGTCTTCTTTAACTCTGATAGAATTCTTCACTAAAATCATCTGGTCCTGTGCTTTTCTTGGTTGGAAGACTTTCAATGACCACTTCTTCTTTTTTTTTTTTTTTGATTTTTTTTATTGTATATATTCTATATTTACAATTCATTTCCCTTTTTCTGGTTCCCCACCCCCGAAGGTCCCACATGTCCTTTTCCCTCCCCCTGCTCCCGCATCCACTCCCTCCCACTTTACTGTTCTTGTACTCTCCCACAATGATGTTTTGGTCCATTCTAGCACCAGTGTCCACTCCTTTCTTCTTGTGAGACATCACTTGATATGTGATTTGTGTCTTTGGTGTTCCAAGCTTCTAGGCTAATATCCACTTATCAGTGACTGTATACCATGGGTATTCTTTTGAGACTGGGTCACTTCACTTAGTATGACATTCTCCAGCTCCATCCATTTCTCTAAGAATTTCATGAATTCATTGTTTCTAATGGCTGTATAGTACTCCATTGTGTATATATACCACATTTTTTGTATCCATTCCTCTGTTGAGGGACATCTGGGTTCTTTCCAGCTTCTGGCTATTATATATAAAGCTGCTATGAACATAGTGGAGCATGTATCCTTATTGCATGCTGGTGAATCTTCTGGGTATATTCCCAGGAGTGGTATGGCTGGGTCCTCCGGAAGTATCACGCCCAGTTTTCTGAGGAACCGCCATACTGATTTCCAGAGTGGTTGTACCAGCTTGCATTCCCACCAGCAGTGGAGGAGTGTTCCTCTTTCTCCACATCCTCGCCAACACCTGATGTCTTCTGAGTTTTTAATCTTAGCCATTCTGACTGGTGTGAGGTGAAATCTCAGGGTTGTTTTAATTTGCATTTCCCTAATGACTAGTGATGTTGAACATTTTTTAAGGTGTTTCTCAGCCATCCGAATTTCTTCAGGTGAAAAGACTCTGTTTAGCTCTGTACCCCATTTTTGGATAGGGTTATTTGGTTTTCTGGGGTCTAACCTCTTGAGTTCTTTGTATACATTGGAGATTAGCCCTCTGTCGGATGTGGGGTTGGTGAAAATTTTTTCCCAATTTGTTGGTTGCCGATTTATCCTTTTGACAGTGTCTTTTGCCTTACAGAAACTTTGTAGTTTTATGAGGTCCCATTTGTCTATTCTTGCTCTTAGAGCATAAGCAATTGGTGTTCTGTTCAGGAATTTTTCCCCTGAGCCAATGTCCTCAAGGGTCTTCCCCAGTTTCTTTTTTATTAGTTTTAGTGTGTCTGGTTTTATGTGGAGGTCTTTGATCCACTTGGAGTTGAGCTTAGTGCAAGGAGATAAGAGTGGATCAATTCTCATTCTTCTGCATGTTGACCTCCAGTTGAGCCAGCACCATCTGTTGAAAAGGCTATCTTTTTTCCACTGGATGTTTTCAGCTCCTTTGTCGAAGATCAATTGGCCATAGATGTGTGGGTTCAATTCTGGGTCTTCGATCCTATTCCATTGATCCGCTTCCCTGTCACTGAACCAATACCATGCAGTTTTTAATACCACTGCTCTGTAATATTGCTTGAGGTCCGGGATATTGATTCCCCCAGAAGTTCTTTTGCTGTTGATGATAGTTTTAGCTATCCTGGGTTTTTTGTTATTCCAGATGAATTTGAGAATTGCTCTTTCTAGCTCTATGAAGAACTGAGTTGGGATTTTGATGGGAATTGCATTGAATCTGTATATTGCTTTGGGCAAGATTGCCATTTTGACTATATTAGTCCTGCCAACCCACGAGCATGGAAGATTTTCCCATTTTCTGATGTCTTCTTCAATTTCCCTCTTCAGAGACCTGAAGTTTTTGTCATATAAATCTTTCACATGTTTGGTTAGCGTCACTCCAAGATACTTTATATCATTTGTGGCTATTGTGAAGGGTGTCATTTCCCTAATTTCTTTCTCGGCCTGCTTATCCTTCGCGTATAGGAAGGCTACTGATTTACTTGAGTTGATTTTATAGCCAGCCACTTTGCTGAAGTTGTTTATCAGTTGCAGGAGTTCTCTGGTGGAGGTTTTTGGGTCACTTAAGTAAACTATCATATCATCTGCAAATAGTGATAGTTTGACTTCTTCCTTTCCGATTTGTATCCCTTTGACTTCCCTCTGTTGTCGAATTGCTCTAGCTAGTACCTCAAGTACTATATTTAAGAGATATGGCGAGAGGGGACAGCCTTGTCTAGTCCCTGATTTTAGAGGGATTGCTTCGAGTTTTTCTCCGTTTACCTTGATGTTGGCTACTGGTGTGCTGTATATTGCTTTTACTATGTTTAGATATGGGCCTTGAATTCCTGTTCTTTCTAGGACCTTTAGCATGAAAGGATGCTGAATTTTGTCAAATGCTTTTTCAGGATCCAATGAGTGACCCATTCCATTCTTTTGTCAATGGAATGAATCTGAGTCTTTTCACCTTAGCCTCAGACATACTCTTCTGACAATGACACAAAGCAACAATATTCTTTTTGAAAAAGAAAACATAAGAAGGATCTTCAGAGTTCATATCCCCCGCAGTACCAATGTCTTCCATATTCCGACTAGGATCGCCCATTAATTCCCTCTTAAAGCATTCCATGACTTTCCAAATCCAAATTCCTCAAATCCACATTCCTCCAAACAAAAACATGGTCAGGACTGTTATAACAACGCCACACGCCCCAGTACCAACTCTGCCTTCATTTGGGTTTCCGTTGCTATGAAGAGACACCATGAACAAGGCAGCTCTTACAAAAGGATCCATGGATATCTCAAAAAAGAGCCACAATATATATAGATAAAGGGGGACACTAAAATAGCCCCAGAATTCTGATTGACATAACAACACAGTCTTCTGTTAGTACATATTGACTGAGTAAACTGCCCAGGACAACCTCTTGGCTTCAGAAATTCAGAGTCCCTGCTGAGGGAGCCTGGGGTGGTGGGGGGAGGGGGGAGAAGGGGAGGGTCTCAGGGGCAGGACTTCTGGTCAACCTGATCAAGCTGCCACCAACCCCTGTGTTTGGCCCAATAGTGTATACAGCCACTACCAGCCCCAAGTAACTCTCCTGGTACAACCTCCTAGGTAGAGACACTCCCTTAAATAGATACAGTCTCCTGGACGCACCCGCCTGCTTGCTGGGCCTCCTGTCCCTGTGCAGTCTCAAAGCAGGCACTTCCCCACCCTTAGTCATCAACCAGGGAACAGGATCATTGCGGAAACTTGTCACCACTAGGTGTCGCCCAACAACCAAGCAAACCAATACAGATCGCTCGCATGCTGCCTGCCACACTCACTCCGGAGGGTCCTCCTTAGCTCAGGGGATACTCACCCATGCATGACGGAGCAGAGTACCCGCCACTCCTCCAGAGTGGCACAAACGGTCCCCGTTTTCCCGTCTAGTGAACGTGGGCTGGACTCGGGCCAACCCCCTCAGGCACAAAAAAAAAAAAAAAAAAAAAAAAAAAAAAAAATGGCTGGGAGATGGGAAAACAGGCTTAATCATTCTCTAAGTGAAAGTACCAGACTAATGAAAAGGTTAGTGGGGCAAGGACAGGCACGGCTAGCAGAAGGGAGCCTCCAAACACTGTGGAAGGGGAGGGTGGTGGCGACATTTTTGTCTCTCTCATTCTTAAAACACTCCAGTGCTCCACATAGGGTTTTCTGTTTAATTTTCTGTTCCTTGTTGCCACCTCTGCCGCCCCCTTTTCAAAGACTAAATACAGAGTTAAATTTAAAAAGTGGCGAAGTGCTTAAAATTCCCACTTCTGTCTTTGCTTGTTTGTTTGTTTGTCTGTTTTTGTTTGTTTTGTTTTTCTAGGAATACCTTTTCAAAGTGATTTGTTTTCACTTGGGCCAGAAAGTAATTATTTTCTGCACTGCTTTTCCTTGGTCATGTGTGTGTGTGTGTGTGTGTGTGTGTGTGTGTGTATTTCCCTGGAAGGCATGTATGTCTGTTTGTATCTACTTCCTTGTTCTGTCACTCCATTGCTCAATGACCTCACCAAGATGGAAGACGCCATGTGGATGGCCACCATCTTGGCAACCAGCTGACTGACCTCACCAAGATATAGGATGCCAGCCATGTGACCTACCATTCCAGGTCACTTCTGTTTCTTTCTCACTTTCTTTCCCAGCTTCTAGGGGACCAGAATTTAATTAAAACCAGTGTAGAATGGTGGGGAGGCACTGAAAAGCCACCATAAAGAAGCCACAGTCACATGTTTTTCTCCTGCTTTTTATTTAAGTGTCAGATAAATCAAACCTTTTAAATTTTTGTTATTTTTTAATTTAAACTCATAATTAAAGATAAATATAATCAGTCATCCTGGAACTCCTTTTTGTATGCCAGGCAGACTTACTTAGCATCTATGACCCCTGATTTCTTCCCAAGGTTTTCTATCTCCAAAGTTGCCTCCTTTTGTGATTTCTTAGTTGTTTCTACCTCTGTGTTCATATCTTGGATGGTTTTGCTCAGTTCCATCATTTGTTTGTTTGTGTTTTCATGTAATTCTTTAATATATTTTTGTGCTCCCCATTTCATGACTTCTGCCTGTTGTTTCAAGTTCTCCTGCATTTCTTTAACTGATTTTCTCATTTCCTCTTTATTGGTTTCTCTCTGTTGGCCCATATTCTCCTGGAGTTCTTTAAGTGTTTTTTGTGTTTGGATTGTAAGAGCTTCTACCCTATTGATGTTCCCCTGCATTTCTTTAAGAGATTTGTTTATGTCTTTTTTGTGTTCCTCTAGGAGCATCATGACCTGTGCTTTTATATCTAACTCTTGTTTTTCTGGTGTGCTGGGGTATCCCGGACTTGCTGTGGTTGGCTAATTGGGTTCAGATGGTGCCATATTGCCTTGATTTCTGTTAATAACGTTCCTACGTTTGCCTTTTGCCATCTCTTTATCTCTGGCGTTAGTTGGTCTTATTGTATATGGCAGCCCCGCTGAAAGCACAGCATGCCTGTCCCCAGGAGACAGATCCCTTCTGGCTGTGTTGTCTGTGCTGGACTATGCTCGCTCTGAGTCCAGGCCCCTGACTCCAGCTGCTAGAGTTCCGAGCTGTGTCCCGAGGCGGCAAGGTGGCCCCTCTCTGCTAGTCCGCTCAGAGAGCCCACACTTTCTCTTCTATTTGATTCTGTGTTTCTGTTTCTGTTTTTTTTTTCTTTTTTTGAGGTCCTTGATTCACTTGGACTTGAGCTTTGTACAAAATCTGTGATAAATATGGATCAATTTGCATTCTTCTACATGTAACTGACAGTCCAGCACCATTTCTTGAAGATACTTTCTTTTGTTCACTGTATGGCTTTAGTTTCTTTGTCAAGCATCAAGTGTCCCTATATATGTGGGTTTATTTCTGGATTTTCAGTTCTCATCTATTGATCAATCTGTCTGTCTCTGTACCAATACTATGTGTTTTTTACCAATATGGCTCTGTAGTACAGCTTGAGGTCAGGAATGGTCATTGCCCCACAATTTTGTAGGTAAATGGATGGAACTAGAAAATATCATCCTGAGTGAAATAACCCAGAACCAAAGGCCATGGACATGCATGGTATGTCCTCACTGTTAAGTGGATATTATCCAAAACATTCAGAATACCCACGATACAACTGACAGACCATAAAACTTAACAAGAAGGGAGACCAAGTGTGAACACTTCAATCCCACTTAGAAGGAGGAACAAAATAATCACAGGAGGCCGAGGGGTGGAGTGACCTGGGTGGGAAAGGGGAGTGGGGTTGGTGGGGAAGGGGGCAGGATCAGGTATGGGGGAGGGAGACAGGGGAAAATCCTGGAGGGCCAGGAGAATGAATAGAAGTATGTAGAATGTGAGTGGGGGGCAGAGAGACCCCCTAGAAAGTCCTGGACACCAGGAATGTGAAAGGCCCCCAGGACCCAGTGGGGATGACATGCTCAACAGTGGGGAAATGGAACCTGAAGAGACTGCTTCCAGTGTACACACATGGCCACCAGTTGAGGGGTGGGGCTACCTGCCCATCTCAAAAGTTTTTACCCAGAATTGTTCCTGTCTTAAGGAGATGCAGGGACAAAGTGGAGTAGGCCATCCAGAGACCACCCCAACTTGGGATCCATCCCATGCAGACACTACTGCTGATGCCAAGGGGTGTTTGTAGACAGAAGTCTGACATGGCTGACCTCTGAGAGGCTCTAACAGCACCTGACTCAGACAGAAGCAGATACTCACAGCCAATCATGGGCTGAGGCCTAGGGAGAGTTAGGGGAAGGACTAAAGGAGCTGAAGGGGATTGCAACCCCATAGGAAGAACAATTGATTGCACCCCTCAGTGCTCCCAGGAACTAAGTCACCACCCAAAGAGCATGGGCTAGTTCATGGCACCTGCTACACATGTAGCAGATGATTACCTTTTCTAGCCTTAGTGGCGGGGCATGCACTTAGTCCTGTGGAGGCTAGATGCCCCAGAATAGGGGAATGCTAGAGCGAAGAGGTGGTAGTGGGTGGGTGGATGGGGGAACACCCTCTTAGAGGCAAAGTGGAGGGGAGAGGGGGTTGAAGGCTCATGGAGGGTGGATAACATTTCAAATGTAAATAAATAAAATAATTAATAAAAATAGATTTTTATTGTTACATTTGATTAATATAAAAAAGTACACTCCTGCGTTCTCTTCGGGCCGGGGCCTAAGCTGCGCCAGGCGAGGGACGGACATTCATGGCGAATGGTCATTCATCGCGAATGGCGACCGCTCTTCTCTTTCTGCCAGCGGGCCCCTCGTCTCTCCTCCCCATCCGGTGCCGGTGGTGTGTGGAAGGCAGGGGTGCGGCTGTCCGGCCCGAGCCGCTGACCCGCGCGCACCTCTCGCTGTGGTTCGCGGGGTCCTCGTGGGCGCGTCAGGCGGCCGTCGGGTTGTCCTGGCGCGCATCACTCGGTTCGTTGTTTTGCTTCGCGACCCTCTTCTCTCCGAGCCGGGGAGGGTGGCTGGTCCGTTGCGGTGCACGGCCTTCCCGTACGGTGTGTGCACACGCCTTGCCTCCGCGGACCTCGCGGTGCTCCTGCAGCGTTCCGGGCTTTGACCCCAAAGGTGCCCGCTTCCGAGCTGGTGGTGGCGCTTCCCGTTCCCCGGCGTGCCTCCTGTGCTCCGTCCGGCTGCGTTGTTTCTTGGTCGGGTTTTGTCCGAGAAAGGAAAAAAAAAGGGGGGGGGTCGAGGCGGTAGAAAAAGGCGTTTCCGATGCCTGAGCAAAGAGGTGGGGCAGGGGCCCCTTCCTCGTTGGGTGAGCGCCCACCCCGTGCACCGTGCGCGTAGGGCGGTGCTGAGCGTTCCGCGGCTGGCCTTTTAATTTGAAGTGGACTCAAATGCTCCTTGGGTGGCTTTTGAGAGGCCTGGCTCTCGGAGGGGCGCCTGTTGCAGGTCTCCTCTGTCCGCGGGTGCTCAGAAATACCCTTACCGATACCGCAGACCCCCCCCACGCCACCACGCGTGTGGGTCTCCTCGGTCCCGGCACTGCTCGTGGTGTTGCAGCTCTCGGTTCCCGGGGCTCGTCGGGTCGGGTCCGTCCCGCCCTCGGTGAGAAAGTTGCCTTCTCTAGCTATCCTCGGAAAGGGTGAGCTTATGACCTCGAGGGGGTTTCCTCCCGTATGGCCGCCTCGAGTGCCTGCCCGTGACCCGCCTTTTATCTGCGCGCAGCGTTTGCTCTCGTCTCTACAGCGGCCCGCGCCTCCCCGCTCCGAGTTCGGGGAGGGATCACGTGGGGCAGAGCTTGTCGTCCTGCCACCGGTGCCGGAGCTGTGGGGGTCTGTCGTGGCGGGGGTTGGTGGTTGGGGAAGGGCCGTGCACATGCCCGCGTGCGCGGCACGCCGCCCCTTCCACCGAGGGTCGCAGTGGGATGGGAAGCGGAAGGGTTTGGCGGTGGAAAAATATCTAAGGAAAAAAAAAGTACATATTAATTTGTTTTCTATTTAAGGTCTTATTCTATTTTTGAAATGGCATATTTATTTTATATTCATATATTACATATTGACTTAGAATGGGCTATATCATTTTAAATTCATCATAAGTTGAAAATTTGATTAAGTTCAAATGATTTTTTATTTGTCTAGCTTACTAGCTTAGCATCCTGTAAAAGATGGGTTTTTCCATAACTTCTTCTTTGGTAGACTGATATCTGTGGCTAAGGGCAGCTGCCCAGGGCCAGAAATGCTTTCTATAATGCCTGCTGCCTGGAGCCTCCCGGCCACGGGGAAGGTAGTTGTGGAGGCACAGATTAGGACTCTGGTGATGAGGGCTTTGAAGTCTGAGATTCTCAGGGCCTTTTAACTGTATTAAAATGCTGATGATAACTTCTCAAATGTCCTAGAAACTTTCTTGCTCTGAAGGTGAGACTGCTGCTGGCTTAGGTGATTAACACCTGCAGCCTAACAGCAGAGGGTTAAGCAATGTGTTCTTTGTTCTATCTCAGCAGGAACTGCTGGGCTCTAACTTTCAGCTTGCAGTCAGAAGTCTTTGCAGGGAGAAAAATAGGACACTTATAGAAGTGGTTAATGAGTTTATTACTAACTTGTAAAAAGTTTCCTATGAATGCTATCTAAGAGGGAAAAGCAGAAAGATCCTAAGCTGGGAAAGGGGAAAGTTCTTCTAATTGGAGAGAGAGAGAGAGAGAGAGAGAGAGAGAGAGAGAGAGAGAGAGAAGAAGAAGAAGAAGAAGAAGAAGAAGAAGGAGAAGAAGGAGGAGGAGGAGGAGAAGAAGAGGAAGAAGAAGGAGAAGGAGAAGGAGAAGGAGGAGAAGCAGCAGCAGCAGCAGCAACAGCAGCAGCAGCAGCAGCAGCAGCAGCAGCAGAAGAAGAAGAAGAAGAAGAAGAAGAAGAAGAAGAAGAAGAAGAAGGAGAAGAAGGAGGAGGAGGAGGAGAAGAAGAGGAAGAAGAAGGAGAAGGAGAAGGAGAAGGAGGAGAAGCAGCAGCAGCAGCAGCAACAGCAGCAGCAGCAGCAGCAGCAGCAGCAGCAGCAGCAGCAGCAGCAGAAGAAGAAGAAGAAGAAGAAGTAGTGAAGTGCCCTTTCTCTTTTGTCTTCAGTACTTATACATCTTTCAGAATGCATGATCTTGTTATGAAGTTCATCATAAGTTCACACAAAAATCAAGTCATGAATTGAAATAGAAGTTTACAGTAGAGAATGTTTACCTGCATATCCATTAGGAGTAATTATCTAGATAGTAACATCTATCGTTTGTCTTCTCTACAGGTTCGTAGAAAGTTTAAAACCATAACTAAGTTATAAGTGAAGTTTTGAATAGATAAACCCAGTCAATATTTTACCTTCTGTCCTAACACCTATAATAAATCCTAGTTCCCTTTTTATGACCTTTGGTTGTTTTACAACCTTTTGGAATGTGCTCTAAGTAGGAGAAAGTCTGGTTGCCATCTAAGAGCAATTAACTTGTGACACTTGGGAGACTGGCAGAGTTCTCATTGCAGTTTGACTAATAGAAAAGGACCTAGTAGGAGTCCCATTATAAAAGAGCTTAATAATCATAGATATAATTTTAGGAACTCTTATAGGATCATCATTAAAACTTAAGTCATCTATTTGTCTGCATAGCATCACTATAAGACAGTAAATCTTCATGGATCTGCAGAGATCTGCTCCAAAGGGGTGTGCTATTACTTATTATTATAAATGTATAATAATAACAGGAAAAGCATATAAATAGCAGGACTCTTTCCTAAAATTAGTCCCCCACAGCCTTGCTGAATTGGGCTCACCTGTGGCAGATTATATAATAATCCGAGGCAGGCATTTCAGGATGAACATCTGCTAGTATATTAGCTTGTCCCATTATGGCTCCTGACATCTCTTCCCTTCGAATAATATAAATGAAGCGTATATACCTCCCTTTGAGCAATCCTGATAGCAGACCCTAAGCGCTTGAAGATTACTGGAAGAAGAAACAGAAGCAAGATATCTAATCCTATAATAACTCCCAAATTTATAAGAAAATTCCATAAAGAATGATCTTTAACAAAATTTATGATTGAATTTGAAAAATAATCAGCCAATTTTGCTGCTGAAGAACTCTTCAGTCTGGAGTGACTGATGGCACTGATCTGAATGTAAAGTGTCCATATCAACAGCGAGTTGTGAATTGTTCCACACACCAAGCAGATGTGCTTGTATCTGTTCCCAGGACATTTCTGACCCATTGTAGGGCAGAGGGGTCACACAAATCCATTTAAAATTGGCATGACATGAGGTAGTTAAACGTGTTTTAATATTTTGAACCTGAGTTCCTATGTAAAGGATGACTTCCTCTAAAGCATTGACTCTATCTGTTAAACCTCCATCAATTCTATCCTGAGTGATCAGTGCTAACGAAATATTTTTTGTCAAGGAATTAGCATGATTATCAGTGTGTACCTGTTTGGCTAGGGAGGCAGTAGAAGCTGCGACTGAACCTAAGATAGCAATTAAGGTTGTAATGTCTAAGATTAAGCCCAGTAATATATCTCTTAGGTCATGAAAGAAAACCGTCTATACCAAGGCAGACAAAGCAAAAACATTACATCAAGGCTGTGAGAAAGTAATTGGTGACAAAACATAAAGTAGCTAGTATACAATGGGAAAAACCAGTGTGACACAATGGTGAAGTTATACAATTGGTTAAAATAGCATTCTAGTAGGAAATGATACACAGTAGATTTATATTTAACAATATTACATCCCCTGTATCCCTCGGGTATAGAACTAAAAGTCCAATTAGATGAAATCAGGAACTGTGTCTTTAGTGTCTTCTTTTGCTGGTGTCTCTGGCACGGTGGAGAGTCTGCAGATGATGATTGCTCTGATGTAGGCTTGAAGGAAGTGGCAGGTTGAAGTCTCTGTCCATGGAGAAGGCCTGGCACAATCAGCTGGTCTGGCCTGCCAGCAGCTACTCTGAACTGGGTCCTGGAAGGGAAGCAGAGGGATCGATGGGGAGGCGGGGAGAAGGAATGAAGTCCAGGACGAAGATTCCGATCGAGGCCCCAAGTTTAATGGAGGTCACACAATATAACAGCTTGGGTGAACCCCACCCCCCCCCCCCAGACTCCAGGCTGGGTTTCAGGAACTGGTGCAGCTGTTCACTGGGCGTTGACTCCAAGGCTCAGGTGGCTGGGCGGGTCACCTGCTTAATTCAGAAATTTGCAGGCCAGGTGGAACTTCACCCTAGGTGGAGTGGGATTCTGAATAGCATAGGAATCCTTGTTCAACAAAAGCTGGAGGAAGATCACCTTGACCAATGTCTACCACAAGGCAAGACAGCCCAATATGGCTCTATACAGTCTGGCATCTACAGGGACCTGTAAATATATAAACAGAGCTTTTAATTTTTTAACAAAAGCTTGCTGCTTTTCCTAAGTAGGTAGTTTAGCAAGGTTTTATACCACAAATCACCATTGCACTCAGTGAGACTGCTCCAGCTTTCCTGAAGAGCTGTCTGCTAAGCTTAGGAATTAACCCCTGATGAGCCTGTGCCCTTGTGATTTAAAACACACATATGTTACATGTGTTCTATCTCTTGGAAAGAGAATCATCCCAGAAAATCATCCCAGAAAATCATCCAGTCTCTTTTATTATCTAGTTAGTAGGTCTTTATTTTAGTAGAGGCGCAAAATGTTTAGAAATGGACTTCTTTTTTTAAATAAAGTATTATAAGGAGATGAACAATTATGATTTTATTTTGTAATCTAGATACCTATATCTTTGAGTGATGAACTCATTCTACAATAGCATGTCCCTGTGAATTATAGGGGATGTCAATGGAATATGAGAAACTAAGAGTCAAACACCAATTTTAAAGGCTTTTTAAGTTTAAACAAAGGCATTATCTGATTTTGAGCCCTTGGCATATTCACGATTATAAAATAATGAAACAAACACTGTATCACACCTTTGAAAGTTTTCCCAAGTTAGGAAAAGGCATAAATAGTAATGAGAATTAAGTGTAATATGTACAGGAGTAAAGGCTAACTTTCCAAGAGATAGAACACATGTAACATATGTGTGTTTTAAATCACAAGGGCACAGGCTCATCAGGGGTTAATTCCTAAGCTTAGCAGACAGCTCTTCAGGAAAGCTGGAGCAGTCTCACTGAGTGCAATGGTGATTTGCAGTGTAAAACCTTGTTAAACTACCTACTTAGGAAAAGCAGCAAGCTTTTGTTAAAAATTAAATTAATCCTTACCTTCATTTATAGGACCAGGATGCATAGAATGAACTTGAACATGTCCAATAGAGAAAAGGCAATTTCTAAATTGAAGCAAGACTTGTAATTCTGAAAGCTGGGGCTAAAATTGTAAAATAACTGTAAAACAGTTACAGTTTCTTTTTTAAAGGGCTTGTCCTTAGTATTTAAAAAACAATGGCTATTGTCTTTAGCTCCATTTGTTATGCAAAGGTTTGTGTGTGTGTGTGTGTGTGTGTGTGTGTGTGTGTATGTATGTATGTGTGTGTGTGTGTGTGTGTGTGTGAGAGAGAGAGAGAGAGAGAGAGAGAGAGAGAAAGAGAGAGAGAGAGAGAGAAACTAGATCAAAGTACATTATATATTTGTATGAAAGTGTAGGATCAATGTACGTAGTAAAAATTTAGGACTCTACCCTAATAGCAGCATGCCAGAGAGAATGTCACTGACAAGGGGCACCGGAGCCATGTCTCAGCGATTAAAAGCATTTGCTGCTCTTGTACAGGACTGGGTTTGGCTCTCAGTCCCACACCAGGTGGCTTACAGTTACCCATAACTCTGGCTCCAGGAGATCTAATGCCTTCTCCTGCCTCTCCTGTGGATACGAGCATGCATGTCATACAACTAGAGATGCAGGCACACACACACATTCGTACAATAAACTTTAAATGAAAAGATCCAAGCAGCCATGGAGCTGGGCATGGTGGCACACTACCATCATCCTTACACTCAAGAGGCTGAGGCCCAAGGATCATGAGCTTGGCCTGCGTGGAGAGACTCCTCTTCAAAGGGGCGGGGGGGGGGGAGTCAGTGGATAATGATATGTCAGAGGGTTCTTAAATAGTTACACTTATTTGTTCTATGTATATACATTTGTGCTTGAACACTATGCATGGGGTGGGGGGGACAGATGAGAACTTACTACAGTTTGTTCTTTCCTTCAACCGTTTGTATCGAGAGACCCTAACTCAATGTTTTTAGACCCCTAGCAAACAAGCTTAGCACAGAGTAAATTTTTTCTGCTTTCAGTTCAGCACAAAGTAACTCATCTTTCTGATTTTGGCTTGAGAAAAGTAACACACCCTGTTCCAGGAACCCATCCTTGACCCACCCAGTACTCTGCTTAAAGTTCAACTATACATTGTCCCCAGGGTAGCTGTTCTGTTCGAGATAAAATCTAAACCTTCCTCGAGGCACAAACTGTTGCCCAACTTCCTCTTCTCCACCCCTTGCCTTGTTACCCACCCATCGCACCTTGTGATTTTCTTTACCCTCCACCCCTTACCTCATGATTTTTTTGTCCTCCGCCTCCTGCCTTATGATTTTCCCCCTTAAAAACCCCTGACTTCAGTTGTTCAGGGTCGAACACCTCTGCCCCTGCGTGGGTTATGAGCTCGGCCCCAGTGCACTGGTCTCCCCTAAATAAACCTCATGTGATTGCAGTAAGAAGGTCTCTTGTGAATTTCTGGGGTGTCACTTATCCCGAGACTAGAACGAGGGTCTCCCCAATTCGGGGGTCTTTCAGTATCCTAGTGATGGAATTCATGTTGTTGGATGCCTTTTCCTGCCCAGCCATCTTACCGGTCCATATTCTACTAATTAAATAAATTAGTTTTATTTCTATTACTGTGTGTTGTATGTGTGGGAGTGTATGAGTGCATTAGATCTCACAGAACTGAAAATGTAGCTCAGACAGGCATCAGATTCAAGGTGATCCTCCAACTTCATCCTCTTGTGTGCTGGAATTACAGGTGTGAGCCACCATACCTAGGTTGGACTCTGTCTAAAAGGCTCCTGGGTGGATGGCATGCTGATTAAAGTCTTTAGAACCACCACTGATCCTGGTTGTTCTGTATTAATTCTTCCTGTTCAATTCAATGTGTGGGACCACCAAGATATTAGTTTCTGTATTTCCAGTACCTACCACCCAGCACTATCACCCAGCACCATGACTAGCACCTAGGGGGAAATTCAATGAGCATCTATCTGAAGGCTCTCCCCTGGTAGATCTGGGACACCCAGACCCATGACTCTGAGGTAAATACTGTCTAATTTTATAAAGTCATTAACATTACAGCAGCCCCCTGGTTTCATGTCTGGGTCCTCCCACTGTAAGACCCACGAAATGGGGAGACCCCCATGAAATGGGGAAACCCTGCACTCAAGTCTCGAGATAAAGCGACGCCCAAAGAATCAGCCAAAGACCGTCTTGCTGTAATGCACACGAGGCCTTTATTGGGGGTCCAGTGCACTGGGATCGACTTATAACCACGCAGGGTCAGAGACCAATCCCTTGTGTCTGGCACAAAGAGTATTTGAAACCAAAAAAAATCGCAGAAGGGGGAGGGGTTGGGGGATTCAGATAGGGAAGTTACAGGGTATAACTGCATTCCATAAGATGGATTAACTGCATTCCACAATAGGTTGGGCAAACATCAACTATCTATAGAATGCAGAATAACCTTTGTAGTTAGCTAGTTCCTGGAATAGAGGTCAAGGAGGATAGGAGTTACAGAGTTACAAAATGGTGGCACTTTGGCCTTCTAAAGCAGGATTTTCTGGGGGTAAATAAAATTTCAAGGCAGGATCTTTCACCACCGCCACTGAACTCATCCCCTCAAAGAGGTGACCCCAAGAAGTTGCCCAAGTCTCCTCACATCTGACTTCTTGTGACTGCTTATGGCTATAACATACCTGCACTTAAATCTCAGTGTGAAACCACCTTTATGCTATATGTTTAAGACATGTATGCAATATAAATCCACTTTACATTTAGATATGGGCCCTAACCTCTAGGGTTGTGGGTGTGGCTCAATGGTAGAGCACCTGACCAGAATCCCCCAGTGAGGGTCTGGGAAGTATGGCACAATGGCAGAATACATGCCCATAACCCATTAGTGAGGGGCTGGGGGCGTGGCTCAGTGGTAGAGCCCCTGCCTAGAACCTCCCAGTGACAGGCTGTGGAGTGGAGGTCAGTCATAGTGTATGTGCAATGATCTTGGTTCTACTCCGGGAGTACCTCAAACAGCACCCCCTCTCAAAAAATCCCCAAATAATCTCTGAAGACATGAACAGATTTTAGGGATCAATGATGACCAAGAACTCATAGTTGTGCCTTGGGGTTCCTGTTGGTAGTAATTCCTTCCTTCCCTCAGCTCTGTGGACTCAGCTCCTCACTATCTAGCTGGTGTGACTGCCAGGAAGATGAGCACTGGACCTTAGACTCGGTTTTTGATTCTCACATCTCCTCACCCATCTATTGTTTTCTAGAAACCTGGGCAGCAGGGATGACCCTTAGCCCCACTCTTCACTCACTCCAGTTCTTGAAAGGAACAAGTGGGCTCCCTTAAAGCTTTACATGGCAGCTTCATTGCACGGTTTCCTACGGGGTTCCTGGTCAGGCTCAGGTGCATCAGCTTTGTCAGCATCACTGCCAGGAAGCCGCAGGCATCACCCGCAATCTTGCAGTGATTCAGTCTGTGGAGACAAACGGAAGAGAAAGATCACCACTGTCCTTTCCCATGGCCTTGAATAAGAAACTCCTCTTGGCCTCAGTTTACCCTTCTATAGGACAGCGCTCCTATTCATATTGCCCATTGCTGTCAGCCTTAAGTGGGAGCTGACTAAAGAAGTTGGTAGTTACTGGGGTAGTTACTAGCATCAGGGCATACTGGAAGAGTCTCAGGCTCTGACCAGGCTGGCGAGATGGCTTAGCAGGTAAGAGTGCTTGCTGTCAAGCCTGAGAATGGCAGCCTGAGTTCATTCTCTGGTAACGACACGGTGGAAGAAAATCACTGATGTCTACTTTCTCTGCCACCCATATGCATGCTGTGCAGGCACACACACAGGCACACACACAGGCACGCACACAGGCACGCACACAAGCACACACACAGGCACACACAGGCGTATACACAGGCACACACACAGGCACACACACAGGCACACATACAGACACGCACACAGGCACACACACAGGCACACACAGGCACACACAGGCATGCACACAGGCACACACACAGGCACACACACAGGCACACACAGGCATGCACACAGGCACACACAGGCACACACACAGGCACACACAGGCAAACACACAGGCATGCACACAGGCACACACACACCTGCTGACCCTCTATCCCTCCTGTATTTTTAATAGGATGAAAAAATTAAATTACATTTTATTTTACTGTGTATGCGTGGGACGGCACTTACGCTATGGTGCATGAAGGGAGGTCAGAGGACAATTGGCTCAGGTGGGTTCTCTCCATCCACCCTGCAGGCCGCAGAGATCAAATCCAGACTTTCAAGCTTGGCAGGAAGTGCCTTTACCTGCTGAGCCATCTTGCCAGCCCCTATGTTTACATGTTTTTGAGACAGGGTCTTCAGTAGTAGCCTACTGGTACTGGCTGGGAACTCGTTTTGTCAATGAGGATAACCTAGAATTCCACCTCTGCGTCCTGATATTGTCATTACAAGTAAGCGCCACCCCATACAGCTAAGCTTATATTCTTTAACAGACTTCCTGGTTTATGCAGACATATGAAATACGTGTCCGTGTTTTCAAAGGAAGGCATGTGCATCATGGAGGACGCCCCACAGGACGACTTGTGGGACCCAGCTCTCTCCTGCCATCATATGGGTCCTGGGGATTGAACTCCGGCCATCGAGCTTGGCTGCGAGTTCCTTCACTGTCTGCCTCACCTCATATGCCTTATTCACAAGAGGTCATTGGTGGACTAATTGTTCAAAGGGAAGGAACAAGGGCCAGCACCCCACGCCCCCAGCCAGAATAAGCAGCGTTAACTCTTTCAGCAGCGTTAATCCTAGTTAACAAGAATCTCATTCTTTGTCAGACAGAAGGTTTAAGTTGAAGATAACTCAGGTTTACATGGACTGCAGTCACACAGCAGCCACGGAGGGTCTTCCCACTGCGGCCTGCATGAGTGCTGTTCTGAGGAGCCTCCGACACCCTGTATCTGTGGTCTTAGCCCTGAGTCAACCGCTGCCTCCTAAAAAATTCTTTTCATAGGTATGCGTCTAGGTGTGTGTGTGGGGAGGGCATTAAGAGTCGTTCCTCGAATGAGATCACAAGTCTCATGAGGCTACATAAGATCCTGCTCTCAGATATCTCAGGCTGGGGGGATGGCTCAGTGGGGAGAGTGCCCGTTAGACCATTGGAAGGGCCTTTGTCTGGATCCCTGGAGTCCGGCACACATCTGCAATCCCTGCACCGCTAATGGCAGATGGGAAGCGAGAAGGTTGGCTGCTGGTGTCTTCCTTGATGGATCTCCACCACCTGATTACATTGAGGCAGCACCTCTCCCTTGAACCTAGAGCTTGCCAATTTGGCTAATCTGTCATACACGGTGGCTAACAACGGAGAGCCCAGCTCAAGGCGGCAAAGGTGAGACTCGTTGGCCGAGGCTGTCCCCAGTGTGGCATGCATGTGTCTGCTCACATGGACGGGTGTTCCACATGTGAACGCTCACCCCTCCCAAGCACATGCACACCCCAACCAGAAAGTGACTAAGCACCAGGGGGCTAGGATGTCCCCTGCGATGTGCTAGATAACGATCGTCAGGCATAAGCCACAGTAGCTCTGGATCAACAGTAGACAGTAAGGAAAGCATCGACCCATGGAAAACACAAAGCCTGAGAGTGGAGGAGCCGATGAAAGTACGACCAAAGACCCCAGGAAGAGAAAGCCCTCGTCACCAGGAAAGACAGCTGCAGACTGGCCAGCGAGGAAACCTCGGGGACACAGCTAGACTGTATTTGAAGAAAACCTTTTCCACTCCAAGAAAACAAAGACAGGAAGAGAGAGGATTTCTAAGGACAGTGCAAATCATGGAAACAGACAGGGACAGGACTCAGCACAGACAGCTACCCACAGGCACAGGCTCTGCTCCTACACTCAACAATCTCTGCATCAAACATTAAAAATGCTGGGTCCAAAATGAACAATGTTTTGGTCCATATTCAGTAACAGACTATGACTCCATACCATATATACTTCACAATGTTATTAGAGGACACAGAGAGTGCAGGATATTGCAAATACACCATCTTATATTTAATAAAACATAAAACTTGAGCCAGGCAGAGGTAGTACACTCCTGTAATCCCAGCACTTGGGAGGCAGAGGCAGGCCGATTTCTGAGTTTGAGGCCAGCCTGGTCTACAGAGTGAGTTCCAGGACAGCCAGGGCTATACAGAGAAACCCTGTCTCGAAAAACCAAAAACCAAAAACCAAACCAAACCAAACCAAAAACCAAACAAAAACAAAAAATCAAAAACAAACAAACAAACAAACAAACAAACAAACAGCTTGAGATCACGGGTAAGGTCGTTGTTAGTGTGCGGCTGAGCCCACATCTTAGGAGTCCATAGGCGGGCAGGTCAGACTTAGTGACCCTCCTACGACCTCAGTGGTTCTGAGGCAGAGCTCGGTCCACTGAGCTAGCTAGCATAGATGAATGGGCCAACTGGGTTCAAGCCAGACTGTGGACAGTGTCTGAAGACAACAGCAACCTTCGGCCTCCACATGCATGTGCACACACATCTGGACCCACACATGTATACGCCCTCCTAACCACCTCTACCCATAAACAAGGCAAATTAAAAAAACAAAAGTTGTGTTTGGAAAGAATCTTGAGGGCTGGTAAAACGGCATAGTGGGTAAAGGGGCTTGCGGCCAAGCCTAATGATCTGTTTGATCCCTGAGACCCACATGATGGGAAGGAGAGAACCAACTCCTGCAAGTTGTCCTCCTGACCTACATGTGAGCGCTGTGGCATTCCTGCTCATCCCCGCATACAGATACTCATGGAATAAAAGACTAGAATTAGCTCCCTAAACATACTGGGAGTGCTGTGAAGATTATGAACCTGTCCTCAAGCAGGCCCAGACACTGGAACCACTGGCTGCCAGCTGGTGGTGCCCCCTAGGGAGATGGTGGAACCTTTGGGGGGCGCCTCACTGGAGGTAGCACACAGCTGGAGGCGGGCTGTGAGAGCTACAGCCTCATCTCACTACCTGTCCTCTCTGCTTCCTCAGTGTCCTTTTGTTTTTCCTGACTGTTGCCAAGCCTTCCCCATGGAGCTGGAATCTCTCTCTCTGGAACAAACCCTAAGCAAACAAACCACAACCCCCTTTCTTCCTTCAGTTACTTTCCGTCAGGGTGTTGTATCACAGTGAGAGAAAAGTATCCAATACCCTGGAGGAAGCTGCTCCTCCTGCCCTCCGACCAGCACTCTAACTCCCACACTCCAACGCGCCCCCACACCTTTCCCTTATAGACCACACACACCTATTAGACTGGAAGCTGCGATGGCCTCCCTAAGAAGCCAAGCAGACTCACGTCCGCCTCTGGAGAGCACATCGGGATTCCTCATGCACCGACACAGCTGTTGCACTTCTTCAGTCCCCGGGCTGTTGTTTGACAGGCACAGGTGAGTGGACTTCTGATTGCTGAAAAGGGCGGAGGCCCAAATGTGGCAGCTGAGAGGGGTGAGGTCACAGCTGTGCAGTCTGCAAGGAGAGCCCACACCCCCATCAGAGAAGAGTTTCCCTCCTCCGAACTCGCATTCCAGCATTTATTATGGCACTATTCACAACGGCTGAGCTATGGAACCAACCGAAGTGTCCAGTAACAGAAGAATTGATATGGAAAATGTATATGTAGTTAATGGAATATTTTTTCCAGCCATCATGAGAATGAACTGGCCCGTTTGTAGAGAAATGGAGGCAACGAGAGACACACATAGTGAGAGTATCAAGCCGCTCTCACTTGTGGTTCCTAGACTTAATTTTTTACAATTATTCAAATTGTTTGTTTATGTGTATCTCTCTCTCTCTCTCTCTCTCTCTCTCTCTCTCTCTCTCTCTTTATGTATGTATGTATGTATGTATGTATGTATGTAGTATGTATGTATGCATGTTATGTGGGTGCGCAGGGCGGCAGAAGGGGGCGTTAGGTTCTCTGGAGCTGGAGTTACAGGCGACTGTGAGATGCCCAGTGTGGGTGTTCGGAACTCTGAAGAGCAACAAGTGTTCATAACTGCTGAGCCATCTCTCCAGCCTCACACTTTTCCAAAGTGCATTTTATTTATTATATGCATGCATGCATACATGGGGGCACAGTGTGAGTGTGTGTGTGTGTGTGTGTGTGAGTGTGTGTGTGTGTGTGTGTGTGTGGACACGGACATGGAGAGTACAACTGAGTTACTTTCCACCATGTGGGCTCAAGAACACGTCTAAGATCGCCAAGTCCTGCCAGCCAGCCCATGATCTTATGTGCACATATAATTGTGTACATATAAACATCAGGAAAATAGAAACGAATGTGTGCAGAGAATGAAAGGAGATAGTGGGAGGGAACATGGGTGGGAAAAGGGAGAGTATCTGTGTGTGAGTGTTGTGTTGAACACACAGGATGTGCATGTGTAGGGTCTGGACGGATAGCTCAGTGGTTAAGAGAGCTTGCTGCTCTTCCAAGGGCTGTTCAGTCCCCAGAGCCTATACAGAATGGCTCACAAGTACCTGTAACTCCAGCTCCCAGGGATCTGATGCCCTCGTCTGTCCTCCCCGGGTACTGCACTAATACACAGACACCCACCACATAGAGTAGATCTTAGTACACACACACACACACACACACACGCACACGCACACGCACACGCACACACACATTCACACACACACACACAACATCCATTTACACTTTCCCTCGGCAGCAGGCATCTTGACCTGCTGAGCCATCTCACTGGCCTACGATTTCTTTGTCCCTGTTGGTCTCACTATGAATCTATGAGAGGAAACTCCTCCATGTGTGACAACAGATGGACTAGTAAACTATTTGATTACATATTTGACATATTTGCCAATGTAAAATCTATTTGATTGCCTCATACTCAGCCATTCAAAGGAAAGTCTAGACTGCCAGACTAGAAAACAAAAGCTTTATAGACCCCTTCTCATAGGACTGTGGCCAAACTAACCACCCCAACAGACCTGGAGTTCTTAGGGTGGCCTGATGTGTGCCGGTTATTCAGTATCACTAATGGTAGATCTCTTCTGGTGAATAAAGAAACCAGCTGGATTGGACCAATGTCCAGCAGCCATGTTGACATTATTGTCATTTCTTCTGTTTCTGGCCTTTAAGACTTTTATGTGTGTGTGTGTGTGTGTGTGTGTGTGTGTGTGTGTGTTTGTGTGTGTGTGTGCAGGTGCAGTGCCTGCAGAGGCCACAGGAAGGCGCTGCAGCCCTGGAAGCTGCAGTAACAGGTGGTTGTGAGTCATCTAATATGGGGGCCTGGAACCAAATCCAGTGCGAGTGCCGTTAAGTCCAGCCTTGCCTCTGGCCTCTAAAGAGCAATTTGTGACAGGTGCCAGCAGACAGCTCTGAGCAGTGACTGTGGATCAGAGTTGCTGTTTTCCCATTGATAGTAGTTTATCCATGAATGAGTGACTTCCCTAAAACTGCCTCCTTGCTTACCAGGGAGACTGAAGATGGCAGCCACTCCACAGAGGTTTGGAGAAGGAAAGCAGGCAGGCACTGATGAGGACTGGTAAATCTCATCTCAATGTAAATGGTGGATTCTGCAATTACTAGCTCTTCACTGTCCTCTCTCTACACAGGGCAACTGGACCAGTAACACCGGCCCTAAGTTTCCATGTACAAGTATGTCTATAAACAACATTCTTAGACTTCTCTCTTCTCTGTCAGCTCCTTTGTCTCCCAGGTCAGAGTTATCTGGCATTCAGATGAACCCTGTTAGGACCCTCCTGCACTTTTTGGCATGCGTAGTGTGTGCGCTGTATGTATTTGTGTGTCTGTGACTGCACATGTACGCGCAGGTGCAAATGTCTCTGCATGCATGCTTGAGGCCTGAGGTGGACATTGGGTACTTCCTTCATCAATCTCCATCTTTTTATCGAGGAAGGGTCCCTGACTGAACCAAGAGCTCATTAATTTGTCGAGTTTGACAAGCCAGATTGCTCTGGAGTTCCTGTCTCCCTCCGTAGTGCTGTATGTAGCCCACCAAGCCCACCTAACATTTACAGGGTTCTGGTGATCCGAACTCTGGTCCTCATGCTTGTACAGGTGTTCTTCACCAACAGAGACACCTTCCCAGCATTTCTTCCTGGTTTGTGTTATGTGAGAGAGATAGGGGGAGGGAAAAGAGAGAGAGACAAGGAGAGATAGAGATAGGGAGCAAGACACAGAGAGGGAGAGCGAATAAAGAGACAGAGACAGAGAAACAGACAGAAAGAGAGAAGACAAGCTCTTGTTGTGTAGTGCAGGCTGACTTCAGACTTCCTTTGATCCTTCTGTTTTGCTTCCTGGGTGCTAGTCACATAGACAACCGCACCACTATGCCAACCATGGATAAACTCCACTTCAGGCTTGGGCAACCAAGAAGGAAGTCATTGGTCACTGAACAAGTAGGTAACTATGAGTTAAGTGTGAACTAACCCATTTGGCTCATATAGGTGTCACACGCTAAAAGAGCTTAGGACAGAGGTCTTTGACTGACACCCACTAGACTCCCTTCCAACTGAAGGGTGGCCATGATTGAATGAATGGGGTTTCTTGTAGCCCCCAAACCAGGGCATTCCCATGAGGCCATTCTCATTCTGTTCTTCATTCTGGAGAAACACTCACCAGTCCCACCCAACTCTGGACATCTCAGATGCAACAGAGTTGTTGGGTGAGAGGAAGGGAGGCTCACATCAGCCTCTGCAGTGGACACGTTAAGCTACTCAAGGCAGTCCCAAGGGAGGTCATGCTCTGTACTCCCAGGTTGTATTCTGTAGCTGCCTGCAGCCACTGCGAACTGGTTTCTAGAAGAGAAACTTAAGGGATGGATGGGGAAGCAGTGAAAAGAGAATTGAGTCAAGAGGACATTTGCCATTCAAGACCCAACCTTTAATAATTGTTAGTCAATATATAGCTTGGAGAATCCTCCCCCCCCCCCAGGCTTGAGGTGAAGTCCCGGATCTTTGCTGGCTCCAATCTCAGCAGGTCGCCTGCTGAGATCAGAGTACTTCAAGTCTAGCAGATCTGGGATGCTTTTAGGTGAGGCTGCCCTGAGGCTTCCCATGGCTTCCAGGTGAGAGCAGAGGGCTGTGTTGTTTTATAAAGAACAAAGGCCAGGAATTTCACAGGCCGAGAACTGGTGATCAGAGCAGAGGCTGAAAGTCCAGCTCAAACCCTGGAGGGTGGGGAGAGACACTCCCACCTTATTTTTGGCCAGGCTATGACACTTTAGGCTGGTGGTTGAAAGGAGGAGTGTGGAGATTATCTCATAACCAGTGAGGGTTAACTCACAGGAATCCAACCTGTAAGAGAGACGCAGCACAAGATTATTTTCTTGTTCCTCTTGGGTAACCCTCTCTCCATTTAGTCCCTTAGGACCTGGAAGAGACTGCTCATACAAATATTTAGTTCTTTCTCTCTTCCTTGCAGTGGCCCGTCAACACTGTCAACCAGCACACCACACCCCCACAGATGCAATATGCCATCTACATTTGCTAAATGGAAAAAAATGCACAGGGCTGGTGAGTTCTCAGTGGATAAAGGTGCTCACTGCCCAGACCGAAAACCTGAGTATGGTCCAGGACCCATACTATGCAAGGAGAGAATGCAGTGCTCCGAGTTCTCTGACCACACACATGCTACATGCTCACACAAAATAAAATCTAATTAAAAAAAAAAAAACAAACAAAGGGTCAACTCCTTAACGTGTCTTGATGGGAAACACTTCACAAGATGGCCTGTGTCAGTTCTCACTGGCAAAGTTCACTGTAGTTACATAACCATTCAAAAAATGCCTGAGATTACCTGTGACCTTTTTGAGACAAGGCCTTGTGTTAGCCCAGGTTAGCTTCTACATTGTTGACCCACTCCTCCTGCCTCTGCCTCTGGAGCACTGGGATTGCAGGTTTGAGCACTATGTTGGGTTTGTGCACCGGTGGGGACTGAGCCCTGCGCGTCTTGTACGCTCTGTGAGCCCTTTACCAGCCGAGCTTCTCTACCCCTACCACTTTAGTGCCCTCCTCCACTTTTTCTGAAAACAGGATATCTTGCTAGACAAAGAAGATGGCTTTAAACTTGCCATCCCCCTGACTCAGAGGCACAGTGCTAGGTTACAGGTATATGCTTGGTTTTAATCATTTTTATATTTCTTAATGTGTGTGTATGTGTGCATGCCATAATGGGCACGCGGCCAAAGGGCAACTTAGGGGAGTGCTCCCTCTCTCCCTCCCCCACTTCCTTCTCTCTCTGCCTTTCCCTAGCTTCCTCCCTCTCTCCCTCCTATTCTCTCTCCCTCCCTCCCTCCCTCCCTCTCTCCCTCCCTCCCTCTCTTTCCACCATGTGGGGTCTGGGAATTAAACCCAGGTCATCAGGCTTGGTGGCAAAATCCTTTACCCCCTGGGCCACCACACTGGCCCTTCTTTTAATGTTACAAAACACTGGAATTTTATAAACATGGATGCAATATTTATACCTTAAAATCTACTGTTGAAATGCTCGATTTGCTGCATGTAGCCCATTCTTTTTCCTGTCTCCTGTCTCCACTATAGCATTGCCAAATCATCATTGCCCCCACCTCCAGACCTTCTCCATCTCTAACTCCCTAGAGCAGTGGTTCTCAACCGTCCTAATGCTGCAACCCTTCAATACAGTTCCTAATGTTGTGGTGATCGCTAACCATAGTTATTCTGTCTGATGGTTTAATGTTGTTCCCGGGTTTCTGGCGCCAAATGATGGGTTATAAAAGAGAGAAGGGGGATTAGAGAGTGTGGCACAGTGGCATGGGGGAAGGGGGGTGCCTAGGCGGGCCCATGCCCAGCTACGTCTTCCCCCTGAGGGACCACACACACACAGACATGGTATAGAATAGAGTTAATTCAGGGAAGAGGATGGGAGTTAATGGTATAGTGGAGGCAGAGAGAGGGAGAGAGAGAGAGAGAGAGAGAGAGAGAGAGAGAGAGAGAGAGAGAGAGAGAGGAGAGGAGTGGAGGCCGGCCATGACCACGTGGAAAGAGGGGGGAGGGGAGGAGAGCCCAAGAGGGGCAGAGAGGTGAGAGTACAGAGAGGTAAGAGCAAAGAGAGAGTGAGAGGAGGGGCGAGCAGCCCTTTTTATAGTGGGCCAGATCTATGGGGCGGGGCATACCTGACTGTTGCCAGGTAATTGTGGGGTGGAGCTTGGACAGAGTACCAACACCGTCACTACTTTATAACTGTAAATTTTGAACTGTTATGAACCATAATGTAAGTATCCAACATGCAGAATATCTGATATGCAACCCCCAAAGGGTTCACTATGGGACTGTGAAAGACAGCCTGGTTTCTGGTTGAGCTACATTTGAAACTCCAGTGACACGTGAAGCTCAAGAAGAAGGAAGACCAAAGTGTGGGTGCTTCAGTTCTTCTGAGAAGGGGAACACAATACTTATAGGAGCAAATATGGAGATCAAGTGTAAATCAAAGACAGAAGGAAAGGCCATCCAGAGACTGTCCCACCTGAGGATTCATCCACATTCAGTCACCAAACCCCAACACTATTGCCAATGCTTGCTGAAAGGAGCCGGATATGGCTGTCTCCTGAGAAGCCCTGCTAGAGTCTTGCAATTACAGAAGTGGATGCTCACAGACAGCCATTGGACTGAGTGTGGGGTCCCCAATGGAGGAGTTAGAGGAAGGACTGAAGGAGCTGAAGGGGTTTGCAACCTCATAGGAAGAACAATATCAACCAACCAGACCCCCCAGAGCTCCCAGGGACTAAGCCAAGGAGTGCACATGGTTCCTGCTAAGTATGTAGCAGAGGATTGCCTTGTCAGCCATCAATGGGAGAAGAGAGTCTTGGTCCTATGAAGACTAGATAGATGCCCCAGTGTAGGGGAATCGAGGGCAGGAAGTGGGAGTGCAGTGGGGGGAGAAAACCCTCATAGAAGCGGAGGTGGGGGTGGGAAAGGGGATAACATGAAATCTAAATAAAGAAAATATCCAATTAAGAAAAGGAAAAAAAAAAGAAAAAGAAAAAAGAAACCCTGTTGACTCCACAGATGACCCCATGAGGGGGGGTAACCCTACAAGGGACAGGAGACATTTTGCCACGCTCCTGAACCTCTGAGAGGAGGCCACATCTCTCCATAATTCTGTGGCCATCAGCCGCAAAAGGGCAACGCCCCCAGCCCCTCCACAGGTAGGAGATGTGTCCACAGTAGCCTCAACCCCATCTCCATTTTAATAAGGCACCTAAAGGTCTGAAGGGCTTGGGCAATAAACTTTCCTTCCCAGACACCGCTCCCTGCACAAGGTATTTAACCTCAGGCCTGCCCTGAGAAAGTGGGGTACGGATACTCATCACCACTCTCAGCCATGACAATAAATGCCTTAACACCATGGACTGTCTCTCTCTCTCTTTTTTATTTGATATATTACTTATTTACATTCCAAATGATTTCTCCTTTCCTGTGACTGTCTCTTTTCATCCAGATCCACCATGGGGAGCAATGGAGCAGGCCTTCCCCTAAAGAGCTCCATCTAGTCTCCCACAGAAAGCTTCTCAGTGTTCCCAGTCATGGCCTCCACTAAGCCAAGCTGCCTGCCTAGCAAGCCAAGGACTCTCCTCTCTGCAGGACCCAGCTGGAGAGCTCCTCCTTTTCCCCCTTCGAAGCCAGCCAGATCCAGCCTGCAGGGCCCACTCAATTCTCAGCTCTTCCGCCCCTCCCAGCAGAGTTTGGGTGTACAAGAGTCTGAGAACATGGTGGCTCCAGCCTCTGTGCAGGACCAGGAACCCCCGAGCCGGCTCTGGCAGTCCCCTGGACTTCAGACTGCGCTTCCCCACCCCTGGAGCGGAACCCGCGGCTTTACATATCCCTATTCCAGCCATGTACATGTGTGGGGTAAGCATAGTCAAAAATCCCGCATCCAGCCTCCAAGTGACCTCAGCCCTGGTGTGGAGTGGACACGGGCCACCTTTTAACCCACAGTTCACCACCCACAAGTTGCTGTAGTTTTGCAACTTCCTGGAAATTATTCCAAATTCTAAAGTAAAAAGTCACACACTCACCTCAGAGTCTCCAGGGAGCAGCTTGGGTGTTTCAGCACGTTACAGGCCGACTTCATGTCATCATCCTTCATGGGAGTGCTCCCTAGACTTCATGTCATCATCCTTCATGGGAGTGCTCCCTAGATTGAGGTGCTTTAAGTTATTATTGCTAACAAGGAGCTTCCATAGACATTTCAGGCCAGAGATGACATCTGCACTCTTAAACCTGCAGACGTGGGGGTGGGAGAGAAGGAGAATAGTCATATTTAATTGCTCATTTTGTTATTAATCACATATAATCAATAACACTCTTCTGTTTGCCCATCTAGCCAGCTCTCAAAGCTGTAGTTCTTTGCATAGAGTTTGTTTCTGGGACAGTTTCACATAGCCAATGCTGTGTGAAACTCCTCCCTCTGTCACCTAAGTGCTGGGACTGCAGCCCTGGGCGAACATTCCTGTCAGTTTAAGTTTTCCTCTTCTGAGATGGGCTCTTAATTTATCCTAAGCTGGTCTCAAACTTACTTTGTAGCTGAGGATGACAGTGAACAACTTTTTAACACTCTTAAGGGGTTTGTGTGCATGTGCATCCAGGTACCCGTGGAGGCCAGCAGAGGGCACTAGCTCACCAGAGCTGGACTTAGAGGCTAGGAGCCCAGCTCTGGTCTTCTGCAAGAAGCTACTGACCTTGGACTTCTGGTCCACCTGCCACCACTTCCCAAGTGCTAGGATTAGAGGCTTGTGCCCTTAGGTATAGTTTACGTGATCCTGGCGGTTGAAGTCTGCCTTACTGCAGGTCAGACAAGAATTCTACTTACTAAGCCACTCCCCTCAGCTCTGTTTGCCTTTAATTGTACAGCCTCCCACAATGTGCTGGAGGCCCCAGGAGAGGGACATTAAGCAATCCTGTTTTGGAGAGCTCTCTCCAGAGTGGTGGTTCTCACCTTTCCTAGTGCTGTAACCCTTTTATAGTTCATGTTGTAGTGACCCCCAACCATAAAATTATTTTCATTGTTACTCATAGCTGTGATGCTACTATTGTTATGAACCTTAACTATCTGATATGCAGGATATCTGATATGTGGTCCCAGTGAATGGGCCATTTGACCCCCAAAGGGTCACAACCCACAGGTTGAGAACCACTTGTCCACAGGGATACCAGATACCATCAAACACAAGACTTGTGCTTCCTTACAGTTCACCGAGCATGGCCACACCTACCTGCTGTCTCCGTTTTTGATTTTCTCCTTTTCTTGTCAACTTGATAAGGCTAGACTCTGGGGGGGAGGATGCTCAATTAAGAAAATGCCTTAATCAAACTGTCCTCTCAGCACATCTGAAGGGCATTTTTGGGGTAATGATTGGTGTGTGAGGGACCAGAGCACTGTGGGCAGTGCCACCCCTGGACAGGTAGTCCTGGGTGTATCAGAAAACAAGCTGAGCATGTGAAGGGGAGCAAGCCAGTTAAGCAGCATCCCTCCATGACTTCAGTCTGTGCCCTGACGTACCTCAAAGATGCCGTATGACCCGAGAGTTACGACAGAAAACTCTCCCAATGTAGCTGTTAGTCATTGTCTCAGTTGGGGTTTCTATAGCTGTGATAAAAACACCATCACTACAGCTTGTAGGCTATCATCTAGGGAAGTGAGGACAGGAACTCAGGGCATGCATTAGCAACTGAGAACTTGACCAGCACCACGCTGATGTCACGTGGATTTTCTCTGGCTTGGAATGGCAAGTTAAAGAGTAGGCTTTTGTCTCAAGCAGAGCTGGGATTTACCCTCCCTCCCCAAGATACCTGGCATCTGGAGCAGGATCAGATTGTATTAGTGTTACAGCATGAGGCTGCCTTGAAAGGGTAGTGTTTCCAAGCACAGGTCAGATCCCACAGCCTGAGGCGAACAGGCCATGCACCTTCCTGCAGCTCCCACTGGGACAGAGTTAAGTGATCTGTGCGGTGACTTGACAGCTCTCAATTGGGCCCTTCCTGCTCCTTGTCACATATGCTATGCTGAACTAAATCGTGATGGGAAACCTCTCACTGCTGCTAAAAGCCAGACTTTTCCTTTGTTCTGGGGATTTGGTCCAGAGAGACTTCTCAGAGGGATTTGCTGAGATGTGTTAGTGGAGGGCTCATTCTCAAGAGGCTCCTTTTGACTCAAGCCAACACCCCTATTGTGATGACCTGAGCACTCTCTCTCATTAAGGTGTATGTGTGTGCACCTGCATGACTGTACATGTACCACATATGTGCCAGGGCCCATGGAGATGGCAAGAGGAAACTGGATTCCCTGGAGCTGGAGTTAGAGAGGCTGTGAGCTACCATGTGGGTGCTGGGAACAGAGCCTGAGTCCTCTGCAGGGGCAGCTGATGCTCTCACCACCGAGCCAGCCCTCCGGCCCCTCTGCCTTGTTCTCTATCTTAATTAAGCTTCTCTCCAGTGTTTAAAGGGAAACCTCTCCATTTTAAAGGCCCCATCATGTTTGTATCCCTCTACATTGTACTGTTCCTACTAATCCTGCTCTTCCTTCCATCAAACTGCCTCTTCTGAAGGGAATCATCAGCTTCTTCCCAGACTGACTGCCATTACCCTTATTGTATTTAACCATTAGCTGTGCACATATTTGTACAGTTTCAGAGTTACTAACGAGTGATCAAGGAATGACATAAATCATGCACCTTGACCAGTTACCTCATGTTATGTTATTGACCCAGTCCTCCTCATGCTCTTCCTGACTAACCAATTCCTACTTGTACTTCAAAATCCACAGTAATTAAGCTTGCCTCAAACCCACGTACCCCCTTTTTTAAGGTCTTTTGTTCAGCTCCCATCCTGTGCTTCTGGGGACTTGGTTCATGCAAGATATCTTTTATAGTATGTATCCTCTCAGAATGCATCTCCCTGTTGGCCTGTGAAAGCTGTGCCTGCTGAGACCTCAAGAGGGCAGATTCCCTGAAACTAGACTTTAAAGCTAAGAGCAGGTAAGTAGGAGCTAAAACCTGAGCCTGGATTCTTCAGAAATGTGGCCAGGTGACATTCCTCTTTTCAATACTTCCTTGGGGGGGGCAGGTTGATATAATTGGCCCCTCACACCTGCAGTATTTCCATAGGTTCTGGGAATTGAACTCTGGTCCTAGTGCAGAAAGCCTTTCTCTGATTGAACAAGACAAGCCTTAGGATCCAACCTTCTTAATAACAGTATCATGCCAAAACACAGATACAATTGAATACAGTCAATATAAAGAGCCTAGCTAATCATTCCCCTCCAAGAAATTTTCAAGGTTGTTTTAAAATTCAAGATAGAATCATTGGAACCAAGAACCCCTGACACCTAAGACTGGCAGACAAATAGAGTCATAAATACCATGAACGAAACAACATTTGAGCCAGTAAAGAACACTGTATGAGCACAGGCACATAGACCAGTCAGCTAGGCCTCCAAAACCCAAAACTTCCCTCCCACATGTCTCTCTTGAAAATGTAGAAGAATTATTCCTGTACATATATGTATGTCATATTTAATAAGAATTACATGGGTGTATGCATGTGGGAACCAGATGTCAACCTTAAGTTTTTTTCCTCAGAAAACATCCCCCACTAAGACAAAGACTTATTTTTAACTTGTATTACATATCTAGGTGTGAGAATGTATGAACCTTGTATCAGCAGAGGATAGTGGTGTTGGATTTCTTGGATCTGGAATTACACATAGATCTGAGAAACTGATGTGGGAGCTGGTAAAAAACAAAACAAAACTCCAATTCTGCATGCACACACAGTACAATTCAGGGATCTAATTCCTCATATTAAAAATGTATGAAACATGTGGATTTAACCTTATCCATCTTTACACTCCCACCTTGCCTGCAAACCTGATGTCTGTTCCTCTTCTGATCCATATTCCTTCAGGATTGCTTTACTGTCTTTTTCTGGAGAACTCATTGTGCTTTCTGAAAAAGAGAGGAAGAATCACTTAGGCAGTCTAATTGCCCCAGCTGTCTAAACTACAGAGTGGTTTAAGGGCTAAGCTTCTGCTTGGATTATGCCCCAAGTTGTCTGTGATGTCAAGCCCTTTGCCTCAGAAGTACAAAAAAGCAGCAAAGATAGGCAGGCAAAGCTGCTCCCATTTGGATCCTAACACGTACAATTCCCCACTAGTTCTTCTGTGTGGCTTAGGTTAGGGATCTCAATGAAATGCTAGGACATAGACCTTAAGTTCTCATCTTTCTTAGTCAATCACAATGCCTTCAAGGTGCAGATCTGTGTAAGCAGTTATTCACTTGATACTTGTAATTAGAACTGTCTTCAGTGTTGTGTGTGTTCGTGTGGGTACACAACTGTCAACCATGGACTCTTTCCTCTGTTGGGATCCACTCAGTATTTTAAAAAAGTACATTTTATATACATGTCTCTATGTGTTTGGAGGTAATCTTGGAAGCCAGAACAGGACATCTAACTCTGAGGATTGGTAGTAAAGGGTAGCTGTGAGCCATGTGAATATGGGTGCTTTGAAGAGAACATGATTTTACATCTTGTTCAAAGCTGAGATACCATTTATAGCAACTCCTCCTCCCCTCACACTACGGATGGAACTTGTCCTATCGTTAGGGAATAAAGTATGGGGATGGGAGTGGTATACTTTTGTCCTCTGGACATGATACGTCTGTTGGGCACTTGAAGTCATGCAGCTCTGTCTACCTGTGCAACATCAAGACAATTAAAATTGCAACAGAGATTGGGTAGGGCCTGCTGAGGAAGTGTCAAAATTTGGAATCACTTTTCTGTAGGACCTTCCCTTGTGCCTGCTTGTCAGCTCGCTGTCTGTGGGAACATGCAATGGGCAAGGCCATGTGCACATTTGTGTGCACAGATATAAACTGGAGTTTGAATTTTCATGTCTTTCTCAGTCACTATCAAGCTTAATGTTTAAAGATGTCTTTATCTTTAACAATCCTTAGCTTGATCCACCAAGCAGCCAGCGTAGAGGAGGCAGCCTTCACAGGTGAGACTGGCCCTGCAGATTGGAGGATCCCGTTTGGAGACCCCTGGCAGGAGCTTTCTGGTTTCTGCCTCCAGATCAGGAACATCTCCTGCCACAGTGCACCATCTCCAAGTGGTGCATGAAGCCAGATATCTACCAACAGCACTGAGGAGACAGCCAGCACAGCCTGCATCCAGAGTTGATCAGGGTCACAGAGCTACATACCCAAATACAACTATAAGAGAGTGGGTCTCGGCTGCCATCTTTGCTCCTGTGATTGTGTAACAGATTGGTAGGCAGGGATCACCAGAGTAGAGGATCACTTGAGACACACCCCACCAGAACTCCACCTGCACCCAGGAACTTGGCAGCACCACAGCAATTTGTGACAGGGAAAGCAAGTCACCAAGGGTTGCTGAGATAGGCCTGCAGGCACACAGGAGGGGCGAGCACCAGCCAGTGACAGCAGAACCAACTGTCACCAGAGATAACTCGATGGCAAAAGGCAAAGGTAGGAATATTACTAACAGAAATCAAGGCGGGGTGGGGTTGTCTGTGCCTGGAGTATAGCCAGAGGCTGACATCTTGCCTCAGGGCACCACAGACAGCTAACCAGACAGAGGCCTGTGGACTGGGAGCGCCACCATCTAGGCTCCTCCAGAGCTGAGGAGGTTATTTTGGAGCCCAGGAGAAGAAACCTTCCGGTCTCCAACTTGGGAGCACGGATGCCCTCTATGACAGAAGCACCAAACACCAGGCTCACAGGAGATTCAAACACCAACCAGTAACAACAAGACCAACTAACTCCAGAGATAAACAGATGGCAAAAGGCAAACGTAGGAACATTACTAACAGAAATCAAGGCAATATGGCAGCATCTGAACCCAATTCTCCAACCACAGCAAGTCCTGGATAACCGACACATCAGAAAAAACAAGATTTGGATTTGAAAGCACTGGTCTTGATGCTGCTAGAGGAACACAAAAAAGACATAAACAAATCTCTTAAAGAAATGCAGGGGAACATGAATAGGTTAGTAGCCCTTACAATGGAAACAAAAAAATCATTTAAAGAATTCCAGAAGAATATGGGTCACTAGACAGAAGCCAATAAAGAGGAAATGAAAAAAATCACTAGGAGAAATGCAGGAGAAATTGAGTCAACAGGCAGAAGTTGTAAAAGAGGAAACACAAAAATCTCTTAAGGAACTGCAAGAAAACACAAACAAGTGAAGGAACTGAGCAAAACCATCCAGGACCTAAACACAGAGGTAGAAACAATTAAGAAATCACAAAGGGAGACAACTTTGGAGATAGAAAACCTTGGGAAGAAATCAGGGGTCGTAGGTGCAAATATCAATAACAGAATACAAGAGATCGAAGTAAGAATCTCAGATGCTGAAGATACCATAGGAACCATTGAATCCACAGTCAAAGAAAATGCAAAATGTAAAAGGCTTGTAACCCAAAACATCCAGGAAATCCAGGACACAGTGAGAAGACCAAACCTAAGGATTATAGGGATAGATGAGAGGGAAGATCTACAATTTAAAAGGCCAGCAAATATCTTCAACAAAATTATGGAAGAAAACTTCCCTAACCTAAAGAGAGAGATGTACATGAATATACAAGAATCATGCAGAAATCCAAACAGACTGGACCAGAACAGAAATACCTCCTGTCACATAATAATCAAAACCCCAAATGTTCTAAACAAAGAAAGAATATTAAAGCCAGTAAGAGAAAAAGGCCAAGTAATATATAAAGGAAGACCTATCAGAATCTCACCAGACTTCTCACCAGAGACCATGAAAGCTAGAAGATCCTGGGCGAATATCATGCAGACCCTAAGAGAACACAAATGTCAGCCAAGACTACTATACCCAGCAAAACTATCAATCAACATAGATGGAGAAATCAAAATATTCCATGACAAGACCAAATTTACACAATATCTTTCCACTAACCCAGCCCTACAAAGGATAATAGGAGGAAAACTACAATACAAGGAGGGAAACTACACCCTGGAAAAAGCAAGTTAGTAACCTTCCATCACACTCAAAAGAAGATAACCACTCAAAAACAAAAATAACATCAAAAATGACAGGAAGAAATAATCACTATTCCTTAATATCTCAACATCAATGGACTCAATTCCCCAATAAAAAGATATAGACTAACAGACTGGATACGGAAACAGAACCCTACATTTTGCTGCATACAGTAAACACACCTCAGAGTCAAAGACAAAAACTACGTTAGAGTAAAAGGCTGGAAGACAATTTTACAAGCAAATGGTCTCAGGAGGTGAGCTGGAATAGCCATTCTAATATCAGGTAAAATTGACTTTCAACCTAAAGTCATCAAAAGAGAAACAGAAGGTCACTTCTTGCTGGTCAAAGGAAAAATCCACCAAGAAGAACGCACAATTCTAAACATCTATGCTCCAAATGCAAGGGGACTCTCATATGTAAAAGAAACTTTACTAAAACTCAAAGCACACATTGCACCTAACACAATAATTGTGGGGGACCTCAACACTCCACTATCCTCAATGGACTGCTCAGGAAAACAGAAACTAAACAGGGATACAGGGAAACTCACTGAAATTTTGGACCAATTGGATTTAACAGATATATATAGAACATTTCATCCTAAAGCAAAAGACTATACTTTTTTCTCAGCACCTCATGGTACCTTCTCCAAAATCAACCATATAATTGGTCACAAGTCAGACCTCAACAAATATAAGAAGTTCGAACTAATCCCATGCCTCCTATCTTATCACCATGGAGTAAGAGTGTTCTTCACTAACAACAAAAACAACAGAAAATTCTCATACACATGGAGGCTGAACAATATTCTACTCAATGATACCTTAGTCAAGGAAGAAATAAAGAAAGAAATCAAAGACTTTCGAGAATTTAATGAAAACGAAGGCACAACATACCCAAATCTATGGGACACAATAAAAGCAGTAGTAAGAGGAAAACTCATAGCCCTGAGTGCCTCCAAAAAGAAACAGGAGAGAGGATATACTAGCAACTTAACAGCACACCTGAAAGCTCTGGAACAAAAAGAAGCTATTTCACTCAGGAGGAGTAGAAGACAGGAAATCATCAAACTCAGGGCTGAAATCAATCAAGTCGAAACAAAAAGTACCATACAAAGAGTAAAAAAAAACAAGGAGCTGGTTCTTTGAGAAAATCAACAAGATAGATAAACCCCTAGTCAGACTTACCAAAGGGCACAAAGACAGTATTCAAATTAACATAATTAGAAATGAAAAGGAAGATATAACAACAGAAACTGAGGAAATTCAAAAAATCAGCAGATCCTACTACAAAAGCCTATACTCAACACAACTGGAGAATCTGGAGGAAATGGACAATTTCCTAGACAGATACCAAATACCAAAATTAAATCAGGATCAAATAGATCATCTAAACAGTCCCAAAACCCCCAAAGAAATAGAAGGGGTCATAGAAAGTCATCCAACCAACAAAAGCAGAGGACCAGATGGTTTTAGTGCAGAATTCTATCAGACCTTCCAAGAAGACCTAATACCAATACTCTTCAAACGATTCCACAAAATAGAAACAGGAGGAACACTACCCAACTCATTCTACGAAGCCACAATTACCCTGATACCAAAACCACACAAAGATCCAACTAAGAAAAAGAACTTCAGACCAATCTCCCTTATGAACATCGATGCAAAAATACTCAATAAAATTCTTGCCAACTGAATCCAAGAACACATCAAAACGATCCTTCACCATGATCAAGTTGGCTTCATCCCAGGGATGCAGGGATGGTTCAATATACAGAAATCCATCAATGTAATCCATTATATAAACAAACTCAAAGAAAAAAACCACATGGTCATCTCATCGGATGCTGAAAAAGCATTTGACAAAATTCAGCATCCTTTCATGCTAAAAGTCTTGGAAAGAACAGGAATTCAAGGCCCATACCTAAACAGAGTAAAAGCAATTTACAGCAGACCAGTAGCCAACATCAAAGGAAATGGAGAGAAACTTGAAGCAATCCCACTAAAATCAGGGACTAGACAAGGCTGCCCCCTTTCACCATGTCTTTTCAATATAGTACTTGAGGTACTAGCTAGAGCAATTTGACAACATAAGGAAATCAAAGGGATAGAAATTGGAAAGGAAGAAGTCAAACTATCACTATTCGCAGATGGTATGATAGTATACTTAAGTGACCCAAAAAACTCCACCAGAGAACTCCTACAGCTGATAAACAACTTCAGCAAAGTGACTGGTTATAAAGTCAACTCAAGTAAATCAGTAGCCTTCCTATACGCAAAGGATAAGCAGGTCGAGAAAGAAATTAGGGAAATGACACCCTTCACAATAGCCACAAACAATATAAAGTATCTTGGAGTGACTCTAACCAAACAAGTGAAAGATTTGTATGACAAAAACTTCAGGTCTCTGAAGAATGAAATGGAAGAAGACCTCAGAAAATGGAAAAATCTTCCATGCTCGTGGGTTGGCAGGATTAATATAGTTAAAATGGCAATCTTGCCAAAAGCAATATACAGATTCATTGTAATTCCCATCAAAATCCCAACTCAGTTCTTCATAGAGTTAGAAAGAGCAATTCTCAAATTCATCTGGAATAATAAGAAACCCAGGATAGCTAAAACTGTCATCAACAGTAAAAGAACTTCTGGGGGAATCAATATCTTGGACCTCAAGCAATACTACACAGCAATAGTGCTAAAAACTGCATGGTACTGGTACAGTGGCAGAGAGGTGGATCAATGGAATAGGATTGAAGACCCAGAATTGAACCCACACATCTATGGTCACTTGATCTTTGACAAAGGCGCTGAAAACATCCATTGGAAAAAAGATAGCCTTTTCAACAAATGGTGCTGGCTCAACTAGAGGTCAACATGCAGAAGAATGAGAATTGATCCACTCTTATCTCCTTGTACTAAGCTCAACTCCAAGTGGATCAAGGACCTCCACATTAAACCAGACACACTAAAATTAATAGAAAAGAAACTGGGGAAGACCCTTGAGGACATTGGCTCAGGGGGTAAGTTCCTGAACAGAATACCAATAGCTTATGCTCTATAATCAAGAATAGACAAATGGGACCTTATAAAATTACAAAGTTTCTGCAAGGCAAAAGACAGTATGAAAAGAGCAAATTGGCAACCAGCAAATTGGGAAAAGATCTTCACCAACCCTACATCTGACAGAGGGCTAATATCCAATGTATACAAAGAACTCAAGAAGTTAGACCCCAGAAAACCAAATAACCCTATCAAACATGGGGTACAGAGCTAAACAAAGACTTTTCACCTGAAGAAATTCAGATGGCAGAAACACCTTAAAAAATGTTCAACATCATTAGTCATTAGAGAAATGCAAATCAAAACAACCCTGAGATTTCAGCTTATACCAGTCAGAATGGCTAGGATTAAAAACTCAGAAGACATCAGGTGTTGGAGAGGATGTGGAGAAAGAGGAACACTCCTCCACTGCTGGTGGGACTGCAAGCTGGTACAACCACTCTGGAAATCAATCTGGCATTTCCTCAGAAAACTGGATATGATACTTCTGGAGGACCCAGCCATAACACTCCTGGGCATATACCCAGAAGATTCCCCAGCATGCAATAAGGATACATGCTCCACTATGTTCATAGCAGCCTTATTTATAATAGCCAGAAGCTGGAAAGAAGCCTGATGTCCCTCAATGGAAGAATGGATACAAAAAATGTGTTATATATACACAATAGAGTACTATTCAGCCATTAGAAACAATGAATTCATGAAATTCTTAGAGAAATGGATCGAGCTCTAGAACATCATACTAAGTGAGGTAACACAGTCTCAAAAGAATACCCATGGTATGTACTCACTGATAAGTGGATATTAGCCTAGAATCTTGGAACAGCAAAGCCACAATCCACATACCAAATGATGTCTGAGAAGAAGGAAGGAGTGGACCCTGGTTCTGGAAAAGCTGAAAGCATCAGTGTAGGGGAATACCAGAACAGGGAAGTGGAAAAGGGTGGATGGGGGAACACAGGGAGGAAAAGGGGCATGTGGGACCTTTAGGGGGCAGGGAACCAGAAAAAGGGAAATGAAATGTAAATATAGAATATATCCAATAAAAAAAACAAAAGAACAACAACAACAAAAAAAAGAAGAACCACACAAACATAAAAATTACATCAAAAATAGCAGGTAGCAGCAATCACTATTCCTTAATCTCTCCTAACATTAATGGGCTCAATTTCCCAATAAAAAGACATAGACTCACACACTGGCTATCTAAACAAAACCCAACATTTTGCTGCATACAGGAAATGAATCTCAGTGTCAAAGACAAACTACCTCAGAGTAAAAGGCTGGAAAGCAGTTTTCCAAGCAAATGGTCCCAGGAAACAAGCTGGAGTAGCCATTCTAATATCCAATAAAATAGCCGGGCGTTGGTGGCACACGCCTTTAATCCCAGCACTTGGGAGGCAGAGGCAGGTGGATTTCTGAGTTCGAGGCCAACCTGGTCTACAGAGTGAGTTCCAGGACAGCCAGGGCTACACAGAGAAACCCTGTCTCGAAAAACCAAAAAAACAAACAAACAAAAATATCCAATAAAATAGACAAAGGTCATCAAAGAAGACACAGAAGGACGCTTTATACTCAAAGTAAAAATTTACCAGTAAGAACTCTCAATTTGGAACATCTATGCCCCAAATACAACAAGGGCAAACTCTACTGTAAATTCTATTTGTAAATTACTACAAATTTATTTGTAAATTTGTACTACAAATTCTATTTGTAAAGGAAACTTTACTAAAGCTTAATGCACACATAGTTCCCCACACAATATTTGTGGGTGACTTCAACAACCCACTCTCCTCGATGGAAAGATCAGGGAACCACAAATTAAACAGAGACACAGTGAAACTAACAGAAGTTTTGGACCGAATGGATTTAATAGATATTTATAGAACATTTCATCCTAAATTAAAGGAATATACCTTCTTCTCAGCACCTCATGGTACCTTCTTCAAAACTGACCATATAATTGGCCACAAAATAGACCTCAACAGATATAAGAAGATGGAACTAATTCCATGCTTCTTATCAGATCACTATGGAGTAAGAGTGGTATTCAATAGCAACAAAAACAACAGAAAGTCCACATACACATGGAGGCTGAACAATGCTCTACTCAGTGATACCTTGGTCAAGGAAGAAATAAGTAAAGAAATCAAAACCTTTTTAGAATTTAATGAAAACGATGGCACAGCATACCCAAATTCATGGGAAACAATGAAATCAGTGCTAAGAGGAAAATTCATAGCTCTGAGTGCCTCCAAAAAGAAGATGGAGAGAGCATGCACTTGCAGTTTAACAGAACACCTGAAAGCTTTAGAACAGAAAGAAGCTAATATACCCAAGAGGAGTAGAAGGCAGGAAATCATCAAACTCAGGGATGAAATCAACCAAGTTGAAACAAAAAGAAGTATACAAAGAATCAACAAAACCAGGAAGGAGCTGGTTCTTTGAGAAAATAAAAAAGATAAACCTTTAGCCAGGCTAACCAGAGGGCACAGAGACAGTATCTAAATTAACAAAATCAGAAATGAAAAGGGAGAAATAACAGCAGAAACTGAGGAAATTAAAAAATTATCAGAAACTATTACAAAGGCCTATACTCAACACAACTGGAAGATCTGGATGAAATGGACAATTTCCTAGACAGATGCCAACTACCAAAATTTAATCAGGATCAGATAGACCATCTAAATGGTCCCATAACCCCTAAAGAAACAGAAGTGGTCATTGACGGTCTCTCAACCAAAAAAAAAAAAAAAAAAAAAAAAAGCACAGGACCAGATGGTTTTAGTGCAGAATTATATCAGACCTTCAAAGGAGACCTAATACCACTACTCTTCAAACTATTTCACAAATAGAAACAGAAGGTACCCAACTTGTTTTTTTTTTTTTTTTTTGGTATAGAATAGTTTATTCACGGAAGAGGATGGGAGTTAATGATGTAGTGGAGGCAGAGAGAGGCACAGAGAGAGGCAGAAAGAGAGAGAGAGAGAGAGAGAGAGAGAGAGAGAGAGAGAGAGAAGGAGAAGAAGAAGAGGAGGAGGAGGAGGAAGAGGAGGAAGGGGGAGGAGGAGGAGGAGAGAAGAGAAGTGGAGGGGTGGAGGCTGGCCATGACCATGTGGAGAGAGGGGGGAGGGGAAGAGAGCTCAAGAGGGTCAGAGAGGCAAGAGTGATATGAGAGAGAGAGGAGAGGAGGGGCAAGCAGCCCCTCTTATAGTGGGCCAGGTCTATGGGGCAGGGCATACCTGGCTGTTGCCAGGTAGTTGTGGAGTGGAGCTTAGACAGAATACCAACATTCCCCAGTATTTGTTTAATTAAAAAAGAAAAAATTAAAAAGAGGTGACAGTGAAGCAGGAATAGGGTCGTCTGTGATATTGGACTGCTTCATGCTGACATTGGGGGAGACAAGTCTCTTGGAACCTAGAGAAATGGGTATGGGGGATGTTTGTCCAGTCTCAGGAGAATAGGCTGCTTCATTGTTGTCCAGGGTCTGTGGAGCCATCTGAGGATAGCTCAGAACAGGTCCAGTAGAAGCTGTCTGTGTCTAGAGAAGCTGAGGAGATTGGAGCATCTGAAGGTTGCTTCTCTGGAGCTGTCCTGGATGTGGCAAGCGCCTGGACTTGACAAGATGTTTAAAGATATTAGTATAGGCAGGGAATAAGATTAAGTACATTTGGGTAGGGAATAAGATTAAGTATATTTGGGAGAAAGGAAAAATTTTCTTAAGATTTACTATTGAAACCCAGAGGAATCCCATCCTTTGGAATAGGTAGTAAGTTTGAACTTTGGGCAGATGTACTTATCTGGATGGAGCCTACTTGGTCCATGAGCAGTAGATCTGGGTAGGTTTCCTGTAGCTAACAAGTTTATTAAAGAGATAACAACATGAGTTAAACACACGAACAGTCTTTAAGATGAGCCTTTTGTGGAGCAGAAGGAATAGGATTAAAAGTTGGATCGTATAGTGGAATATTTATTATTAGAGTTAGGGAAATCTATAGGAACTCAGATGTTAGGACAGTGACAGAGCAAGAAGAGGAAATATGAAGTATTTAATGGAAACAGAGTTTAGGTAAGGAGATAACTGTCTTGCTGTCAATGTAGTAGAAGTCTGAGGAATAGGCAATAACTTAGCAGTTATATTATTAAAAGGTGACAGATTCCAGTAGCCAGCTGTTCTTTGTGGTCTCTGGCTTAGTGGCAGCTTTGGCTGTCAGTCTGGCTTTCAATCTCAGAAGACGCAGGGCTTTTTTCTGTGGAATGGATACCCATGACATGAGAAATGGCTTACCTTTGTTAAGCTAAGTCGTTTGACTCAAGGTATCTGGTCTTGTCCTCTGCACTCTTTATTAGGCAGCATCTTGTAGTGGTGTCCACATCTTTCTTCTGAGACCTCCTAGGAGAAGCTGTCAGGCCTTTGGGAATTCTGTCTGTCTTAAACTTAATAGCAAACTTCTGACAAGATTGAATGCAAGATAGGAGAGCCATAGTCAAGAGAGGATAGGAATGAGAATCTTAAGTAGCTTTGACAGGTTGTATAGGTAGAGGAAAGTATGTTGCTTTATTAGTAAAGAGGCTAGGATCAGAGTAAGAAAGCTGGAAGCAATGGATTAAACCGTGGTGACAGAAAATGAGTTTGTCTACGCACTTAGTCTTGTGAAACTGGGCACGCAGGCTATGGGAACGAACAATCTAAGAGGTAGTGGGAACACGGATAGGTGAGGCTTAGGTCCTTTATCATTTACCAGACTGTTAATTTTAAAATATATGGTCAAAGACAAGTAATTGCCCATTGGGTGGGGAAGCTGCTAAATATAATTTTCAGTGTCCTGAAAAAATATTAGCAACACGGCACAGCCAGTCTAAAGACTCAGGCTGTTGCAAGTCGCCAGGGGCTTCGACGTTCCTGGACCGTTGTCCGGAGAAGTTCCAGACCTGGACCAGGATTTGTTGGCAGCTGTAAAAGCTTAGAGGGGCTCTGGGTCGCTTCTGAGTAAGGGGACACCCTAGGGTATAATTGTCCTATCAGGAATGTTAGCTGGAAGGCCAGTTGTGTGGACTGGGCATGAGAAGCGAGCCCTAGTTCAAAAGAGGCTGGCCAGGCTTCATTTGAAGGCTAAGGGTTATTTATTACTATGGTCAGTGTTTGCAGGAATTTGTAATCTGGTACAAGAAATAAGAACCTGTCAGATAGGTGGCGCACCTGTCTTTGGGAGTCAGTGCGGCTGTTCTCCCAGGCGTGGGAAACTGGAAGTCTGAGAAAAGTAAACGGTGGCACAGCCATGCACATGAGGGAGTTACATGTATCTGTGGGAACGGCATCTTCAGGAGCAGCAGCAGCAGAATCGGTGCGGTTCTGAGACCACAGATTCAGGAGAGACCGCGCTGTGCTGCAACGACTGTGGCGGTGGCCGCCAGGACTTGTCGTGGAATGGTTTGTCAGCGGGGAAAGTTGTAGCAGGGGAAAGATTTTATGTCTGCGCAGGCGCAGGGTGGGACTTTCTGTCAGTGGCAGAAGTCATAACCCGCGGTGGGCGAAAAAAGGAAGTACCAAAGACAACTTGTTTTGTATCCTAGCAACAACGCAGCTGTGAATGAGCTAGCGGTGCCTGTGGTGGGCAGGAAAAGTACCCAAGTAGCTTGTTTCACCCCTAGCAATGGCACAGTGGTGGGCAGGCGTGCACTGGCGCGCGCAAGCTGTGAGAGCGCAACTCTTTGCTCAGCTGCTCAGCCTGGGATGGCCGAGGCTCAGCGGCTAGGGCACAGCGGGCAGGGACTGGGACACCAGCGCGATTGTGGAGGGCACCGCTGCTGCAGGGCCGTGGTCGGTCTGGTGAGAGCACAAACACAGAATGGGAGAGCTAGGGCAGCATGCGGGCGCGCGCTCCCACCGTAGAGCAGCAGCTCAGAAGCAGTGAGAGCACAAGCATAGACTGTCCTGGAGGGTAGAACCAGGAGAGGGAGGAAGGATGCTTCAGGATTCAGGCAAATACAGCTAATTAGCAGTTCGCAGATGAGGGAAAGGGGAAAATTACAGACGCCCATCCTCCTGTCCTCCCGTCTTCAAGACAATGTAGCGCTAGCTCCAGATTACTCTAGAACTATGTAAACGGTCACTCTGACCAGTGGGGGGTAGTTGGCTTACCTGTCCAGGGCTAGGGAGTGAAGTTGTGGCTTCTGGCAAGCAAACCCGCAGAGTTTCTTGATCCGAGTCATGACACCATATGATGGGTTAATGTTGTTCCTGGGTTTCGGCACCAAATGATGGGTTTATAAAAGGAGAGAAAGGGGATTAGAGAGTGTGGCACGGCAGTGTGAGGGAAGGGGGGTGCCTAGGCGGGCCAATGCCCAGGCACCTCTTCCCCCTGAGGGACCACACACACAGACATGGTATAAAATAGAGTTTATTCAGGGCAGAGAATGGGAGTTAATGATGTAGTGGAGGCAGAGAGAGGCAGAGAGAGAGAGAGAGAGAGAGAGAGAGAGAGAGAGAGAGAGAGAAAGAAGAGAAGAGAAGAGAAGAGAAGAGAAGAGAAGAGAAGAGAAGAGAAGAGAAGAGAAGAGAAGAGAAGTTGAGGAGTGGAGGCCGGCCATGACCATGTGGAGAGGGAGGGAGGGGAGGAGAGCCCAAGAGGGGCAGAGAGGTGAGAGTGAGGAGAGGCAAGAGCGATAAGAGAGCTACCCAACTCGCTTTATGCAGCCACAATTTCACTGATACCAAAACCAGCCGGGCGTGGTGGCGCACGCCTGTAATCCCAGCACTCAGGAGGCAGAGGCAGGCGGATTTCTGAGTTTGAGGCCAGCCTGGTCTACAGAGTGAGTTCCAGGACAGCCAGGGCTACACAGAGAAACCCTGTCTCAAAAAACAAACAAACAAACAAACAAACAAAACAACAACATCAACAAAACCCCCCAAAACCAAACCAAACAAAACCACACAAAGATCCAACAAAAATGGAGAACCTTAGACCAATTTCCCTTATGAATATCTATGCAAAAATACTCAATAAAATTCCTTCCAACTGAATCCAAGAACACATCAAAACCATCATTCACCATGATCAAGTAGGCTTCAGCCCAGGGACGCAGGGATGGTTCAATATACAGAAATCCGTCAATGTAATCCACTACATAAACAAACTCAAATAAAAAACCACATGATCATTTCAATAGATGCTGAAAAAGCATTTGACAAATTTCATGTTAAAGGTTTTGGAAAGAACAGGAATTCAAGGCCCATACCTAAACAGAGTAAAAGCAATATACAGCAGACCATTAGCCAATATCAAACTAAATGGAGAGAAACTTGAAGCAATCCCACTAAAATCAGGGACTAGACAAGGCTGTCCTCTCTCTCCATATTTAATTCAATATAGTACTTGAATTTTTAGCTAGAGCAGTTAGACAACATAAGGAGATCAAAGGGATACAAATTGAAAAGGAAGAAGTCAAATTATCACTATTTGCAGATGATATGATAGTATACTTAAGCGACCCAAAAAACTCCACCAGAGAACACCTACAGCTGATAAACAACTTCAGCAAAGTAGCGGGATATAAAATTAACTCAACCAAATCAAAAGCTTTCCTATACTCAAAGAATAAACAGGTTGAGAAAGATATTAAGGAAATGACACCCTTTACAATAGCCACAAACAATATAAAGTATCTTGGTGTGACTCTAACCAAACAAGCGAAAGAGCTGTATGACAGGGACTTCAAGTCTTTGAAGAAAGAAATCCAAGAAGACCTCAGAAGATGGAAAAATATTTCATGCTCTTGGATTGGCAGGATCAATATAGTAAAAATGGCCATCCTGCTAACAGCAATCTACAGATTCAATGCAATCCCCATCAAAATCCCAACTCTATTCTTCATAGAGTTAGAAAGAGCAATTCTCAAATTCATCTGGAATAACAAAACACCCAGGATAGTGAAAACTATTCTCAACAGTAAAACAACTTCTGGGGGAATCAGTATCCCTAACCTCAAGCCGTACTACAGAGCAATTGGGTTAAAAACTGCCTGGTATTGGTACAGTGACAGGCAAATAGATCAATGGAATAGAATTAAAGACCCAGAAATGAACCCACACACCTATGGTCACTTGATCTTTGACAAAGGAGCTGAAAACATCCAGTGGAAAAAAGAGCCTTTTCAACAAATGGTGCTGGTTCAACTGGGGGTCAGCATGCAGAAGAATGCAAATCAATCCACTCTTATCTTCTTGTACTAAGCTCAAGTCCAAGTGGATCAAAGACCTCCACATTAAACCAGACACACCGAAACTAATAGAAAAGAAACTAAGGAAGAGCTTTGAGCACATAGGTACAAGGGGAAATTTCCTGAGCAGAAGACCAATAGGTTATGATCTAAGATCAAGAATTGACAAATGGGACCTCAAAAAATTACAAAGTTTCTGTAAGGCAAAGAACAATGTCAAAAGGAAAAAATATCAACCCACAAACTGGGGAAAGATCTTTACCAACCCTAGAGAGCTAATATCTAATATATACAAAGAACTAAAGAAGTTAGAATCCAGAGAACCAAATAACCGTATTAAAAATGGGGTACAGTGCTAAACAAAGAATTTTGAACTGAGGAATATTGAATGGCTGAGAAGCACCTAAAGAAATGTTCAACATCCTTAGTCATCAGGGAAATGCAAATCAAAACCACCAGGAAATTTCACCACACACCAGTCAGAATGGCTAAGATCAAAAACTCAAGAGAAAACAGGGACTGGCGAGGATGTGGAGAACAAGGGACACTCCTCCACTGCTGGTGGGGTTGCAAGCTGGTATAACCACCCTGGAAATCAGTCTGGAAGTTCCTCAGAAAACTGGGCATGATACTACCGGAGGACCCCACTATACCACTCCTGGGCATATACCCAGAGGATTCCCAAGCATGTAATAAGGATACATGCTCCACCATGTTCATAGTAGCCCTATTTAAAATAGCCAGAAACTGGAAAGAACCCAAATGTCCCTCAACGGAGGAATGGATACAGAAAATGTGGTATATATACACAATGGAGTACTATTCAGCCATTAAAAACAATCAATTCATGAAATTCGTAGACAAATGGTTGGAACTGGAGAATATCATGCTAAGTGAGGTAGCCCAATCACAATAGAACACTCATGGTATGCAGTCATTGATAATTGGATATTAGCCTAGAAGCTTGGAATACCCAAGACACAATTTACATATCAAATGAAGCCCAAAAAGGAGGAAGGAGTGGCCCCTGGTCCTAGAAAGGCTCAGTGCAGCAGTGTAGGGGAATACCAGAACAGGGAAACTGGAAGTGTTGGATTGGGGAACAGGGGGAGGAAAAAGAGCTTATGGGATTTTTGGAGAGGGGGGATCCAGGAAAGGGGAAATAATTTGAAATGTAAATAAAGAATATATTGAATTAAAAAAAAAAGAATCTTTTCCCTTCAGGTATATCCCTGTTGGCCTGTTAAGGCTGTGCCTGCTAAGACCTCAAGAGGGCAGATTCCCTGAAACTAGACTTTAAAGGTATGAGCTAAAACCTGAACCTGGATTCTTCAGAAATGTGGCCAAGTGACATGCCTCTTGTCTTTACTTCCTTGGGGGGGGTGATATTATGGCCCCAAACCCCTCCTGCCTGGTATGTTTCCATAGATTCTGGGAATTGAACTCTGGTCCTAGTGCAACAATTCTTTCTTCGATTGAACAACACAAGCCTTACAATTCAACCTTCTTAATAATAGCATCATGCCAAAACACAGATACAATTGAATGTAGTCAATATAAAGAGCCTAGCTAATCATTCCTCTCCAAGAAGTTTTCAAGGTTGTTTTATAATTCGTGATAGAATCATTGGAACCAAGAACCCCTGACACCTAAGACTGGCAGACAAATAGAGTCATAAATACCATGAACGAAACAACATTTGAGCCAGTAAAGAACACTGTATGAGCACAGGCACAGAGACCAGTCAGCTAGGCCTCCAAAACCCAAAACTTCCCTCCCACATGTCTCTTGAAAATGTAGAATAATTATTCCTGTATATATATGTATGTCATATTCAATATGAATTAAATGGATGTATGCATGTGGCTGTGGGTGCCAGATATCAACTTTAGGTTTCTTTCCTCAGGAAACATCCCCCACTAAGACAAAGTCTTATTTTTAACTTGTATTACATATCTAGGTGTGGGAATGTATGAGTCTTGTGTCACAGAGGATGGAGATGTTGGATTTCTTGGAGCTGGAGTTACACATAGATCTATCTGAGAAACTGATGTGGGTGGTGGTAAACACACTCCAATCCTGAATGCACACACATCAGAATTCAGGGATCTGATTCCTCATATTAAAACACATGAAACATGTGGTTTTAAGCTTACCCATCTTTAGACTCCTACCTTGCCTGCAAACCTGATGTCTGTTCCTCTTCTGATCCATGTTCTTTCAGGATTGCCTTACTGTCTTTTTCTGGAGAACTCATTGTGCTTTCTGCAACAGAGAGGGAGAGTTAATAAGTCAGTCTAATTTCCCCACCTGTCTAAACTACAGAATGGTTTCATGTAAGCAAATAGACTGGACCAAGCAAACAGAATGTCCTCCTGGCACATAATAATCAAAACACCAAATGCACCAAACAAATAAAGAAAAGCAGTAAGGCAAAAGGTTAAGTAACATATAAATGCAGACATATCAGAATTACAACAAACTTCTGACAAGAAAATATGAAAGTGAGGAGATCCTGGGCAGAGGTCATACAGACTCCAAGAGAACATAAATGGCAGCCCAGGCCACTATACTCAGCAAAAATCTTACTTACCATAGAAGGACAAAACAAGATATTCCATGACAAAACCAAATTTACAGAATAACTTTCCACAAACACAGCTTTATAAAGGATAATGTGTGGAAAATACCAACAAAAGGAGGGAAACTATACCCTAGAGAAAGTAAGAAATCATCTTTCAAGAAACCCAAAAGAAGATAGCCACACAAACAGAGTTCCATCTTTAACAACAAAAATAACAGGAAGTAACATTTCATTTTTCCTTACTATCTCTTAACATCAATGGACTCAATTCTCCTATAAAAAGACATATACTAACAGACTGGATATGTAAACAGGACCAACATTTGGCTGCATACAAGAAACGTACTTCAAGGAGGGTGGTGATGGCGCACACCTGTAATCCCAGCACTTGGGAGGCAGAGGCAGGCGGATTTCTGAGTTAGAGGCCAGCCTGGTCTACAGAGTGAGTTCCAGGACAGTCAGAAATACACAGAGAAACCTTGTCTCAAAAAACCAAAAAACAAAAAAACAAAAAAACAAAAAAAAAAGAAAGAAGCACACTTCAATGGCAAAGACAGTCATTACCTCAGAATCAGTTTGAAAAACAATTTTCCAAGCAAATGATCCTAAGAAACAAGTTGGAGTGGCCATTTTTATATCAGATAAAATGGACTTTCAACCAAAAGTTGTCAAAAAAAGGTAAGTAGGGACACTTCATTCTGGTCAAAGGAAAAATCTACCAAGATGCGCTCTTAATTCTGAACATCTATGTTCCAAATGCAAGGACACCCACATTCATAAAGAAAGTTTACTAAAGCTCCAATCACACATTGCACCCCATATATCAATAGTGGGAGACTTCAACACCCCACTCTCAGCAATGGACAAATCATGGAGACAGTAACTAAACAGAGACACAGTGAAATGGACAGTTTGAACCACATGAATCCAATAGATATTGTTAAAACATTCTATCCTAAAGCAAAAAAAAAAAAATGCTTTCTCATCACCTCTGGTACCTTCTCCAAAACTGGCCATATAATTGGTCACAAAACAGGCCTCAATAGATACAGGAATATTAAAATAAATCCATGCACCCTACCAGATCATCATGGTCTAAGGCTGGTCTTAAGTTCAAACAAAATAATGGAAAACACACATATACATGGACTTTGAACAATGCCCTACTCAATAACTTGGTCAAGGAAGAAACACAAAAAGAAATTAAAGAATTTTTAGAATTTAGTGAAAATGAGGACACATCATACCAAAGCTTACGGGACACAAAGCACACAGTGACTTGAGGAAAACTGAGAACTCTAAGTGCCTACAAGAAGACTGAAGAGCGTTTACACCAGCAGCTCGACAACACACCTGAATGCTCTAAAAGAAAAAGAAGCTAATACACCCAAGAGGAGTAGACTGCAGGAAATAATTAAACTAGGGGCCAAAACCAACCAAATAAAAAGAGAAAGAACTATACAAAGAACGAACAAAACAAGGAGCTGGTTCTTTGAGAAAATCAACAAGACAGATATACCCTTAGCCAGACTAACCAGAGGACACAGACACACTATCCAAATTAATAAAATCAGAAATGAAAAGGGAGACATAACATACTGTGGAAATTCAAAAAAAATCATCGGATCCTATTATAAGAGCTTATAGTCAACAAAATTGGAAAATGTGGATGAAATGGACAATTTTCTAGACATAGCCAGGTGGCAAAGTTAAAACAAGATCAGATAAACCATCTAAATAATCCCATATGTCCTGAGGAAATAGAAGCAGTCATTTTCAGTCTTCCAAAACAGAAAAAACCCAGGACCAGTTGGGTTTAGGGGGGAATTCTATGAGACCTTCAAAGAAGACCTCATACCAATACTCTTCAAAGTATTTCACAAAATAGAAACAGAAGAATCACTACCCAAATCAGTCCATGAAGCCACAATAACACTAATAACTAAACTAAAGACCAAACAAGGAAAGAGAACTTCAGACCAATTTTGCTTACGAATATTGATGCGAAAATACTCAATAACATTCTTGCTAATCGAATCCAAGAATACACCAAAATTATAATTGACTACGATCAAGTAGGCTTTATCCCAGGGATGCAGGGATGACTCAATATATGGAAATCCATCAATGTAATCCACTACATAAACAAACTCAAATAAAAAAGCCACACGGTCATTTCATTAGATGCTGAAAAAGCATTTGACAACATTCAGCATTCCTTCATGTTAAAAGTCTTGTAGAGATCAGGAATTCAAGACTGATACCTAAACATAATGAAAGCAACATATAGCAAAACAGCAGCAAACATGAAACTAAATGGAGAAAAACTTGAAGCAATCCAACTAAAATTGGGGCCAGGCAAGGCTGCACTCTCTCTCCCTAGCTATTCAATATAGTACTTGGAGTTCTACCTAGAGCAATTAGACAACAAAAAGAGATCAAAGGTCTACCAACTGGAAAGGAAGAAGTCAAAATATCACCATTTGTAGAAGATATGATTATATACTTACATGACCCCAAAAATTCCACCAGAGAACTCCTAAACCTGATAAACAACTTCAGCAAAGTGTCAGGATATAAAATTAACTCAAATCAGTAGCCTTCCTCTACTCAAAGGATAAACAAGCTGAGAAAGAAATTAGGGAAATGACACCCTTCACTATACTCACATATAATATTACATACCTTGGTGTGACTCTAAACAAGCAAGTGAAAGAACTATAAGACAAGAACTTCAAGCCTCTGATGAAAGAAATTGAGATCTTAGGAGATGGAAAGATCTCCCATGTTCATGAATTGGCAGGATCAATATAGTAAAAATGGCCTTCTTGCTGAAAGTAATCTACAGATTCAATGCAATCCCCATCAAAATTCCAAAACAATTCTTCATAGATGTAGAAATAACAATTTCCATATTTATTTGGAATAACAAAAAAACCCTACAATAGTGAAAATATTCTCCACAACAAAAGAAAATCTGGGGGAATCACCATCCCTGATCTCAAACTCTACTAAAGAGCAAAAGTGATAAAAACTGTATAGTATTGGTTCAGAGACAGGCAGGAAGATCAATGGAATGGAATTGAAGATCCAGAAATGCACCCACACACCTATGGTCACTTGATATTTGATGAAGAAGCTAAAAACATCCAGAAGAAAATAGACTGCATTTTTAACAAATGGTGCCAGATCAACATGTAGAAAAATGCAAATTGACACATTCTTAATTCTTTTTACAAAGCTCAAGTCCAAGTGGATCAAGAACCTTTACATAAAACCAAATACACTAAAGCTTATAGAGGAGAAAGTGGGGAAGAGCCTTGAACACCTAGGCACAGGGGAAATTTTCCGGAACAGAACACCAATGGCTTATGCTCTAAGAACAAGAAATCAACAAATAGGACCTCATAAAACTGCAAAGCTTCTGTAAGGCAAAGGATACTGTCAAAAGGATAAAATGGTAACTAACAGATTGGGAAAAGATATTTACCAAATCTACACCCAAAGAGGACTAATATCCAATGTATTCAAAGAACTCAAGAAATTAGACTCCAGAGAGTCAAATAACCCTATTAAAATAGGGTACAGCTCTAAAGAGAGAATTCTCAACTGAAGAATCTCGAATGACTCTGAAGCACCCTAAGAAATGTTCAGCATCCTTAGTTAACAGAGAAATGCAAACCAAAACAATAGTGAGTTTCCACCTCACACCAGTCACAATATCTAATATGAAAAACTCAGGGAGCCGGCCGCCATCTTTCCTCCGGTCACTGTGGACTGCCTGCTGGCGGCTGGGTTCAGGTGCATGGACAGAGACTTAGCCTAGCAAGGAATACCCAGTCAGGCTCTTGCTCATGCCCAGAACCAAAGGAGGTTGGCGGGAGGTCTGTGCACCAACAGCTCGACAGTGCACACAGAGCCAGATGAGCTTGGCAGGCGGTCTCTGCGCCAACCCACGTGGGCACCAACCTACTAGTGGACCTGTGCCTGGAATACAGACAGAGGCTGACATCTTGCCTCAGGACACCACAGACAGCTAACATGACAGAGCCCTGTGGACTGAGAGCACTACCATCTAGGTTCTAGCAGCCCAACCAGGGAACCTCCGGTCCTGTAGGGAATCCAGTGGTTAGACAGAACCCTGAGACCCGCCACCATTTTGGAGCTGGTGGCCTGAACAGGTCACCATAGAGAACCAACAGAGGAGCCCAGGTCACCATAAAGATCTAACAGACCAGCCCAGATCGGTGGAGGAAAAAAAAATCTGATTCTTAAGAGCTGGCAACTAGGCAGGCCAGGAGGAGACTGTGGGAGGCCAATTGCAGGTCCAGCAGCAAGCCTCTGGAAGACTTGGATCCAGCCCAGCAGAGCTGAGGAGGTAACTGTGAGCCCAGTAACTGAAACCTCCCAGTCTCCACCTTGGGACCTCGGACGCCCAAACACCAGGCTCACAGGAGCTTCAAACACCAACCAATAAGAACAAGACCAACTAACTCCAGAGATAAACAGATGGCAAAAGGCAAACGTAGGAATGTTACTAACAAAAATCAAGGCAATATGGCAGTATCTGAACCCAATTCACCAACCACAAACAGTCCTGGATACCCCAACACACCAGAAAAACAAGAGCTGGATTTAAAAGCACTGGTCACGATGCTGCTAGAGGAACACACACACACAAAAAAAGACATAAAAAAATCTCTTAAAGAAATGCAGGGGAACATCAATAGGGTAGAAGCTCTTACAATGCAAACACAAAAATCACTTAAAGAACTCCAGGAGAATATGGAACAACAGACAGAAGCCAATAAAGAGGAAAGGAGAAAATCACTTAAAGAAATGCAGAGAACTTGAACCAACAGGCAGAAGTCATGAAAGAGGAAACACAAAAATCTCTTAAAGAATTGCAAGAAAACACAAACAAACAAATGAAGGAACTGAGCAAAACCATCCAAGATCTGAACACAGAGGTAGAAACAACTAAGAAATCACAAAAGGAAGCAACTTTGGAGATAGAAAACCTTGGGAAGAAATCAGGGGTCATAGATGCAAATATCAACAACAGAATACAAGAGATAGAGGTAAGAATCTCAGATGCTGACGATACCATAGGAACCATTGAATCCACAGTCAAAGAAAACGCAAAATGCAAAAAGCTTGTAACCCAAAACAACCAGGAAATCCAGGACACAATGAGAAGACCAAACCTAAGGATTATAGGGATAGACGAGAGTGAAGATCTACAATTTAAAGGGCCAGCAAATATCTTCAACAAAATTATGGAAGAAAATTTCCCCAACTTAAACAGAGAGATGCCCATGAATATACAAGAAGCCTAAAGAACTCCAAACAGATTGGACTAGAACAGAAACACCTCCTGTCACATAAGAATCAAAACCCCAAATGCACTAAACAAAGAAAGAATATTAAAGGCAGTAAGAGAAAAAGGCCAAGTAACATATAAAGGAAGACCTATCAGAATAACACCACACTTCTCTCCAGAAACCATGAAAGCTAGAAGATCCTGAGCGGATCTCATGCAGACCCTAAGAGAATACAAATGTCAGCCAAGACTACTATACCCAGCAAAACTCTCAATCAACATAGATGGAGAAATCAAAATATTCCATGACAGGACCAAATTTACACAAGATCTTTCCACTAACCCAGCTCTACAAAGGATAATAGGAGGAAAACTCCAATACAAGGAGGGAAACTGCACCTAAGAAAAAGCAAGACAGTAACCTTCTTCCATCAAACTCAAAGAAAGATAACTATTCAAAAACAAAAATAACATCAAAAATGAAAGGAAGAAATAATCACTATTCCTTAATATCTCTTAACATCAATGGACTCAATTCCCCAATAAAAAGACATAGAACAATATTCTACTCAATGATACCTTAGTCAAGGAAGAAATAAAGAAAGAAATCAAAGACTTTTTAGAATTTAATGAAAATGAAGGCAGAACATACCCAAATCTATGGGATACAAAGAAAGCAGTGCTAAGAGGAAAACTCATAGCCCTGAAGGTCTCCAAAAGGAAACAGGAGAGAGCATATACCAGCAACTTAATGGCGCACCTGAAAGCTCTAGAACAAAAAGAAGCTATTTCACCCAGGAGGAGTAGAAGACAGGAAATCATCAAACTCATGGCTGAAATCAATCAAGTAGAAACAAAGAGAACCATACAAAGAATAAAGAAAACCAGGAGCTGGTTCTTCCAGAAAATCAACAAGATAGATAAACCCTTAGCTAGACTTACCAAAGGGCACAGAGACAGTATTCAAATTAACAAAATTAGAAATATAACAACAGAATATAACAACAGAAACTGAGGAAATTCAAAAAATCATCAGATCCTACTACAAAAGCCTATACTCAACACAACTGGAGAATCTGGAGGAAATGGACAATTTCCTAGACAGATACCAAATACCAAACTTAAATCAGGATCAAATAGATCGTTGATACAGACCCATAACCCCCAAAGAAATAGAAGAGGTCATAGAAAATCTTCCAACCAACAAAAGAAGAGGACCAGATGGTTTTAGTGCAGAATTCTATCAGACCTTCCAAGAAGTCCTAATACCAATACTCTTCAAACTATTCCACAAAATAGAAACAGAAGAAACCCTACCCAATTCATTCTACGAAGCCACAATTATGCTGATACCAAAACCACACAAAGATCCAACTAAGAAAGAGAACTACAGGCCAATTTCCCTTAAGAATATCGATGCAAAAATACTAAATAAAATACTTGCCAACTGAATCCAAGAACACATCAAAAGGATCATTCACCATGATCAAGTTGGCTTCATCCCAGGGATGCAGGGACGGTTCAATATACGGAAATCCATCAATATAATCCACTACATAAACAATCTCAAAGAAAAAACTACATGGTCATCTCATTGGGTGCTGAAAAGCATTTGATAAAATTCAGCATCCTTTCATGCTAAAAGTCTTGGAAAGAACAGGAATTCAAGGCCCATATCTAAACATAGTAAAAGCAATTTACAGCAGACCAGTAGCCAACATCAAAGGAAATGGAGAGAAACTTGAAGCAATCCCACTGAAATCAGGGACTAGACAAGGCTGCCCCCTCTCACCATATCTCTTCAATATAGTACTTGAGGTACTAGCTAGAGTAATTCGACAACATAAGAAAGTCAAAGGGATAGAAATTGGAAAGGAAGAAGTCAAACTATCACTATTCACAGATGATATGATAGTATATTTAAGTGACCCAAAAAACTCCACCAGAGAACTCCTACAGCTGATAAACAACTTCAGCAAAGTGGCTGGCTATAAAATCAACTCAAGCAAATCAGTAGCCTTCCTATACTCAAAGGATAAGCAGGCTGAGAAAGAAATTAGTGAAATGACACCCTTCACAATAGCCACAAACAATATAAAGTATCTTGCTGTGACTGTAACCAAACAAGTGAAAGATTTGTATGACAAAAACTTCAGGTCTCTGAAGAAGGAAATTGAAGAAGACCTCAGAAAATGGAAAAATCTTCCATGCTCGTGGGTTGGCAGGATTAATATAGTTAAAATGGCAATCTTGCCAAAAGCAATATACAGATTCAACGCAATCCCCATCAAAATTCCAACTCAGTTCTTCATAGAGTTAGAAAGAGCAATTCTCAAATTCATCTGGAATAACAAAAAACCCAGGATAGCTAAAACTATCATCAACAGTAAACGACCTTCTGGGGGAATCAATATCCTGGACCTCAAGCCATACTACAGAGCAGTAGTGTTAAAAACTGCATGGTGTTGGTACAGTGACAGCGAAGTGGATCAATTGAATAGGATTGAAGACCCAGAATCGAACCCACACATATATGGCCAATTGATCTTCAACAAAGGAGCTGAAAACATCCAGTGGAAAAAAGATAGCCTTTTCAACAAATGGTGCTGGCTCAACTGGAGGTCAACATGCAGAAGAATGAGAATTGATCCACTCTTATCTCCTTGTACTAAGCTCAACTCCAAGTGGATCAAGGACCTCCACATTAAACCAGATACACTAAAACTAATAGAAAAGAAACTGGGGAAGACCCTTGAGGACATTGGCTCAGGGGGAGAATTCCTGAACAGAACACCAATAGCTTATGCTCTAAGATCAAGAATAGACAAATGGGACCTCATAAAATTACAAAGTTTCTGTAAGGCAAAAGACACTGTCAATAGGACAAATTGGCAACCAGCAAATTGGGAAAAGATCTTCACCAACCCTACATCTGACAGAGGGCTAATATCCAATGTATACAAAAAACTCAAGAAGTTAGACCCCAGAAAACCAAATAACCCTATCAAAAATGGGGTATAGAGCTAAACAAAGAATTTTCACCAGAAGAAATTTGGATGGCTGAGAAACACCTTAAAAAATGTTCAACATCATTAGCCATTAGAGAAATGCAAATCAAAACAACCCTGAGATTTCACCTCACACCAGTCAGAATGGCTAAGGTTAAACACAGGTGTTGGCAAGGATGTGGAGAAAGAGGAACACTCCTCCACTGCTGGTGGGAATGCAAGCTGGTACAACTACTCTGGAAATCAGTCTGGAGTTTCCTCAGAAAACTGGACGTGATACTTCCAGGGGACCCAGCCATACCACTCCTGGGAATATACCCAGAAGATTCCCCAGCATGCAATACGGATACATGCTCCACTATGTTCATAGAAGCCTTATATATAATAGCCAGAAGCTGGAAAGAACCCAGATGTCCCTTAACAGAGGAATGCATCCAAAATTTGTGGTATATATACACAATGGAATACTATTCAGCCATTAGAAACAATGAATTCATGAAATTCTTAGAGAAATGGATGGAGCTGGAGAACATCATACTATGTGATGTAACCCAGTCTCAAAAGAATACCCATGGTATGTACTCACTGATAAGTGGATATTAGCCTAGAATCTTGGGACACCAAAGACACAATTCACATACCAAATGATGTCTGACAAGAAGAAAAGAGTGGGCACTGGTGCTGGAAAAGATCAAAACATTAGTGTAGGGGAATACCAGAACAGCAAAGTGGGAATGGGTGGATGAGGGAGCAGGGGAAGGGAAAAGGGCATGTGGGACCCTTGGGGCGTGGGGAACCAAAAAAGGAAATGAAATGTAAATATAGAATATATCCAATTAAAAAAAAGAAAAACTCAGGAATGCAGATGCTTGAGAGGATGGGGAGGAACACTCCTTTATTGCTAGTTGGATTGTAAGCTGATACAACCACTGGAAATCAGTTTGGCAGTTCCTCAGAAAATTAGACAAGGTACTACCCGAGGACCCAGCTATACCACTACTGGGCTTATACACAGAAGATGCTCTAACATGTCATAAGGACACATGTTCCATTATGTTCATAGCAGCCTTATTTATAATAGCCGGAAGCTGGAAAGAATCCTGATATCCTTCCACAGAGGAATGGATACAGAAAATGTGGTATATTTACACAATGGAGTACTATTCAGCTATTAAAAACCACCTTATTCTTGAAATTCTTAGGCAAGTGGATGGAACTAGAAAGTCTAGTCCTGAGTGAGGAAACCCAATCACAAAAGAACACACATGGTATGCACTCACTGATAAGTGGATATTAGCTCAAAATTTCAAAATAAACATGATACATTTTACAGACCACACAAAGCTCAAGAAGAAAGGCCAAAGCCTGGGTGCTTCAGCTTTTCAGAGAAAGGGAACAAAATAGCCACAGGAGCAATAAGGGAGACAAAGTGTGGGTCAGAGACTGAAGGAAAGGCCACTCCATGACTGTCCTACCTGGGAATTCATCCTATAAACGGTCACCAAACCCAGACACTATTATGTGACAAGAAATGCTTCCCGAAAGGAGCCTGTTATAGTTGACTTCTGAGGGGCCTAACCAGAATCTAACAGATACAGAGGCAGATTCTAGCACTATTGGACTGAGTGCTGGGTCCCCAGTGGAGGACTTGGAAGGAGGACTGGAGGAGCTGAAGGGATTGCAGCCCCATGGGAAGAAAAATGATGTTGGCCAACCAGACCCCCGGGGCTCCCAGGGACTAAACCATCAACCAAGTGGTACGCATGGTTCCGGCAACATTTGTCGTGGAGGAATGCCTTGTCGGGCATCAGTGGGAAGAGAGGCTCTTGTAGTATGAAGGCTCAATAAATGCCCCAGTGTGGGGAAATTGAGGGAGATAGGTGGGAGTGGGTTGGGTGGAGGGACATCTTCTTGGAGGCAGGGGATGGGAGGATGGGGTGGAATTTTCTGGGATGGCGGGAGACCAGGAAAGGGTATAACATTTTAATTGTAAATGAAGAATATATTAAATAAAAAAATAAAAAAATAGTCCCAAAAAATCTAATGCATATTTGAAAAAAATTACATTTTCTGTCTTTATATAATGCTGTAATTCTTAACCTGTTAGGTTGCAACCTCTTTGTGGTTACAAAGCCCTTTTGCAGGGGTCGAATATCAGACATCCTGTATATCAGATAATTTATATTACAATTCAGAACAGTAGCAAAATTACAGTTATGAAGTAGCTACAAAAATAATTTTATGGTTGAGGGAGTCACCATAATATGAGAATCTGTATTAAGGTCACAGCATTAGGAAGGTTAAGAACTGCTGATATAAAGACACTGTGTGTATTACTGTGTGTAGTCATATATACATACAGGGTAAGTACACCCAAAATACTTATTCATATGTATATTCCAAAACATACTTTAATAATAATGTTTTGTTGAAACAGTCCAGCACACATCTGCAAATAACTTGGAAACTGTCTACCTAACTATAAGTTTAGAAATGGTTATTATATTCTGTCTTCTGAGGCCGTTGCAGGTTTGAGCCAGAAAGATATTTCACTTCCCCAAACAAAACCCAGCACAGGCTACAGTTCAGTGTGTTGCCCTCTGAGCACTCTTGGTTGGATCACTATACTAAAAAAGTAGGAAATAGGTTCCTGCTAGTTACTGACAACACAGTACACAGACTGTAGATCTGTTTTGCTTGATGCCAGTTATGGAAAGTTAGGGAAAGTTAGTAAAGTTTTGGCATTAAAAGTAACTCAAGCACAGGCATAGTAGGGCACAACAGAGGCAGGCAGATCTCTCACAACTCCACTCCAGTCTAGTCTACATAGAGAATTACAGGCCAGCCAGCACTTCATAGTGAGATCCCATCTTAAAAAAATACTCACAAAGTGAATCCAAAAACACATACAAAAAATCACCTACCTTGATCTGGTAGGCTTCATCTCAGAGATTCAGGGATGGTTCAATATACAAAAATCTGTCAGTGTGATCTACCATATAAACAAGTTGAAGAAAAAACATGATCATCTCATTAGATGCTGAAAAGGTCTTTGACATAAATCCAACCCTTTATGATAAAAGACTTGAAGATAAGGGATACAAGGGACATACCTAAACACAGTGAAGGTAATATACAGTAAGCCAATCAAATTAAATCAAATTAAATGGAGAGAAACTCAAAGCAATTTTACCAAACTCAGGGACAAGACAAGGGTTTCTACTTTCTTTATATCTATTCAATATAGCACTTGAAATTCTAGCTAGAGCAACAAGAAATTGGAAAGGAAGAAGCCAAAGTATCATTATTTGCAGATGATATGAGAGCATATATAAGAAACCCCAAAAATTCTATCAGGAACCTCCTATAGCTGATAAATGCTTCAAGCACAGTGGCTGCGATACAAGAGTAACTGAAAAAAATTAGTAGCCCTCCTATATACACACAAAAAATGAGTTGAGAAAGATCAGGGAAACACTAGCTTGCACAATACCCACAAGTAATATAAAATATCTTGGTGTAGTTCTAATCAAGCAAGTAAAAAACCTGTATGACAAAAACTTCAAGTCTTTGAAGAAAAAACTGAAGATATCAGAAGATGGAAAGATCTCCCACGCTCATGGATCAGTAGGATTAATATAATGACCATTTTACCAAAAGCAATCTACAGATTCAATGCAATCCTCATAAAAATTCCGACAATTCTTTACAGACCTTAAAAGAATAATATTTCAATTTCATATGGAAAAACAAACCTAGGATACCTAACAATCCTGTACAATAAAAGAAATTCTGGAGGTATCACCATCCCTTATTTCACGCTTTACTACAGAGCTATAGTAATAAAAGTCACATGGTATTGGCATTAAAAAACTGACAGGTTTATCAATGAGATCAAACTGATGACCCAGATGTAAAACTGCAAAGAAGAATGAAAATACATCCATATTTTTCATCCTGTACAAAACTCAAGTCCAAGTGGATCAAAGTCCTCAACACAATATGCTGAACTGGACAAAGTGGGGAATAGCCCCAAACACATCGGCACAGGAGACAACTTCCTGAACAGAACACCAATAGCATAGGCACTAAAAACAACAATAAATGGGACCTCATGAAACTGAACACCTTCAACACCTTCAATAAGGCAAAGGACACCATCAATAGGACAAAATGACAGTCTGCAGAACGGGAAGTTTTGCCAACTCCACATCTGACAGAGGGCTAATTTCCAAAATATTTAAATGACCCAAGAACTAGACATTTACAAACCAAGTTAATTCAATTAAAAATGAGGTGCAGATCTAAACAGAATTCACAACAGAGGAATCACACATGGCCTAGAAAGACTTAAGTGTTCAGCATCCTAAACCATAAGGGAAATGCAAATCAAAATGCCAGTGACATTCCATCTTACACCTGTCAGAATAGTGACAGCTTATGCGGGTGAGATGTGGAACAAGGGGAACACACTTCCATTGCTGGTGGGATTGCAAACTTGTACAGCTACTGTGGAAATCAATATGGCCAGGTCTCAGAAAACTGGAATCAATTGACCTCAAGGCCCAGATATACCACTCCTGGGCATATACCACAAGGGCAGTTACTCCACTATGTTCACTGGAGCTGGAAACAACCCTAAACTAAAGAATGGATAAGGAAAATGTGGTATATTTACACAATGGAGTATTATTAGGCTGTTAAAAAAATCATAAAATGTGCAGGCAAATGGATGGAACTAGAAAAATGATTTTTTTCTGAGTGAGGTAATCTAGACTCAGAAAGACAAACATGGTATATGCTCACTTATAAGTGGACATTAGCTGTAAAGTAGGGACAGCCATGGTACAATCCACAGACCCAGAGAGACTAAGTTACAAGGAGGACTCAAGGGGAAACCCATGAATCTCTCTGGGAAGGAAATAGAATAGACATTGTTGGGAGAATGGGGGTAGGCCAGAACAGGAGGGATTAGTGGAGAGACAAGTGGAATTATGGGGGCATACGGGGATGGGGTAGAAACCTAATACAGTGGAAACTCCTAGGAATCTACATGGTTGACACTAAGACTCCTAGGGATGGGGCACACAGAGCCTGAACTGCCATCTCCTGTAACCAGGTCAAGACTTCCACTGGAGCGACTGAGACACCAACCTGGCCTCAAAACCTTCAACCCACTAAACCTTAAGGCTACAGTTTGTCCTGCCTACAAGATGTGCTGTGGTAAAGGTGGTAAAGAAGTTGGGGGAGTAGCCAACCCAATGACTAATGCCTGATCCAGCTTGAGACCCATGCTACCAGGGGAATCCCACACCTGACACTGCCTAGAGGGCTGGCCTGAGACCTAGGATAGAACATGATTAGGAAAAAAAAAAAAAGAAGTCAATCGTCAATGATTCCTAATGAGAGTCTGCTATACTTGTAAACAGGAGCCTGATTGTCATCAGATAGGCTTCATCCAGTGGCTGATGGGAACAGATGAGATGATGAGACTCCTGGCCAAACATTAGGCAGAGCTTGGGGAATCCTGCAGAAGTAGGGGAGAAAGGATTGTAGGAACCAGAGGTATCAAGGACACCAGGAGAACATGACCCACAGAACCAACTAGGCAGGGCTCCCAGCAACTGAAGCAGCAACCATGGAGTCTGCATGGGTCTACACCAGGTGCTCTGCATACATACTGTGGTTGTTTAGCTTGGGGTGTCTGTGGAACCTCTAATAAAGGACTGGGGGCTGCCTCTGACTCTGGCTGCTTTTGGGATCCTGTTCCTTCCACTGGTCACCCCACTCAATCTTAATAAGACAGAAGTTGCCTAGTCTTTTTTTTTTTTTTTTTTGGTTTTTCGAGACAGGGTTTCTCTGTGTAGCCCTGGCTGTCCTGGAACTCACTCGGTAGACCAGGCTGGCCTCGAACTCAGAAATCCGCCTGCCTCTGCCTCCCAAGTGCTGGGATTAAAGGCGTGCGCCACCACCGCCCGGTGAAGTTGCCTAGTCTTATTGCAACTTGATAAGCTATGTTTGGTTGATATCCCTGGGAGGCCCGGCCTTTCCTGAAGGGAAATGAAGGAGAGGAAGGTAATGGGGTAAGGGAAAGGGACTGGGGGGAGAAGGAGGAAAGGAGAAACAGAGACAGAGATAGAGACAGAGAGACAGAGACACAGAGAGAGACAGAGACACACAGACAGAGACACAGAGAGAGAGAGAGAGAGAGAGAGAGAGAGAGAGAGAGAGAGAGAGAGAGAGAGAGAGAGAGAAAGAGAAAGGGAGGGCCGGGAAGGATTGAGAGAAAAAGGAATTCAGAGGCTGGCAATATGGTGCCATGGGGAAGGATGCTTGCTGCCAAACCTGACATGCGTGTTTTATCTATGGACTTACATGGTAGAAGGAGAGAACTGCCGCCTTAGAGTTGTCCTCTGACCTCCAGAGGCATACATACCTAAAATAAAAAACTAAAATATGGACCCAATGAATGACCTAAATGTAGATAAGAAAACTCTAATAGGACCAGCAAGATGGCTCAGAGGATAAAGGCACTTGTCATAGAAGCCTGGTGCCCTGAATTTAATCCCTGCAACCCATGTAAAGGATAGAAGAACAGAAATCTACTCCACACAAGTTGACGTGACCTCTACACATACAATATGGCATGTACACATATTCAGGAAAAATGTAAACTCCAGGAGATAGATACTTTAAACCTGGCTAAGGCCTAAGTGGGCCTTGAGCATGTGCAAATCCTGGTGTACCTCACCAGCTCCATAGGACACGTTTGGCTCCTCATCAAGCTCCAGCCCATATGCATGATGGGTAGATGGTCTTACATTTCCTCTCATGACTTCTCAATCTTCTCGATGACAGAACAATTTAGCAGTCATAAGATGAAGAGTAAGGCATTACTAACATTGGAAATTACTCTTAACTCTACAGGGCAGGTAACTGAGCCCATGCCCAAGGCTGCATCTTCTCGTCTGAATTGGAAATTGGAGCCCCACCTCTCTGAGGCCATCACGAGCAGTAAGTGAATTCATATAAGTGGACAACACGGGGGCTGCTGGGAGTCATCACAGACTATTTTGAGACAGGGTCTTACTGTATAATCTTAGCTGCTCTAACACTTGCCATGTAGATCAGGTTGGCCTCAAACTCAAGAGAGCTGCTCATCTCTGCCTCTCAATCCAAGCATTGGGATTGAAGGTGTATACTACCATGACTGTCTCATCATGAGACTCTTGAAGGACTCCTGATATTCAAAAATGATACTTGCCCCTTGCATCAAAAACAATAAAAACTAATGATACACTTAGGTGTGTGGATATGAAGAGCAAGGCTTGGGGGTCTTACACTTTACTCAGTGTCTGAAATGCAGAGACACAAGACTTTTTAAAGACCAACAGGGTCAATTTTTTTTTAAAGGATTATGACTTCATCAAGAAAAAAAGACTAGAAAAAATTATAAGTGCTATTGAAGCCAGGGCCTCACGAACATGCCATTACTAGAGTCGAACACAGAGCCTCATACATGCTAAGCACACAGAATCTCTAGAGTAAAGTCAAGAGCCTCACACATGTGCACACACAACCTCTAGAGATGGAAGCCAGGGCCTCACACATGTGCACACACAACCCCTAGAGATGAAAGCCAGGGCCTCACGAATGCTAAGCCAACACTATAGCCAGAAGCTAAGCCTCACACTATGCACACACTACCAGAGACTTAGAGCCTTATGTATGCTGCAAGTACACAACCACTAGGGATCCCCAGGGTTGAGAAAGAGCAGAGAGTGGAAAACAAAGTCAGAGGAGGAGCAGGTGTCCCTTCTGAGCAGCTGGAGTCAAGGGTCTTATGGGCCAGGTGTGTTGCTGCACACTTTTTTTTTTTAATGTGTAGCCCAGGCTGGCCTCAAACTCATGATCCTCCTGCCTGTGCCTCCTTCAGCAAATCCCACTGGCGTTCACCACTACAACCGGCGCTGCACACCTTTTAATCCCAGCACACAGGAGGCAGAGGCAGGTGGATCTCTGAGAGTCAGAGATACACAGCCCTATCTTAAAAATCATAACAAATCTAGTTATGAAAAAAAAAAGGATATCAAGTTGAAAGGGAGACAGATTACAGAGCCTAGAGGAGACACAGAGAGAGGTAGCAGGGGGTAAATATGATAAAAACACACAACAGACATATGTAAAGTTGTTAAATCAATATTTTATCTGTGCTACACCAGACGCAATCTAGAGAGTGGCCTCTAAGGCCACTTTCCCAAATTCTTACATGACTGGCTGGCTTTCTCTCTTGTAGCTCTTTGCCTTATACCTTTGCCCCTGGTGATTCTCCTCTTCCTCAGTTCCTAGCCCACACTAATCTAAAGGTCCCTCCTCAGTCTACCTGTCCAGCCATTGGCAATTCTTTATTGCCAATCAAATCCAGCAAGGGGCAGAGACCCTCAGCTCCATGTCTTAGCTGAATTGAATTGAGACAATTTTAGAACCAGTTCCTAACACTTACCCACCTACCTAGATTATACATATGAAACAAAATGTGCTCTTTATGTTTCTGAGTCATGCTTAGTTCACTTAACACTCCAAACTGTTTGGACTTTCAGGCAGCAACTGAGTGGCCGGAATCAATGGTGGAGCCAGGCTGCTGTCCCGAGGCTGAGCCTCAGGGCAGATCTAATGCTCTCCTTCACTGAGGGGCGTGTGGAGGGGTCGAAAAGCCAGCCCTTCTCAATCCTTCCCCTTCCCACGCTTTGACTAACCCCCCTTCTTATTTATAGCAACTGATTTTTCTTAACACAGGGACCTCTGAGCATGAAAGAAAATGCTCTCTTTTGGGTCTTTAGGGGATGGCCGGCTTTGGCCAGTATCTTGGTGCCTGGGCTCTCAGAGATGGAGTTTAGAACTTTCTATGAGAAAGGATATTTTGAGAGTTTCATAAGGTTTTTATCCATGACAGCTGTGGGGTTCAGAGCTCGCTCTCCAGCCTGTGTTTTGTATTTTCAATAGGAGCTGACATGGTCGATAAACTGTCAGTGTAACTAAATAATTGAGACAGTAGGAAAAAAAATACAGCACTCACCGCTGCAAAACCTATCTCCCAAAGAAGAGAGAACAATCCTTTTGTGGCTCCTCCCCAATCCCTTATAGGCTCTGGGAGGCCACGCCTATGACATCTCCCCCTCCCATTGGCTGGGTGGCTCAACCTACTCTTCCCTGTAGCAGCACTGATTTAAAAGCACGTGGCATAGCTCAATGCTGGCCCCATGCCCCAGGTTAACTGCCTTCAAGGCTTGCTCTTACAGGTGTGGCTCTAACCACTTGCTCACCAGAACAAGCCGCACACAGTGGTGACCTGCTTGGAGAAGTCGATTTACTCCAGATGCGCTGTCTCCCCTTGCAGCCATCTTGGGACACTCTCAAGGTGATCTTGCTCACTGGTCCTGTCTTTACACAAAATATAATTGTATTGAAAGGAGGGTTTGGCAGTCCTTCACAGGGCTGACGAGATGGATCAATGTGTGAGGCGCTTGCTGCCAACCCTGGTGACTTGAGTTCAATCCCTGAAACCCACCTGGTGGGAGAACACCAATTCCCAAATGCCTGACTTCCCCCCACATGAACACTGAGGCACATGGTGCCCCCAACCAAACTAATAAGTGTACGAGGACACAAAGTGTAATTATATGCAAATATAATTCACTTAATATACTTACTTTAATAAACTGTATAATACTGCTGCTTCTTCTGACTTTCTCATCTACCTCTTATATATAAGGTTCATTTGGGTGGGTGGGGATAGATGCACTAGTCATTTTGAGAAACACACCTTTGCTCCCAAGAAGTTCACAGAGTGATTGACTCTGTAAGGGTAAAAGAGAAAATATCTTATAAATTATGTGGTTTTCAGATCCTCTTACCTGCCATGGGTGAAAGGGAGATTAAGGTGGGTTAGAAATGGGGATGGTGGAATGAATAAAATAATTTTAAAGGTGAAATATAAAACATTTAAAAATACAGTGAAAGGAAGAAAGGAAGGAAAGAAGGAAGAAAAAGAAAGAAAAAGGGATGGATCTGAAATGAGTCTGAAATCCCAACCCTCCTGAGGCAGGGAGATCTTGAATTTTAGCCAGCCCACATTTGCTGATGAAAGATCCTGCCTCAAAATTTTATTTACCCCCAGAAAATCCTGCTTTAGAAGGCCAAAGCGCCACCATTTTGTAACTCTGTAATTCCTACCCTTTCTGACCCCTATTCCAGGAACTAGCTAACCACAAAGGTTATTCTGCATTCTATAGATAGTTGATGTTTGCCCAACCTATTGCAGAATGCAGTTAATCCATCTTGCGGAATGTAGTTAATCCATCTTGTGGAATGCAGTTACACCTGGTCCTCAGGGATGAATTGCCTCATGATCTATGTGTAACTTCCCTATCTAAATTCCCCCAACCCCTCCCCCTTCTGTGATTTTTTTGGTTTCAAATACTCTTTGCGCCAGATACAAGGATCGATCTCTGACCCTGCGCGGTTATGAATCGATCCCAGTATACTGGAATTCCAATAAAGACCTCATGTGATTGCAGCGAGACGGTCTTTGGCTGATTCTTTGGGTGTCGCTTTATCCCGAGACTTGAGTACGGGGGTCTCCCTATTTCGTGGGGGTCTCCCCATTTCGGAGATCTAACACTGCATGACAAGACCCTACCTCAAAATAATTAGGGGGCCAGAAAGCTCATTGGTAGTTCTGGCACAAGTTAGAGGCAGTCAGAATTCAGCAGGGTTGGGGGCGGGGTTCCAAAGGTCCTACTCCCAGTGGAGGAGCTTTTGAGGACTGATGGCTGCTGAGGGAGGGAGAACAGTCTCTCTGTTGGGAAATGCGACTGTTGGTCAGTTCCTTTGCACCCACATGTGCACACCTACATACGCATGGTCAGCACTAACTGGACTCGGAGTTATTCTACTCTGAGAAAACTGAAGCCAAGTCAAGCCAAATTAAAGCATAGACGCAGGTTAACTGAGGGGTATCCCAAGGAACAAGGCCAGGAAAGTTGCCATGGTGAGGAAGAGAGGGGAGAGGGAAGAGGAAGAGAGAGAGAGAGAGAGAGAGAGAGAGAGAGAGAGAGAGAGAGAGAGAGAGAGCCTATGCACTGCACCCAGGGAGAGAGGAAATGTAGAGAAAGGGAGGGCAGGACAGAGGAGGGGAGAAAGGGAGAGAGGGAGAGAGGGGGAGGATGAAGGAGATGGAGAGGAAGGAAGGGAGGGGGAGAGAAGAAGGAACCTCAAAATGTCTGGATTATATAGAGAAAAGCTTCTGGGGGAGGGGAAGCCCAGCTGCTGGGTTGGAAAGTTCAGAGCAGAGGGCGGGGTATGCCAGCCATGCCCTGTAGCAAGTACAGGCTGAGGGGTGCTGGGAGAACCTGGAGGCCAGGTCTACTTTGGTATGTTAAATATGTACCTCAGCGGTTTGTCCGGTTTGTCCGGAGTCTGAATCACAATAGCTATAATAATAACAATAGCTAAGAAGGACAGGAAGTCCTGAAGGAGCTGTTACCAACCTTTGTCCCCTTTGTCTGACTTTGTGAAGCTCAGAGTGAAGCCCAGCACTCTGCATTCCTTTTGTGGTGTGTTGTGTGTGTGTGTGTGTGTGTGTGTGTGTGTGTGTGTCACCACCCACATGCATGCACTTGGGAGCTAGAGAAAGATGTTGAGTTTTCTCTTATCTTTGTCCTTTATTACAGGACATCTCTCCAAAACCAAGGTTCTCTGTTTCTGCCAGGCTGTATGGCCAGTGTGCTCCTGTGAAGGGACTCTAGCCAGCCCCAGTGTGGCGAGCATGGCTCTGGCTGGCCTTGCCCTTCTTGCCCATCCTCCCCGAGCTCCCTGCAGGCAGCTGCCATATTGCCTGCAGCTTCCCGTCCAGCTGGTGGTGAGGAAGCCAGAGTCAGCCAGTGTGCCAGGTGCCCAGACCCAGCCGGAGGCCGAACCAGCCTCCCATCCAGCCAGTGGCAGGGAAGCTGGAAACCGGACCCAGCCAGCTTCCCAGCAGCTTGGGACCAGCAGGCGGAACCAGATAACTGAGATATCCCAACTTTAAGACCCCTGGGGAAACAGGATATCAGACAGCGAACCCTGAGCAGGAGCAGTGCAGAGCAGCCGCCCAACAGGCGGAACCAAATACCTGGGATATCCTGAGGTTAAGACCTCGGGGGACTCAGGCCACCTGTCAGCAATCTGTGAGCAAGACCCCCGCAGGACAGTGATTCAAGTATCCCAGTCACTGGGAAATAGCCTTACAACCCCACAGGAGGGTCAAGCACCAGCTAGTATCTACAGGACCAACTAACACCAGAGTTAACCAGATGGCAAAAGGCAAACGTAAGATCGCTACTAACAAAAATCAAGGCAATATGGCGGCATCCGAACCCAGTTCCCCAACAGCAATAAATATTGGATACCCCGAAACACCAGAAAAACAAGACTCAGATCTAAAATCACTGGTCAGGATGCTGATAGAGGAACACTTAGATAAATCTCTTAAAGTAATACATGAGAAAATAGATCAAAAGCTAGAAGCCATTGCAAGACAAACACAATTAAATCCCAGATATCTCAACACACCAGAAAAACAAGACTCAGATCTAAAATCACTGGTAAAGATGCAGATTGAGGATCACTTAGATAAATTTCTTAAAGTAATAGAGGAGGCCTGTGAGCTTAGGACTTGCACCGAGGCAGCCGGACCCACCCAGCTCCCCAGGACCCCGGACCAGCGATAGCAGCAGGCCTCCATATTGCAACCAGGACACAGCTGGAAAGGCGCAGGTAGGGACTCCTTCTGGGACTGGAGCAGGGAGCGCTGCTGAGCTCTCGCCCAGAGGCGGGCCCAGGCACCTAGGCTCTGCAGCACGTCCCTGTGAGCTTAGGACGTGCACTGAGGCAGCCGGACCCACCCAGCTCCCCAGGACCCCGGACCAGCGATAGCAGCAGGCCTCCATATTGCAACCAGGACACAGCTGGATAGGCGCAGGTAGGGTCTCTGTCTGGGACTGGAGCAGGGAGCGCTGCTGAGCTCCCGCCCAGAGGAGGGCACAGGCGCCTAGGCTCTGCAGCACGTCCCTGTGAGCTTAGGACTTGCACCGAGGCAGCCGGACCCACCCAGCTCCCCAGGACCCCGGACCAGCGATAGCAGCAGGCCTCCATATTGCAACCAGGACACAGCTGGAAAGGCGCAGGTAGGGACTCCTTCTGGGACTTGAGCAGGGAGCGCTGCTGAGCTCTCGCCCAGAGGCGGGCCCAGGCACCTAGGCTCTGCAGCACGTCCCTGCGAGCTTAGGACGTGCACTGAGGCAGCCGGACCCACCCAGCTCCCCAGGACCCCGGACCAGCGATAGCAGCAGGCCTCCATATTGCAACCAGGACACAGCTGGAAAGGCGCAGGTAGGGTCTCTGTCTGGGACTGGAGCAGGGAGCGCTGCTGAGCTCCCGCCCAGAGGAGGGCACAGGCGCCTAGGCTCTGCAGCACATCCCTGTGAGCTTAGGACTTGCACCGAGGCAGCCGGACCCACCCAGCTCCCCAGGACCCCGGACCAGTGATAGCAGCAGGCCTCCATATTGCAACCAGGACACAGCTGGAAAGGCGCAGGTAGGGACTCCTTCTGGGACTGGAGCAGGGAGCGCTGCTGAGCTCTCGCCCAGAGGCGGGCCCAGGCACCTAGGCTCTGCAGCACGTCCCTGCGAGCTTAGGACGTGCACTGAGGCAGCCGGACCCACCCAGCTCCCCAGGACCCCGGACCAGCGATAGCAGCAGGTCTCCATATTGCAACCAGGACACAGCTGGAAAGGCACAGGTAGGGTCTCCATCTGGGACTGGAGCAGGGAGCGCTGCTGAGCTCCCGCCCAGAGGAGGGCACAGGCGCCTAGGCTCTGCAGCACGTCCCTGTGAGCTTAGGACTTGCACCGAGGCAGCCGGACCCACCCAGCTCCCCAGGACCCCGGACCAGCGATAGCAGCAGGCCTCCATATTGCAACCAGGACACAGCTGGAAAGGCGCAGGTAGGGACTCCTTCTGGGACTTGAGCAGGGAGCGCTGCTGAGCTCTCGCCCAGAGGCGGGCCCAGGCACCTAGGCTCTGCAGCACGTCCCTGCGAGCTTAGGACGTGCACTGAGGCAGCCGGACCCACCCAGCTCCCCAGGACCCCAGACCAGCGATAGCAGCAGGCCTCCATATTGCAACCAGGACACAGCTGGAAAGGCGCAGGTAGGGTCTCTGTCTGGGACTGGAGCAGGGAGCGCTGCTGAGCTCCCGCCCAGAGGAGGGCACAGGCGCCTAGGCTCTGCAGCACGTCCCTGTGAGCTTAGGACTTGCACCGAGGCAGCTGGACCCACCCAGCTCCCCAGGACCCCGGACCAGTGATAGCAGCAGGCCTCCATATTGCAACCAGGACACAGCTGGAAAGGCGCAGGTAGGGACTCCTTCTGGGACTGGAGCAGGGAGCGCTGCTGAGCTCTCGCCCAGAGGCGGGCCCAGGCACCTAGGCTCTGCAGCACGTCCCTGCGAGCTTAGGACGTGCACTGAGGCAGCCGGACCCACCCAGCTCCCCAGGACCCCGGACCAGCGATAGCAGCAGGTCTCCATATTGCAACCAGGACACAGCTGGAAAGGCGCAGGTAGGGTCTCCGTCTGGGACTGGAGCAGGGAGCGCTGCTGAGCTCCCGCCCAGAGGAGGGCACAGGCGCCTAGGCTCTGCAGCACGTCCCTGTGAGCTTAGGACTTGCACCGAGGCAGCCGGACCCACCCAGCTCCCCAGGACCCCGGACCAGCGATAGCGGCAGGCCTCCATATTGCAACCAGGACACAGCTGGAAAGACACAGGTAGATAGATTCCATCAGGGGCTACCACGTGAGGGGATCTGCTAGGCTCTCCCTACTAGGCAGGCCCAGCAGCTCCTACCGAGGCTCTGCTGCACTCCCCCACACTTGCCAGAGTCCTCAGGCCGGGCACAAAGTCAGCCGGTGGCAGCCAGCTCGTGATCCCGTTGAGCAGCAATCACGCATAACCACCAGTAGAGAAACAACAGGTAAGCCCAGCCTTGCAGGAGATTCAAACACCAGCCAGTGACAACAAGGTCAACTAACACCAGAAATAACCAGATGGCAAAAGGTAAACGAAGGAATGTCACTAACAGAAATCAAGGCAACATGACAGCATCTGAACCCAGTTCGCCAACAACAGGAAGCCCTGGATACCCCAAAACACCAGAAAAACAAGACTTGGATATAAAATCACTGGTCAGGATGCTGGTAGCTGAACACATAGAAAAATCTCGTAAAGAAATAGAGGAGAAAATGGATCAAAAGTTAGAAGCCTTTACAAGGCAAATACAAAAATCACTTCAAGAAATGCAGGAGAAGATGGATCAAAAAGAAGAAGACAATAAGGAAGAAAGACAAAAATCACTTAAAGAAATACAGAAGAACGTGGGCCAACAAGTAGAAGCTATGAAAGAGGAAACACAAAAATCTATTAAAGAAATACATGAAAACACAATCAAGCAAGCGAAAGATCTGAGCACATCCATCCAGGTACTAAAAACAGAAGTAGAAACAACTAAGAAATCGCAGAGGGAGACAACATTGGAGATAGAAAACCTTGGGAAGAAATCAGGGGCCATAGATGCAAATATCAACAATAGAATACAAGAGATAGAAGACAGAATATCAGAAGCCGAAGATACCATAGGAACCATTGATTCAACAGTCAAAGAAAATACTAAATGCAAAAAGGCTGTAACCCAAAACATCCAGGAAATCCAGGACGCAATGAGAAGACCAAACCTAAGGATCATAGGTATAGACGAGAATGAAGACGTACAAGTTAAAGGGCCAGCAAATATCTTCTACAAAATTATGGAAGAAAACTTCCCCAACCTAAAGAGAGAGATGCCCATGAATATACAAGAAGCCTATAGAACCCCAAACAGACTGGACCAGAACAGAAACACATCCCGTCACATAATAATCAAAACTCCAAATGTACTAAACAAAGAAAGAATATTAAAGGCAGCAAGAGAAAAAGGCCAAGTAACTTATAAAGGAAGACCTATCAGAATAACACCAGACTTCTCACCTGAGACCATGAAAGCTAGAAGATCCTGGGCAGATATAATGCAAACTCTAAGAGAACACAAACTCCAGGCAAAACTACTTTACCCAGCAAAGCTCTCAATCGCCATAGATGGAGACATCAAGGTATTCCATGACAAAACCAAATTTGCACGATATCTTTCCACAAATCCAGCCCTACAAAGGATAATAGGGGGAAAACACCAAGACAAGGACGGAAACTACACCCGGGAAGAAACAAGATAGAAACCTCCTCTCATCAAACCTAAAAGAAGGTAACCTCTCGAATATTAAAAAAATAAATAAAATAAATAAATATAATTTCAAAAATGTCTGGAGGAAATAATTACTATTCCTTAATATCTCTTAACATCAATGGACTCAATTCCCCAATAAAAAGACATAGATTAACAGACTGGATACGGAAACAGGACCCTACATTTTGCTGCATACAGGAAACCCATCTCAGTGTTAAAGACAAACACTGCCTTAGAGTAAAAGGCTGGAAGACAATTTTACAAGCAAATGGTCTCAGGAAACAAGCTGGAGTAGCCATTCTAATATCAGATAAAATTGACTTCCAACCTAAAATCATCAAAAGAGACTCAGAAGGTCACTTCTTGCTGGCCAAAGGGAAAATCCACCAAGAAGAGCTCTCAATACTGAACATCTATGCTCCAAATGCAAGGGCACCCTCATTCGTAAAAGAAACCTTACTAAAGCTTAAAGCACACATTACACCTAACACAATAATTGTGGGTGACTTCAACACTCCACTCTCCTCAATGGACAGATCAGGAAAGCAGAAACTAAACAGGGACACAGTGAAACTAATTGAAACTCTGGACCAACTGGATTTAACAGATATATATAGAACATTTCATCCTAAAGCTAAAGAATATACCTTTTTCTCAGCTCCACATGGTACCTTCTCCAAAATAGACCATATAATTGGTCACAAGACAGATGTCAACAAATACAAGAAGATCGAGCTAATCCCATGCCTCCTATCAGATCACCAGGGAGTAAGAGTGGTCTTCAATAACAACAAAAACAACAGAAAGCCCACATACACATGGAAATTGAACAATACTCTACTCAATGACACCTCGGTCAAGGAAGAAATAAAAAAAGAAATCAAAGACTTTTTAGAATTCAATGAAAATGAAGGTACAACCTACCCAAATCTATGGGACACAATGAAAGCAGTGCTAAGAGGAAAACTCATAGCTCTAAGTGCATCCAAAAAGAAACTGGAGAGAGCATACACTAGCAACTTAATGGCACACCTTAAGGCCCTGGAAGAAAAACAAGTTAATTCACCCAGGAGGAGTAGAAGACAAGAAATCATCAAACTCAGGGCTGAAATCAATCAAATAGAAACAAAGAGAACCATACAAAGAATCAACAAGACCAGGAGCTGGTTCTTTGAGAAAATCAACAAGATAGATAAACCCTTAGCCAGACTAACCAAAGGACACAGAGACAGTATACAAATTAACAAAATTAGAAATGAAAAGGGAGACATAACAACAGAAACTGAGGAAATTCAAAAGATCATCAGATCCTACTACAAAGGTCTATACTCAAAACAACTGGAGAATCTGGAGGAAATGGACAATTTCCTAGACAGATATCAAATACCAAAACTAAATCAGCATCAAGTAGATCAGCTAAATAGTCCCATAACCCCTAAAGAAATAGAAGGGGTTATAGAAAGCCTCCCAACCAAAAAAAGTACGGGACCAGATGGTTTTAGTGCAGAATTCTACCAGACCTTCAAAGAAGACTTAACACCAATACTTTTCAAACTATTCCACAAAATAGAGACAGAAGGGACACTGCCCAACTCATTCTTCGAAGCCACAATTACGCTAATACCTAAACCACAAAAAGATCCAACAAAGAAAGATAACTACAGGCCAATTTCTCTTATGAATATAGATGCAAAAATACTAAATAAAATTCTTGCTAACCGAATCCAAGAGCACATCAAAACGATCATCCACCATGATCAAGTAGGCTTCATCCCAGGGATGCAGGGATGGTTCAATATACGGAAATCCATCAATGTAATCCACTACATAAACAAACTGAAAGAAAAAAACCACATGGTCATCTCATTAGATGCTGAAAAAGCATTCGACAAAATTCAGCATCCTTTCATGCTAAAAGTCTTGGAAAGAGCAGGAATTCAAGGCCCATACCTAAACATAGTAAAAGCAATCTACAGCAAACCAGTAGCCAACATCAAAATAAATGGAGAGAAACTTAAAGCATTCCCACTAAAATCAGGGACTAGACAAGGCTGCCCTCTATCTCCATATCTTTTCAATATAGTACTTGAAGTTCTAGCAAGAGCAATTAGACAACATAAGGAAGTCAAAGGGATACAAATTGGAAAGGAAGAAGTGAAACTATCATTATTTGCAGATGATATGATAGTTTACCTAAGCGACCCAAAAAACTCCACCAGAGAACTTCTACAGCTGATAAACAGCTTCAGCAAAGTGGCAGGTTATAAAATTAACTCAAGCAAGTCAGTGGCCTTCCTGTACTCAAAGGACAAGCAGGCTGAGAAAGAAATTAGGGAAATAACACCCTTCACAATAGCCACAAACAACATAAAGTACCTTGGCATAACTCTAACCAAACAAGCGAAAGATCTGTACAACAAGAACTTCAAGTCCTTGAAGAAAGAAATTGAAGAAGACCTCAGAAGATGGAAAAATATCTCTTGCTCCTGGATTGGCAGAATCAATATAGTAAAAATGGCCATCTTGCCAAAAGCAATATACAGATTCAATGCGATCCCCATCAAAATCCCAACTCAATTCTTCATAGATCTAGAAAGAGCAATTCTCAAATTCATCTGGAGCAACAAAAAACCCAGGATAGCAAAAACTATTCTCAACAATAAAAGGACTTCTGGGGGAATCAATATCCCTGACCTCAAGCAGTACTACAGAGCAATTGTGTTAAAAACTGCATGGTATTGGTATAGCAACAGGCAAGCAGATCAATGGAACAGGATTGAAGACCCAGAAATTAACCCACAGACTTATGGTCACTTGATCTTTGATAAAGGAGCCACAACCATCCGGTGGAATAAAGATAGCCTTTTCAACAAATGGTGCTGGTTCAACTGGAGGTCAACATGCAGAAGAATGCGAATTGACCCACTCTTATCTCTTTGCACTAAGATCAACTCCAAGTGGATCAAGGACCTCCACATAAAACCAGACACACTGAAACTACTAGAAAAGAAACTTGGGAAGACCCTGGAGGACTTGGGCACAGGGGAAAAGTTCCTGAACAGAACACCAACAGCTTATGCTCTAAGATCAAGAATCGACAAATGGGACCTCATAAAATTACAAAGTTTCTGCAAAGCAAAGGACACTGTCAGAAGGACAAAACGGCAACCAACAAAGTGGGAAAAGATCTTCACCAACTCCACATCCGACAGAGGGCTAATATCCAATATATACAAAGAACTCAAGAAGTTAGACCGCAAAGAACCAAATAACCCTATTAAAAAATGGGGCACAGAGCTAAACAAAGAATTTTCACCAGAAGAAATTCGGATGGCCGAGAAACACCTTAAAAGATGTTCAACATCATTAGTCATCAGGGAAATGCAAATCAAAACAACCCTGAGATTCCACCTCACACCAGTCAGAATGGCTAAGATTAAAAACTCAAGAGACAACAAGTGCTGGCGAGGATGTGGAGAAAGAGGAACACTCCTCCACTGTTGGTGGGATTGCAAAATGGTAAAACCACTCTGGAAATCAGTTTGGCGGTTCCTCAGAAAATTGGGCATGTCACTTCCAGAGGACCCTGCCATACCACTCCTGGGCATATACCCAGAGGATTCCCCTGCATGCAATAAGGACACATGCTCCACTATGTTTATAGCAGCCTTGTTTATAATAGCCAGAAATTGGAAGGAGCCCAAATATCCCTCAAAGGAGGAATGGATACAGAAAATGTGGTATATTTATACAATGGAATACTACTCAGCAATTAAAAATAATGAATTCATGCAATTTGTAGGTAAATGGTTAGACCTGGAAAATATCATCCTGAGTGAATTAACCCAATCACAAAAGAATGCACATGAAATGCAATCACTGATAAGTGGATATTAATGAGCCCAGAAGCACTAAATACTCAAGACACAAATAGCAAGTCAAATGATTCCCAAGAAGAAGAAAGGAGAGGACCCTGGGCCTGTAAAGATTGCATCCAGTTTAGTAAAGAAACCGAGGGGGGAGGGGGAATGATTGGGGAACAGTTGGGGGGGAGAGGAACTATGGGAACTATGGTGGGTGGGAACTGGGAAAGGGGAAAGCCTTTTGAATGTAAACACAGAACATAGAAAATAAAAATTAAAAAAAAAATTAAAAAAAAAAAGTAATAGAGGAGAAAATAGATCAAAAACTAGAAGCCCATACAAGGCAGACACAAAAATCACTTAAAGAAATCCAGGAGAATATAGAGCAAAAAGTGAATCCCAATAAGGGGGAGAAACAAAAATCACCCAAAGAAATACAAGAGAACATGGGTCAACGAGTAGAAGTCATAAAGGAGGAAACACAAAAATCCCTTAAAGAATTACAGGAAAACACAAACAAGCAACTGAAAGATCTGAGCAAAACCATACAAAATCTAAAAACAGAAGTAGAAACAACTAAGCAATCGCAAAGGGAGACAATGTTGGAGATAGAAAACCTTGGGAAGAAATCAGGAGTCATAGATGCAAATATCAACAATAGAATACAAGAGATAGAAGACAGAATCTCAGATGCTGAAGATACCATAGGAACCATGGATTCAACAATTAAAGAAAATGCAAAATGCAAAAAGCTGGTAACCCAAAACATTCAGGAAATCCAGGACACAATTAGAAGACCAAACCTAAGGATTATAGGGATAGATGAGAATGAAGATCTACAACTTAAAGGGCCAGCAAATATCTTCTACAAAATTATGGAAGAAAATTTCCCCAACCTAAAGAGAGAGATGCCCATGAATATACAAGAAGCCTATAGAACCCCAAATAGACTGGACCAGAACAGAAATACTTCCCGTCACATAATAATCAAAACCCCAAATGTACTAAACAAAGAAAGAATATTAAAGGCAGTAAGAGAAAAAGGACAAGTAACATATAAAGGAAGACCTATCAGAATTACACCAGACTTCTCACCTGAGACCATGAAAGCTAGAAGATCCTGGGCAGACCTCATGCAGACCCTAAGAGAACACAAACTTCAGCCAAGACTACTATACCCAGCAAAACTCTCAATTGCCATAGATGGGGAAACCAAGATATTCCACGACAAAAACAAATTTGCAAGATACTTATCTACAAACCCAGCCCTACAAAGGATAATAGGGGAAAAATACCAACACAAGGGGGGAAACAACACCCCAGAAGAAACAAGATAGAAACCCCATCTCATCCAACCCAAAAGAAGAGAACCACTCAAATACAAATAATAATAACAATTCCCAAAATGTCAGGAAGTAATAATTACTATTCCTTAATATCTCTTAATATCAATGGACTCAATTCCCCAATCAAAAGACACAGACTAACAGACTGGATACGGAAACAGGACCCTACATTTTGCTGCATACAGGAAACACATCTCAGTGTCAAAGACAAACACCACCTTAGAGTAAAAGGCTGGAAGACAGTTCTACAAGCAAATGGTCCCAGGAAACAAGCTGGAGTAGCCATTCTAATATCAGATAAAATCGACTTTCAACCTAAAGTCATCAAAAGAGACACAGAAGGTCACTTCCTGCTTGTCAAAGGGAAAATCCACCAAGAAGAATTCTCAATACTGAACATCTATGCACCAAATGCAAGGGCACCCTCATTCGTAAAAGAAACTTTACTAAAGCTTAAAGCACACATCGCACCTAACACAATGATTGTAGGTGACTTCAACACTCCACTCTCCTCAATGGACCGATCAGGAAAGCAGAAACTAAACAGGGACACAGTGAAACTAATTGAAGCTTTGGACCAATTGGATTTAACAGATATATATAGAACATTCCATCCTAAAACAAAAGAGTATACCTTTTTCTCAGCACCGCACGGTACCTTCTCAAAAATTGATCATATAATTGGTCACAAGACAGACCTCAACAAATACAAGAAGACCGAACTAATCCCATGTCTCCTATCGGATCACTATGGAGTAAAAGTGGTCTTCAATAGCAAGAAGAACTACAGAAAGCCCACATACACATGGAAACTGAACAATACTCTACTCAATGACACCCTGGTCAAGGAAGAAATAAAGAAAGAAATCAAAGACTTTTTAGACTTCAATGAAAATGAAGGTACGACCTACCCAAATCTCTGGGATACAATGAAAGCAGTGATAAGAGGAAAACTCATAGCCCTGAGTGCCTCCAAAAAGAAACTGGAAAGAGCATACACTAGCAACTTAACAGCACACCTGAAGGCGCTGGAACAAAAAGAAGCTAACTCACCCAGGAGGAGTAGAAGAGAGGAAATCATCAAACTAAGGGCTGAAATCAATCAAGCAGAAACAAAGAGAACCATACAAAGAATCAACAAAACCAGGAGCTGGTTCTTCGAGAAAATCAACAAGATAGATAAACCCCTAGCCAGACTTACCAAAGGACACAGAGACAGTATCCAAATTAACAAAATTAGGAATGAAAAGGGGGATATAACAACAGAAACTGAGGAAATTAAAAAATCTTCAGATCCTACTACAAAAGCCTGTAATCAACACAACTGGACAATCCGAAGGAAATGGACAATTTTCTAGACAAATACCAAATATCAAAATTAAATCAGGACCAAATAGATCATCTAAACAGTCCCATAATCCCCAAAGAAATAGAAGGTGTCATAGAAATTCTTCCAACCAAAAAAAGCACAGGACCAGATGGTTTTAGTGCAGAATTCTATCAGACCTTCAAAGAAGACCTAATACCAATACTCTTCAAACTATTCCACAAAATACAAACAGAAGGAACACTACCCAACCCATTCTACGAAGTCACAATTATGCTGATACCAAAACCACACAAAGATCCAACTAAGAAAGAGAACTTCAGACCAGTTTTCCTTACGAACATTGATGCAAAAATACTCAATAAAATTCTTGCCAACTGAATCCAAGAACACATCAAAATGATCATTCACCATGATCAAGTTGGCTTTATCCCAGGGATACAGGGATGGTTCAATATATGGAAATCCATCAATGTAATCCAATACATAAACAAACTCAAAGAAAAAAACCACATGGTCTTTTCATTGGATGCTGAAAAATCATTTGACAAAATTCAGCATCCTTTCATGCTAAAAGTCTTGGAGAGAGCAGGAATTCAAGGCCCATACCTAAGCAAAGTAAAAGCAATTTACAGCAGACCAGTAGCCAACATCAAAGTAAATGGAGAGAAACTTGAAGCAATCCCACTAAAATCAGGGACTAGACAAGGTTGCCCCCTCTCACCATACCTTTTGTATATAGTACTTGAGGTACTAGCTAGAGCAATTTGACAACGTAAGGAAGTCAAAGGGATAAAAATTGGAAAGGAAGAAATCAAACTATCACTATTCGCAGATGATATGATAGTATACTCGAGCGACCCAAAAACTCCACCAGAGAACTCCTACAACTGATAAACAACTTCAGCAAAGTGGCTGGTTATAAAATCAACTCAAGCAAATCAGTAGCCCTCCTATTCTCAAAGTATAAGCAGGCTGAGAAAGAAATTCGGTTACTGACACCCTTCACATTAGCCACAAACAATATAAAGTATCTTGGTGTGACTCTAACCAAAGAAGTGAAAGAATTGTATGTCAAGAACTTCAGGTCTTTGAAGAAAGAAATGGAAGAAGACATCAGAAAATGGAAAAATCTTCAATGCTTGTGGGTTGGCAGGATTTATATAGTTAAAATGGCAATCTTGCCAAAAGCAATATACAGATTCAATGTAATTCCCATCAAAATCCCAACTCAGTTCTTCATAGAGTTAGAAAGAGCAATTCTCAAATTCATCTGGAATAACAAAAAACCCAGAATAGCTAAAACTATTATCAACAGTAAAAGAACTGGGGGAATCAGTATCCCAGACCTCAAGCAATACTATAGAGCAGTAGTGTTAAAAACTGCATGGTATTGGTACAGTGACAGGGAGGTGGATCAATGGAATAGGATTGAAGACCCAGAATTGAACCCACACACCTATGGCCAATTGATCTTTAACAAAGGAGTTGAAAACATCCAGTAGAAAAAAGATAGCCTTTTCAACAAATGGTGCTGGCTCAACTGGAGGTCAACATGCAGAAGAATGAGAATTGATCTGCCACGGACCGACTCAGTCGGAACACACTCCCGTGGGGAAATCAGGGTCTTTGGTATGCAGGAAGGTACAGGTCCGGCGAATGACAGACAGACACACACAAGATCTGAATGCGTCTGAATGCACTTTACTGCTCTGAGGCAGGTATTTTTAAATGTTTACAAAGAATAGTTACCATGAGTATCTGGCACAAGGAAATACAAAATTAGTCAGGTATGAACGTCAGAGATTACACACAAGGTCATTGCGCCCCTCTGTGGTCAATGATGAATTAGTGATTCAAGAGTCAGAGATTACACACAAGGTCATCGCGTCCCTCTGTAGTCAATGATAAATTAGTAATTGGAATTAGTAATTAGTTCTTGGAAACACTATGTATGCTATCTTCCTCAGGCTTATTTTGAAACTTTACTAACTGATGGTTTCCATGTCAGAGTGCCAAAGTCAGCTAACCATACAAAATAGTATAAATTGTTGGGAGGTTAATTCTTTAATGTATCTAGGTAATAACTGTACAGCTAATTAAAAGCAAAGCAATGGATCTCTAGAAGGAAAATCATGGCCAGTACTGTAGTTCAAAGAATGAACTCTGAATGAACTGTCACGCCTGGAATGCTCGCACCTCTGGCTGGCAGAGACATCTCGTAAGTAAAAGAACAGGTCAGATAAAGGTTTACACAGCTTGCCATGAGAAATTTCAGCTCAGCTCTATCTGCAGCCAAGGAGGCCCACAGCGGCATTCATCTTGGACAGCCCTGCCAAACAAGGCGTTCCCCAGTAAATATCACACAGCCTCTGCCTGGATTGCAGCTTGGCTGCGTGAAATTACGGGGTCCAAGAAATGCGCAGTGATATCGATCCACTCTTATCTCCTTGTACTAAGCTCAAATCCAAGTGGATCAAGGACCTCCACATAAAACCAGACACACTGAAACTAATAGAAAAGAAACTGGGGAAGACCCTGGAGGACATTGACTCAGGGTGAAAGTTCCTGAACAGAACACCAATAGTTTATGCTCTAAGATCAAAAATAGACAAATGGGACCTCATAAAATTACAAAGTTTCTGTAAGGCAAAAGACACTGTCAATAGGACAAATCGGCAACCAGCAAATTGGGAAATGATCTTCACCAACTCTACATCTGACAGAGGGCTAATATCCAATGTATACAAAGAACTTAAGAAGTTAGACCCCAGAAAACCAAATAACCCTATCAAAAAATGGGGTACAGAGGTAAACATAGAAGTTTCACCTGAAGAACTTCAGATGGCTGAGAAGCACCTTAAGAGATGTTCAACATCATTAGTCATTAGGGAAATGCAAATCAAAACAACCCTGAGTTTCCACCTCACACCAGTCAGAATGGCTAAGATTAAAAATGCAGGAAAATGCAGGTGTTGGGGGAGGATCTGGAGAAAGAGGAACACTTCTCCACTGCTGGTGGGATTGCAAGCTGGTACAACCACTCTGAAAATCAGTCTGGCGGTTCCTCAGAAAACTGGACGTGATACTTTCGGTGGAACCAGCCATACCACTCCTGGGCATATACCCAGAATATTCCCCAGCATGCAATAAGGATACATGCTCCACTATGTTCATAGCAGCCTTATTTATAATGGCCAGAAGCTGGAAAGAACCCAGATGTCCCTCAACAGAGGAATGGATACAAAAAATGTGGTATATATACACAATGGAGTACTATTCAGCCATTAGAAACAATGAATTCATGACATTCTTAGAGAAATGGATGGAGCTGGAGAACATCATACTAAATGAGGTAACCCAGTTTCAAAAGAATACCCATGGTATGCACTCACTGATAAGTGGATATTAGCCGAGAATCTTGGAACACCAATGATACAATCCATATACCAAATGATGTCCGAGAAGAAGGAAGGAGTGGACCCTGGATCTGAAAATGCTCAAAGCATCATTGTAGGGGAATACCAGAACAGGGAAGTGGGAAGTGGAGGATGGGGGAACAGGGGGAGGGAAAAGGCCATATGGGACCTTTGGGGGGGTGAGAACCAGGAAAAGGGAAATGAAATGTAAATAAAGAATATATCCAATAAAAAAAAGAGCAATTCTCAAATTCATCTGGAATAACAAAAATCCCAGGATAGCAAAAACTATTCTCGGCAACATAAGATCTTCTGGGGGAATCACCATCCCTGACCTCAAGGTCTTCTACAGGGCAGTAGTGATAAAAACTGTTTTGTATTCATATACAGACAGGCAGGAAGATCAATGGGATAGAATTGAAGACCCAGAAATGAACCCACACACATATGGTCACTTGATATTTGACAAAAGAGCTAAAAACATCCAGTGGAAAAAAGATAGCATTTTTAACAAATGGTGCTGGATATACTGGAGATCTGCATGCAGAAAAGTGCAAATCGACTCATTCTTATCTCTTTGTACAAACCTCAAGTCCAAGTGGATTAAGGATCTACACATAAAACCAGATACACTGAAGCTTATAGAGGAGAAAGTGGGGACAAATCTTGAACACATGGGCACAGGGGGAAAGTTCCTGAACAGAACACCAATAGTTTATGCTCCAAGAACAAGAATCGACAAATGGGACCTCATAAAACAGCAAAGCTTTTGTAAAGCAAAGGACACAGTCAATAGGACAAAATGGCAACCAACAAATAGAGAAAAGATCTTTACCAACCCTACATCTGATATAGGGCTAATATCCAATGTATACAAAGAACTCAAGAAGTTAGTCTCTAGAGAGTCAAATAACCCTATTAAAAATGGGATATAGAGCTAAACAGAGAATTCTCAACTGAGGAAACTCAAATGGCTCTAAAGTATCTAAAGAAATGTTCAGCATCCTTAGTTATCAGGGAAATGCAAATCAAAACAACACTGCGATTCCACCTTATACCAGTCAGAATGGCTAAGATGAAAAACTCAGGGGACAGCAGTTACTGGGGAGGATGTAGGGAAAAAGGAACACTTCTCCATTGTTGGTGGAATTGCAAGCTCGTAAAACCACTCTGGAAATCAGTTTGGCAATTCCTCAGAAAATTAGACATAGTACTACCTGAGGACCCAACTATACCACTCCTGGGCATATACCCAGAAGATGTTCCTACATGGAATATGCTCCACTATGTTCATAGCTGCCTTATTTATAATAGCCAGAAGATGGAAAGAACCCAGATGTCCCTCAACAGAGGAATGGATACAGAAACTATGATATATATATATATATATATATATATATATATATATATATACACACAATGGAGTACTATTCAGCTATTAAAAACAAAGAATTCATGAAATTCTTAGGCAAATGGATGGAACTAGAAAGTGTCATCCTGAGCGAGGCAACCCAATCACAAAAGAACACACATGGTATGCACTCACTAATAAGTGGATGCTAGCCCCAAAGCTCAAAGTAAACAAGTTACAATTCACCAAGCTCAAGAAGAAGGAGGACTTAAGTGAGGGTGCTGCGGTTCCTCTAAGAAAAGGAACAAAATAGCCACAGGAGCAATAAGGGAGACAATGTGTGGAGCAGAGACTGAAGTAAAGGCCACCCAGAGACTGTTCTACCTGGGGATTCATCCTATAAACAGTCAACAAACCCTGACACTACTATGGACGACAAAAAGTGTATACCAAAAGGAGCATGCCATGGTTGTCTCTGGAGGGGCCCTGCCAGAACCTTACAAATACAGAGGCAGATGCTAGCAGCCAACTATTGTACTGAGCATGGGGTCCCCAATGGAGGAGCTGGAGGGTGAGCCGGAGAACCTGAAGGGGTTTACAGCCCCATGGGAAGAACAATGATTTCGGCCACCCAGACACCCCAAGACTCCCAGGGACTGAACCACCAACCAAGGGGCAAACATGGTTCCAGCCAAAAATGTGGCAGAGGAAGAAGGCCTTGTTGGATATCAGTGGGAGGAAAGGTCCTTGGTCAGGTAAAGGCTCAACTGAGGCCCCAACAAAGGGAAACCGAGGCGGGAGGAAGGAGAGTGTTGGGTGGAAGGGTATATACATGGAGGCAGGGGAAGGAGGAAGGGGAGGGGCTGGGGGTCTTAGGGGAGGAGGGATATCGGGAAAGGGTTCACCAGTGGCAATGTAAATGAAGACGATATTCAATAAAAAATAATAAATTAAAAAATGGATTGCCAAAACTATCCAAAGGAAGGCTTAACATCATTATGATGTCCAAGAATTTTTAACTCTAAGAGAAAAACACACCACATGGTAGATTCACAGACAATAGAAATCATCCGGAAAGTATGAAAATCTTAACCTAGCACATCTACAATCTAAAGGAAACAGACTTACCCATAAGAAGCAGGAAAGTACATGAAGGAGCGTCATTTTAACAAATGATACTAGAACAACACACAGTCGACGTGCAAATAAATAGAAGTGGCTTCTGGGGAATGATCCCTGAGGTTGTCTTCTGGTCTCCACATACACCTGTGCACACACACACACACACACACACACACACATGCATTCACACTCCTGGAAAGAGGCTAAACATTATCCATCCTTAATATGAGAATAAAAACGCTGAGATGCTCATGTGCCTGAGGAGCTGAGCGGGGACAGTAGGTGTGGCTCAGACGGAAGAAGGCGTGCCCAGCAAGCAGGCAGCTCCGGCTCTGTTCTAGCATCACATGCACATGAATGAATGAATGAATGAATGAATGAAGAGCCTACTCCTGGGTGGCCTTAGGAGTCAGATGTGAGTACGCAATGGAAAGAGAGAACCAGCTCTTATAAGCAGGCTCTGGAGCCACAGATGCTCCTAGGCACGTGTACACCCCTATGTGTATATGACACAGAAATAAGATAAATGTAATAAAATAGTAAAAGTACACATACACATTCAGTTTATAACACTTTCAATCCCCACTTGGTTTACTGAGATGCAACTTCAGCATATGTTGGGAAATCCATCTGGGAAGTTCCCTACTGGGCCCTTAGAAACAACTGAATGAAGTCATCAATCTGCTGTATCAACAAGTGCAAAGGGAGACATTGCCCAACAGCTAGACTCTTTACAGGGAAACTAAAAAGTCGAGACACAGAAACTATGGGCACAATTCCAGAGAGCTAGGTAGGGAGTGTGGATGGTAGGCATTTCTCCGTCAGACAGCCTGAGGCAGGATCGGGGGATACTGAATTGTGGTGATGTGGGGGGAGGGGGGTTGGGGAGGAAGGACGCTCTGCTTTAGAGACCTGGTGTCCTGTTTCGACTGATGAAGTAGTCAGAAGTCAGACCCCACTAGCAAGGACCCAAAGGTCCACTGACACCGTATGTGTTCTTCAAAGAACATCTTGTCTAAGCGGATGAATGAACTGTGATTAGGTCTTCCTGAAGACGTCCCCACCCAGTACAACAAAATACATAAGAAATTAGGCTGTGTTTATTTCTGGCTAAAACAGAGGTTCTCAGTCTCTGCTTGTGACCCCTTAAGGATTGAGAGACCCTTTCACTGGGGTCGCATATCAGATCTCCTGCAAATCAGATATTCATATCATGATTCATAATAGTAGTAAAATTACAGCTATTAAGTAGTATCAAAAAATATTATGGTTGGGGGTTACCACAACAGGAGGAACTCTATTAAGGGGACCCAGCATTAGGAAGGTTGAGAACCACTGAACTAAAATAACATATAGCCGTGATTCTTCAGCACGCTTTTTTCCTGTCCTAGAACATACCCCTCATAAAGTGTAGTGGCTATTCCTGGTTGTCAACTTGACTATATCTAGAATTGGAAGGCTCACCTATGATCCTAATCTGGAGGCTCAGAGATATGTTTCTGACCTGGACTTAGCAAGGAGATCTTGAAGCATAGTGGCTATGGATTCCAGTTCAAGATCATCTGGGATTAAAGGCATGGAGACACACACCTTTAATCCAGATTATGGCTATGGATTCCAGTTCAAGATCATCGGGGATTAAAGGCATGGAGACACACACCTTTAATCTGGGCTACACCTTCTACTGGAGACATATATAAGGACATTGAAAGAAGGAAGACTGTTTCTCCCTTGCCGGCTTGCTTCGTGGGACTGAGCAACTGCAAGATCCTTGGACTTCCATCCACAGCTGCTGCTGACTACTGTTGGGGAGTTGGACTACAGACTGTAAGTCATCGACAAATTCCCTAACTACATAGAGACTGCCCATACGATCTGTGACTCTAGAGAACCCAGACTAATACATAAAGGTACCTTAGACTTTGTCCTTTAGATTATCTTTTAAGAGGGGACACATGGAATGTACTGATGGACCAGCGGAAGGTATTGAGGTACCCTAATCTTCAGATGTAAGGAGCCACAGGCATAAAGACTCAAGCCAAGGTATCTTCCTCCTCCCTCATCTTCCCCTACCCAGGTCCCCGGAAGGATGCCTGGGCCTGCTCCTCTTTTCCCTGAGCCTGAAGTAAGCCAGCTGCCACACCAACCCCAGTAGAATCTGTGTGACAAGTGCCACAGCCTGAGGCTTTAGACTTCAAAAGAAGGAGGTCTCTGGAACTGGTTGTGGAACTCTAGGCTGGAGAAAACAATTGAGCTGTAGTTCTCATGGCAATTTTTCTGTTTTGTTCTCTTTCATTCTTTTTTCCTACCTATAGGTTCCTGGTAGCCTAGACAATGGGTACGAAACCACCCCTTGAGATGAGTCACAAACATGACATTAATCTCCAGTGAATCCAACGCTTTACTTTTCAAATCGTTTACAAGATTATTATGATAGATAAAAACTTTCCCAACAATAAAATTTCATATGGCTACACGTGTGTCATCGGAGGTGGGTGTTGGTATATGGTGAAGAAAGCCTTAATTAGAAAGAATTAAAATAGTTTAAATTTGTGCTTTGAAGATTTATATAAAAAATCAGGCATTGGATATTAAACAATAATTAACCACACGGGGCTGGAGTGCTAGCTCAGCGGTTGAGAGCACTGACCATAACGATTTAGTAACCTGCTCTTGGGAATATGCCACTAGCCGCGGATGATCGCCCTATTATAGAATATATTCTTTTAGAATTGCTATATTTTTGATGATGATGTTACCAGTTCTGTTTGTGATTCACTGAACATGTCGCTCAGAGTCGTAATGCTCAGATGATTTTTGTATTTTACTGTGCCAAATGACTCTTGTTGGTTTTCACGATTGTTACGCTGGATATGGTTTCCAAGAGTTGTCATGTTTGGTTTAATGTATAAAATCTCCTGCCTGAGAGCTGCAAAATACACTCAGATTCAAACTGCCTCTGAGTTTGTTTCTGTTTGTCACCACCGAATCCTTACCCACCTGGACTTGGAGAACCCTCATCCCAGGGACCCCCATGCCGGCTGGGGTGGCCCGTGGCAGTCAGCCTTGCAAATGGAGCAAGATCTTCACTGACTTATCCAAGAGCTAATTTGATTTTAACTAAACAGAGGTGGTAAGGAGGTTTTTCTTCAAAACAGGGGCATGAGACCTAAAATCAACAGCAGAGGTGACAGTCCCATCGACCTCAGGATGCAAACTCAACATGGTGGCTTCAGCAGGATGACGCTAACCAAGCACGCTGCCCAAAAGCCCCGGATGAGCACAGCCAAGCAGAGCACAGTGATGGTGAGGGCTGGGCAAGGGAAGATGCACTTCCGGGCACAAGGTGGACCTGCTGGGGAAGGCCTCCGAGACACTGGCTAGCTGCAGGGACCACAGCTCCGCACTGCAGAGGGCACCAGCGCCATGGCACCGCCCAGGCCTTCTCCGTTGTGCCCCTGGACACAGGGACCCTGAAAGCGGTGCTCTAAAAGGGAAGGCCAAAGGCCCAAGGCGACAGTATGCTCGGTCCACCGCCACTCTGCAGTCCGCCCGCGGCGCACGCCGAATCCTTGAAGACTTTAATTTTTAACATCACAAAATAACATTCTCTTAAAAGTATTTTAAAATCTTCTCTCTCTTTCTGTCTCTGTCTCTGTCTCTGTCTCTCTCTCCACACATACTTGTGCTTGTGTGTGTGTTATTTCTTAGCAACCTTAGAAGTATAACTTGAGAGCCATTAAGAACGTGTGTGTGTGTGTGTGTGTGTGTGTGTGTGTACCATGAAAAGCCCCTTTCCTATTTGTGTGTTCTAATCTTTCTCTTCTGACATACTTCTCTATTTTAAGAATACAGAGGGGGACACTCTCAACCAGCCATCGAAGTGAGCACAGGGTCCCCAATGGGGGAGCTAGAGAAAGGACCAAGGAGCTGAAGAGGTTTGCAGCACCACAGGAGGAACAACAGTATGAGTCACCCAGTACTCCCAGAGCTCCCAGGGACAAACCCTCAACCAAAGAGTACACATGGAGTTACCCATGGCTCCAGACACACTGGCAGCAGAGGATGGTCTTGTTGGACCCAAAGGGAGGAGAGGCCCTTGGTCCTGGAAAGACTTGATGCCGTAGTGTAGAGGAGTACCAGGATAGGGAAGTGGGGAAGGGTTGATTGGGGAGGGGGAGATGGCTATGGGATTTTTGGGGAGGGGGATCCAGGAAAGGGGAAAACATTTGAAATGTAAATAAAGAATATACCTAATTAAAAAAAAGAATCCAACTTGCCCTCACATCTGGCTTGCTCTGAAATTAATTTCTTTGTTGAAGCCACAAATCCTGGGTTTGCCTATGGAGGGAAGGGGATTCTGAAAAGGATTCTCCAG